>JADFUC010002285.1:0-334001 GCA_019722365.1 Lithospermum erythrorhizon | reverse complement strand
CTGTTGTACTTCGTTTCAGTGCGTATTGCTCCCACCCCAATGAGCATTTAGTAAATTTCATGAGAATAGCTCACTACTCTAAAAGTAAATGGTGTTCGGTGATTCCATCCGCAAGCATTATGTCCTTCTACTACATAAGGAGGAAGCGAAAAGTGGTGGAATGCTCGAACTCACCTGAAGCTCTTGACCGTATGGGGCTTAGTAGTGCAAAATTTTTAGCCGATATTTTCCCGCGTCAAATCCACCAAATTGAAGAATGGCATTTGTGTGTTTCAGCCAGATGAAGATGAGATGGTTGGTGAAGCTTAAGGAAACGATTTGAGATCTACTCAAAAGTGTCCCGATCGTAAAACTTTCCCAAGCGCTTGTTGGGGTCACCAAACGCTACATAATGGGTTGGCGCGAAGCACCCACGTCTTATATTAAGATGTCTCATTTGGAGGCGTTTGATAAGAAGATGTCCGATGAAGCTTATATCTTATTGGAGGAATTGTTGCTAATCGACACCAGCCGAATCCTCGGCAGCATGCTGGAAGTAGGTAGGCTGGGGTCCTTGAGATTGATGAAAAGACAAGGCCTTGAGTCTCCCTCCTACTTGGTCGGTTAGAGCAACTACGCAACGGACATGGTGTGCAAGGATCACAGAATATGGTTCAGCTGTATGCTACGTGGTGGTAATCATGAGACTTCTATCTTGTCTTGGAGGCCTACGGGCTTGAGATTCGATATAAATCCAATTTCAATCGTGTGCATTCTTGTGCTTTAATAATAATTGGAGGAACCACCCCAATTTCTCTTGGAGTAACATTGAAATGTAATGAGACCACGAGGATTTGAAGATCGATCAAATTTCGAAACACGAAGAGTCCGTTGGATAAGATTGAGGTTGTTAGCTTTCGAAGTGGTGGAAAAGGCCGAGAATAGGGATGCGACCTTGAGGTGTAGAGCGACAATTGGGCAGGATTAGGCGGGGCATTGAATAATAGAAATGTGGGTTCCACTTCGAAGCAACTACGAAAAGAACCCACGAAACGGTAGCGTCACGGTCGGCTTTCGCGATGGTAGAAGTTTAGAGTTGAGGTCGGGCATGGCAAGCGACCACGGGAGAAGCAAATGCGTCGGCGGGGAGAGTTTCCATTAAAAAAATCTAATATTTACGCATATGTCCCGCCCCATTCACTTGCCAAAGGCTTGAAAAGAAAGAAAAGCGATGCTCGATTTGTTAAATTTCTTGATATGTTAAAAAAAGTTGCATATTAACACATTCCTTTAAAGAGGCCGCGAGCGGATTCAGTATCGCGAGAAGTTTATGAAAGATGTTTTATCCAGAAAAGGCGATTTGAAGAACATGAAGCGGTCTTAATGAGCGAAGAGGGTGTCATGATAATCCAGCCGAAATTGCACCGAAGTTAAAGATCGGGGAGTTTTCTGATCCGCATTGCAATCGGTGGCATTGAATTTGGTAAGCGTTATGTGATTTAGGTACAAGTATCAATTTGATGCCTTTGTCGGTATGTCATAGGTTGGGTTTAGGGAGGAGTCGAGAGTCTGACCATTTATTTGCAATTAAGCGGAATAGATTATTGTGTGTACCCGTATGAGGTGATGCGCTTGAGATGTTTTGGTCAAGATTCGATAAGTTTATCTTCTTTGATTCGTTGTACTCGTGTAATCGAAGATGAAATCACTTTTATTCTTGGGTAGACGCTTACATTACCTTTAGAACCACTGTTGATGTTCGTTGGGGGAGGAGCAAGTTGTTTTTGACATGCGTAAGTCACAAAGTTCCATATGATAACTTGAGGAATGATTGTTTTTAATTGATGTGGTTGATACGTTAGTCTGACATGCCTTTCAAAGTGAGTTAAAGTCTACAAAGTTTAGTTGAGTTATGTCTAACAAATCTTAAAGAGAGAGAACTTGTCATCTGAAAACTTAATTATCATTGTTAGCATATATAGATCACGTACCTACGTTATACCGCTTGGTAGAGAAGCGTATGAGGAACTTAGGACACAGTTTATCAAAGTTGATCTGTCTATTGAAAGCCTCCTGCCATGAGATGAAGGAAGCACCGCCCGCTTTTAAATATCTTTCGTAGCTCAATGAATTACTGTTATTATTTCTTAACTTTGTTGGGTGAGGTTAGGGAAGAAATCTTCTCGGAATTACTTAGAGAACTATAGCGGCTTGGTTGGACAATAGTAGGCATTGAGATTACCGATACTTCACTTGTGCGTCGTGAATACTCACGAGGATGATGCGTGTGGGCATATAGAGCGCATTTAAGACACTATTGGTGCAAAGAGATTGATGGATCTTAATGAGCTTGAAGAGTTTCGTTTGGGAGCTTATGAAAATGCAAAAAATTTTACAAAGGGAGCGAACGAGGCTAATCATGATAAGCAAATGTCTACTTCTCGCGAGTTTGAGTTGGACAACAAGTTTTTGTTGTTTAATTCAGAGATATTTCCCAAGTAAGTTAAATCTAAATAGTGCGGACGTTTACTACAATACGAAGTTTTTCTATGGTGCGGTGGGAAATAACTCATGAGGAGAAGGGCACTTTTTAAAAGGTAAATGGTGGGTGGGAAATAACTTTCATGTGTGTCTTGCTTTCGTTGAATAGTGCGTAATCGCCGTCGAGATAAGACATTAAACATAAACATTGGGGAGGCAACCCAATCTTTTAGATTAACTGATTATTTTATTTCTTAGTTTCATGTGTGTCGAAAAAAAAAATTGTGAAATTTGGTAAAGGTGACGTTTTGGGGCAGTTTGGATGACAAGAGGAGGTCAAATTTTGACCCTAGATGGCCTTTTAATAGGAGAATAATGTCTTCTGGCGAATTAGTTATAGCGGAGGTCAATTACTTGACCACCCAGGTCAGATTTTACACCAAAAAAATAAAAAATAAAAATAAATAAAAAAAGGAAGAGGCGAAAGCGTCTAACACCACAACCCGGCCGCTAACCCGGCCGCCCGATTACAAAACGGCCCAAACCGGCATTCTCCAAACCCGAGGCCCACCTTTCAGATCGCCGCCCGGCCAAATCCACGGTCAACCGCTGCCCTGCCATCGCCCGTTCCCAAACTCCGCCGCCCGCCCCAATCCCACCACCTCGACGCCAGCGCCCTTTCAGGCAAAATCGCGGCTCCTTGGCATACCCACGCCCCGGCTCGCGAATCGGCCGCGCACCCGGCTCCGACCATGCTCAGCGGCTCCGGTCGCTCAAAGAATCACGATATGCATATTGTGTAGAAATTATTTCTGTAACCGCCCGTGTCTGTAGATCGGATATGGGGAAGCCCATAACGAGTGTTGTTATTTCTTCAGACATTGACAACAGAGTCTTAATGTGGAGCGTGTGGAGAAGCTGTACGTAATATTGTTGAGATAATTTTGCAAGATGGAGACAATATTCCCACGGCGTTCTTTGATGCTTGGTGGGCCTTTGTCAATCGTTGCCTTATGAAGTGTTGGATGGAGGTGCGTGCAGTATAGATGGATGTACCCGTTTGAGTCGTGAGTATTTGACTTTATTAATATATGTTCAATATTGGTTTATATATTTAATTATTGCTAACCTTCTAAATGTTTGTAGATTCTTGGGGGATTGAGGGAAAATGGTAGGCGAGACGCGTGTTGAAGGGTGATATCTGGCGTATTTGAGTGAAGGTTTCAGAAACTTTGTTGATGTACTTGAGGAAGAATTAAAACCGACTTAAATCGTCTGGGAGGAAAAGATGTACCAAATGAACGGAAGAGCATAACTACTGCCATTGTTTGTTACCCGAGGCGAGGCACGTTTGAGTAAACTTGTCGGCGTTTTATGACTCGCGAACGTACACGACCCATTTCATTCGTATATTACATGCAGCAGCGCCAGAAATGCAGGGAATACCTTGATAAATGTATATTTAATGTTCAAATAAATAGATTGTATATAATTGCAATAGTTAACTAAACAAATAAGCTTTATATAAATGCGATGTACCATGATTTTCTTAAAAACTTTGCGGCTCGTTTGAAGGAGAATAGATAAATCCGCGACTTGGCGTCCGTTCGGTACATGGTTTTGACAACTATATCGCGAAATAATATGGAGGCGGCTGCACACCTCGGGACACTTGCAAGTGGTCCGACTCTTTGAAATTAAGCGGTACAGGGCTATTACGTCCAATGGATACTAATTTGATATTAGGCGGGGGGTGATCGTAACAAAGCATAGAATAGCGGAGTTTGTGTCGAAGGTTGCGCTACGGTGATGATGACCATGTTGATTATTGTATGGGGTCATAGAGAGATTGGGAGTGTCGTGCGACTACATGCGTGATAAAGTTGTACTCTTCAAGTGTTATTGGTTTGACACTAACTTGGGTGGATGCATATACATGAGAGGAATGGGATGGTTCAAATCAAACACAAAAGTAGAGCATTTAAAGATAACCTTTTATCCTAGTATCGCGAGTAGCAGCAATTATCTTATCTTCGTTACATCTTAGCGAGTAGAGGCATAAGCGTTGGTGTGTTGCAATGAGCGAATGCTAGAATCTAGTTGATTAGAATGCATTATGCAAAATGTTGATGTATTGGCTTTAAAATGCGAAGATATCTTTCAAGAGGGGCACTTGACCTCCGCGGTTGTTATTTGATCCATCGGCGATGTTGATATCGTTACGGAGGGATGTTGAATTTGTTATTGAAGATGATCCGGGACACAGCGATAGTGATGCTTAGAATGCGAGTGTTACCCGGATAATGATGTCGACTCAGAGGAAGGCTATTTCGGGAACAATACTAGTGACGACGACGCCTCGAAAGACAATTAGGATCCAATGTTTTAATTTTCAAGTTTTTCATGTAATAATTGACAAGTTTGTATTAAGCCTAGTATAACGTTTGAAAATGTAGTATTCGTATTTTCCTTCTTGTGTTTTCAATGTCGTGTTTGCATGTTGTTTTGTGTTTGGATGTTTTGTTATGATTATAGGTTGTGTAAGTTGTCAAATCAGTTATTTTATTCTTGATGTCTAGGTATATTTTCGAGAATAATGTCGGTTTTCTTTCGGACTTCAAATTTTAAGAGTTCTATTTGAGATATAAAGTCAGGAAATTTAAATATTTTATTTAAATTGGTGTCGATTACAGTGTCGGGTTGTTTCGAGTCCGACGTTTCAATTGACCTGCTATATAAATATTGCAATCACATAATCATTAACCACAACATACTTTTGCCCAATCACATAAAATCTTGTTCATAATTTATTTTGTTTAATTTTTCTTTTTATGTGACTTATCTTCTTATTTTGTTTAATTTTGTTTAATTTTGTAGGGATATTGAAAGAGGTAATTATTTTGTTACATTTTATGTCTCTCTAATTTTTTTTTATCTACTAACCTTCTTATATTTTTTTCATTTTGTAGGGAAATTGAAAGAGGTAATTATTTTGTTTCATTTACAGCAATGTCTCTCCACAATTTTTTATCTACTAACACTTCTTATATTTTTTTATTTTGTAGGAAAATTGAAAGAATAATTATTTTGTTATTTATGTCTCTCTCTAATTATTCTATTTCTTTGTTATATTTCGGGTTTTGTATTTGGAAATAATAATGTTGATACATGTTTTATTGTAGGGAAAATGATCGAAATCAAAAGAAAAAGTGATAATTTTATATTTGATATTTGTGTTATTATTTTTGTTGATGTTTATGTTGTTGTTGATATTTTTTGGATATTGTTTGTGTTATTTTTGTTTAATATTTATGTTGTTGATGTTTTTTGTATATTGTTTGTGTTATTATTTTTGTTTAATGTTTATGTTGTTGTTGATGTTTTTTGTATATTGTTTGTGTTATTATTTTTGTTTAATGTTTATGTTGTTGTTGATGTTTTTGGATATTGTTTGTGAAATTACAACTTTGGTTTTGAATGTTGCGGCGCCAGTACATTATTTTGAAAATTTGTCATGGTCTCGGTGTGGCGTCCAGTGGCGTCGAGAACTTTAAACAATGTGATGCAGGTGTTAGCGTGGGTGTGGCATCGATCTTCAAAACTTTTTATCAAGGTCTTGGCGTCAGTATTAAACAAATAAAAAATAAATTAAATACAAAAATCAGCCTCGGTATGGCGTCTATTTAAAATAAATTAAAACGAAATTAAAAAATCATAAAGCGTCGGTGTGGCGCCGGCTAGGTTCGGTATTAAATAAATCAAAATTAAAACGGAGCGTCGGTTTAGCCTTAGAAGCCCGACTTAAGCGGACCAAGTGATTCTGTTGTTAGCGTCGGGGAGTGGCGTCGGTATGTAAGTTAGCGTAGAAAAGTAGCGTCGGTGAATCTTAGAGCGCGCCAATGTCGCCTTGATAGACTGATATGCGTGGAGTCAGAATGTCGTTATCGGGATCAACGTTTGCCTGTTTTGTAGTAGCATTTTAGAGGACAAATTAAACTTGAGTCGTTCCACGTGATTTGAGGCTACAAATCCGGTTTTATGCGTTTAAGGGGTATTTTGTATTTCGAGAGTTGTGCGCCTTTACAAGAATGAAATGGCAAGAAATAAAGTTATATGTTGATGACACATGTTCGAGAAAGACAAAATATATCATTGCAAAAACATGAAAAATGAAGAAAAACTCGATTTGTAGCATCAAAATCAAGCCAGATAACCAATTTTGACATCTACAAAAGGAACATCGGTGATCACAAGCGGTCCTAAGTCATCAGTGATCAAATGGATATTTTTAACAAATGTGAGTGATTTTTGGTACCATTTACCCAAAAAATAGCGGACAATTAAATTTTACAAACTGTATATATTTTGGGTGATGGTTTTATAAAGTATTGAATTATTCCTTATAATAATTGGTTAAGAGTGATTATGTATTTTTAACAAAATTATAGATAAACCTCAATATCTTTCTAGATGTAACACATACCATCCAATGTACTCCGTAGCAAGTTTTTTTATAAATATTTTCTTGAATTGTTGTAGTGTTGACCCTACTTTTACATGGTACTGATGATTACTTGAGAAAAAACGAATCTGTAAATGTACATATTCTGAAATGCGATGGTAGCTAGCTAGATCAGCTGTCCTAAGGTAATCATTCGCTTTGCCTTGAAGAGCATCTGATTTTTGCCTGGCATTTAGCTGAGAGCTGATAAACACTACTGTATCATTAGTTACTACTGTATCATTACTTAAAAATGAAAAGTTTGCATGCTTAAATTAGATACTCTATTTTATGTACAAGATCTTCTGGCTACAAATTTCTTCATTCTCAACCAATAGTATAGTTGCCGACTTTTTATGTTTTTTTTTTGCCACATTTGTCAAAATATAAGTAAGATGCATGTTTGAATGATCATTTGAAAATGTTCATTTCAATTTTGAATTGATTTGTATTAAATGATGACTTTTAATCTTTTACTGTTTGGGAGTGTGATGTTAGAAATATGAGATATTTAAAATAGTGTTAGTTTAGAGCAATTCGATTGTATAAGTAGTTCTTCATTTAAGTTCCAAGATCGTATATACGTTCGATTATGTATTAATGTTCGTATTGGGATACTCGAATGTTAATGAGAGATTATGATGGCTTCTTGAGATTACCAATTTCCAAAACTTGATAAACTAATATATAATGTTCGATTATCATTAATTAGTATATGGTTTTTTTGTCGTCAGTCACAAGTGTATGGCTTCTGACAGCGAGTAAATTATAACTTCGGAGTTTAAAATGAGCTATATAAGAGCATTGAGGCAAAATTAAATTTTGGAAGCATATGTTAAAACAACAACTAGAGGGATAAGGTTCGGAATCTTCTTTGTAAGTCATTATTGAATATTACACAATCTTTGTAATAAACATTTTAGATAAAAAGGTAGAGAAGATTACAGAAACTACATGCTAAAGTAGTCGACTATTATGATGTTAAAGAGGTGGAATTTTTGCTTAAAACTCTAATATTTTAGATTTATATTGGATAAGCTAAAATTTAGAGATTGATGCTATCTGTAGAAGCATTTCTTTTAAATGGAAAATTGATAATTCATTTTTTTTGGTATTGACTTTTGTGAAAAACGAAAAAATTTTACTCTTTACCGTCTTATTGGTCGACTATTGGGTGGAGAATTCGCTGAATTTTACGCGATGACCTCGATTATAGTTCAATATTTTAAAGAGTTTATAGTAAAACTTCCGGAGCATATGCGTTGGTGTGGACGATCTTGAGTGGTATTACGTTTTGGATGCTCGTGGAGATTAACTTACATGCCAATATTCCGCTATTATTCGATATTTATTCGAAGAACGTGCTACTACGTCTATTTGTTATTGTTTATATACAACTAAAGCCAGTGATCATGATTTGTATCCAAATAATTAAAGTCATTCTTGCTCGTTAGAAACACAACAGTGGCACTCAGGCCGGATTACTAAGTTGTACTTATGTAATTAATATGATGCATGTATTCATAAGTTCAAAATCCTCATTCCATATTTTCTTTGTTAATCTTTGAACTTTTCGTTTATGCATGAATGTCAATTAAATATGATTAATAGTTAGTCATTTTGAAATAATATAGTATAATATTAAAATAATTTTACAATTAATTGTTGTATCGAAAAATTATTTAATTGATTAAACATAAATCAGGTCGCGTAAATCCGCGGGAGGTGGAGCGTGTGATATCGGCTCGTCCGCGCTGAATGGTGATGGGTTTACCGAATTTCTAAGGTTCGAACATAATCGGGCGATTCGTCTTGACGAGTTTATGTCAGTTGGGACTTTAAATCGTTAAGAATGTTTGGACATCGATTGATGGTCATTTAAATAGGCTATAATTCAATTTAGGAGAATAAATAATTTTAATTTGATATAGTAGCAAGTATTTGATAATTAATGCCAAATAATGACATAAAATTTGGAGTTAAAATTTCAGTAAGCAATTGTTTATATTATTTGATAATTAAACAATAGTATATCATTTGATTGATGGATATGTACTTGTTTGATTTACTCATCCATGTTATACATGTATAAAAATAATTTAGATAATTAATTTATTCATGTATAATATATATTTAGATATATTGATGGATGCCATAAGATTTATGATATGACTTACTTGTATTTTAGAAATACGACCTGTATAGTTTTGCCTAAAATTGAATGACTTGTGAATTAATTATTATTTAACTGTAAATAACTAATTAAGTTGGAGACCCACTAGAGAGTCAGGTTAATGAAAAAATAGTTAACGTAGTTAAGAACTAGAATAAGTTTCGTATTTTTCAGTAGAATTAAATTTCGTATCTCAGTGTTATATATTTAGTCTTACGATTTATGTGATAGATTTAGCTTGATAAAAGATGTATGTGGCAACATAATCTTAAAGTATGACTAAATTATAACTAATTCTACCATTAAGTTAAGTAATATTGTCACGCTGGCTCTAAAATTTGGTGGAGGTCACTGAGAATTTGGGGCGTATTAGTATGGCATGCGTTACGTCTGCGATGCTCCCTTGATGGGAGAGGCGAGCGATTCCTAAGTCGAGACTTGGAAGCTGACTAAATCCGTTGAATTGTCATGTTGTTTTGGTTCTTGAGGTGGAGTGCGTGATGTGAAGACATCGGCCGTGGACAAAAAGAATTCATTATCTGATAAATTAATGAACTTTTAGTGACGCCAAGGATTATGTTAATCATAATTAGTGTTTGATCACCTACCCATATGATCGAGGTTCGATCGTATGGAGTCTTGGTATACTTTGTATTTTTCAGTGGGATTGTAAGCACTAGTATTTATGTTCTATTATTTTGTATTAGAAGCGTCGCTTTATAGAATAAAAGCTGATTATTATTTGTTTCACGTGCATACGTAGTCAAAATGACCTCCAACACTAATAACTAGAAAACTCTCGAGATCCGCGTGGGAAAATGCAAAGCTGACGGCATTAAGCTTCACGGATTAGGCTAGGAACTTGAGAATAGTTCTAAGCTTCGGAAGAACCCGAATCATCTTGGCCTAGGAAGCCTCAGGAACACGAAGAGAAGGTGATGAGGAAGCAGCTTTCTTATCAACGACATAAGGGCAGCTGCGATGTTGATGCCTAATGCTGAAACATGAAAGTGAATCTTGATTTAATTCCCGAAAATGTCGTGACACCAGGCGTATCGCAGGTGGAAAAGCTATTCAGGAAAGCGACCTTGGCTAGAGTACGACCTTTGTTTGTGCCCTCGTTGATTGTAAACTAGGCAACGGACAACACAGCGAGTCCCATGTCATAAAGATGATAGGGCTAGTAGAAGGGCTTGACTCATTTCAAAACAGCACTTGTTTAGAAGTTAACCCAGTAGACATAAATCACCAGTCGTGCGACTCGTTCAGCAACTTTGTGATGAACTTTAACATTCATCAGTTCCATAAGTCGTTACTCCGAAGGCTGCGTAGGCCTTGAATGGTATGATCCATTAGTATTGAGCAAAACCTTAAGAAGGGTAAAGCTGCTAACTCACATTTAGATAGTACATAAACAGAATGATGCAGAAAGAAAGCTAGAGTGGAAGGCTAATAAATTCGAGCAGCTGCTAACCTGAGAATCATCCGGAAGGATGCCAAGAATGATGGGACTCTTGGAGGTGGGCTGTAAGTGCTTGGTAGAAGGAAGAATAGAACTAGTACCATTCGGTACGGTATTTACATTATTACTCTAGAAACTTCTTACTCATTGCTTGGGCGTTAGACACAGTCGGTACTCGTATTTGTCGAAGTAATAATTTTGTAGAATAAGGCAATTTGGAGAAAGGCGAAGTGGACTTGAGGGTCGGCAACGGATCAAAAGTTGATGTTGCTTACACTAGGTCTACTAACTTAGCATTACCTACGAGTTTAAATCTTGTTTTGAACAACATTTACTTTGTACCTACTTTGAGCAGAAATATTATTTCCATTTCTCGTTTAACTATGGATGGATTTTCGGTTTAATAAATCTTGAATGTTTTTTATATTTCTTGAAATGGAATGGAGTTATGGTATTCTTGATAATGGTCTATCGTGTTAGACCACGAAATAGGAAACCTATAAATGAATATTAAAAGGAAAACCCGAATGAGTTGAATCAACATGCACATTAGCTGCATGAGAAAAAAGCATGCAAAAACTCCAAAGAAAATGGTGATACGAGTTGAATGAATTTGACCCGTTAGACACGTAGTCCATGCTTGATGGGCAAGATGACGAGTCCCCCACCTCACTTGGAACGGTGAAAGGCGGCAATTTGTTAGAATCGTACATGCGATGTATGCGAACCAATGAACCACTTGACTTGTAAAGAGGTGTTTTCATGCTTTATAACCTTGACCGATGATTATAGAAGATATGGTTACATATATCTGCTGAAGCATAAACATGAAGCCTTTGAAGTGTTCAAAGAGTTTGAGAATGTAGTTGAGAACCAACCCAACAAAAATCAAGGTTCTAGATCCGATAAATGGGAGAATACTTGAGCCATGACTTAAGTCACGTCGAGAAGCGCGATGTGATGCTCCTTGACTTCAGCTCACCTTGTGGCGCCTTGGCCATGATGGTGTATGCGAAAGGAGAAATCGAACCCACTTTTAGGCATGGTTCGATTGATGATGATGCTTGACACTACCCGGCCCGATCTATGGGGATATGCATTGCAAGCGCAGTACATCACGGCTAAACAAGGTCAATAAAATTAGCTCCGCAACTCGCCATGAGTTATGGTTTAAGAGACCTCCCAAGATAGCATATATGAGGATTTGGGGCAGTGAAGTTTATGTCAAGAAAGTTAAAAAAGACAAACTGGACCCAACCACTTAAGAAACTTATAGATTATTACTTCTATCGAAGAGCTTGAGAAGAAAATCTTTGTTGCTCATGCAGATTGTCTTTCCTAGAAAAGGTCGTGGACAATAAAAAGGTCGGGAAAAGTGATCTTGAAGCTGGATTCGAGAACAAGAAGACGTTGCTAATGCACCGAATCTCCTTAGGAGGTGGATCTCTCTTACATAGAGAGGTTCTACTCTATCCGGCGAGGCCGTAGGCAGAACCTCTTGAGATTCAACTGACCACTTGAGACGATGCGATGGGGAACTGCGTCGAGGCAGATAGATGATACGGGGAAGGCTTTCTTGCAGTTGAAAGTGGCAGAATATACATATGAAGAAGCAATGAAAGAAGGGGGACGGTAGCCAGTATCTTTTAGCCATGAAGTCAATCGACTGATGTACCATAGCGATATGGACATTGATCGATTCCAGTGCAAGACCCGTAGAGAGTGAGCAGGTATTTAAGCATAGCTGGATAAAGATGAAAACGTCCATGTTCATAAAGGCTGAACTAGTAGCCAAGGTTTCAAAGCGATTCAAGCAATTGAGTATGATAAAACCTTCTCACCAATTGTAAAGTTTAAATCCATTCCATTCTCTTAGCCATTTCTCAATATTACGATTATGAAATACTTGGCGGATGGATGTGGCGGCGTTCTAAATGGAAATCTAGAGAGGATGTGTACATGAAACAGCCACCACGGGTTTTACATGTCGAAAGGACCCTAAGAAGGTATGCAAGCCACCTGGTCCATTTATAGGCGAAGCAAGCATCGAAGTTGGAATCTTCGTTTAATAAAGCAATCAAAGTTTTGGTTTTCTATAAACAAAAATGATTTTTGTGTATATAAGAAGGTTAGTGGGAGCCATATTGCATTTGTGGTCCTGTATGTAGATGACATACTAATCATTGGAAACGACATATCTATGCTTGAGTCAGTCAAAGCATGTCCATGCAAATGTTTCTCAATGAAGGACTTAGGAGAAACCCAATATATTCTTGGAATCAACATACATAGGAGTCGTTCGAAGAAGCTTCGTTAGATGAGCGAGCAACTTCCATTGATAAGTTTATGCATATATTCCATATGGAAGATTCAAGAAGAGGTAATCTTCCGTGAGACATAGTTATCTCTCGATCGTTACAATAGTCCCACCATAGAAGCGAGATACTTGGCGCGCCGTAGGTTTCATAATACTTGCCGATTAAGTAGGATCCCGTCATGTCGCAATGTTGTGTATTACCGCTTGAGGCGTTTCTTCTGACTTTTTGGAGTGTAACAGTCGTTACCTCGTGCCCGGTGATGTACCTTTGGACAGCGGTAAAGGTTATCCTTAAGTAGTTGAGAAGAACTAAGGATGGCATAATGCCGTGTGCGGAGGGGAAGATGAGTTGTTAGTTGAAGAACTTTACGATGCCAATTTCCAAACGACAAAGAGGATTCTAGATGTCAATGCGGTTATGTATTCTCCATGAATGGTAAGCGATATCTTGGTGCAATAGCAAGCGAAACCTTGTGGCCGACTTCGACAAGTCACAGTACATTGCGGCGTCGGAAGCTTCTGAGGAAGCTTCTTTGGATCAAGAAGTTTGTAAGTGAACTTGAGTGGTACTGGCGTTGAGGAATGCAGTGCGGCTACTATGCGACAACTTTAGTGCAATTGCTCGAAGCTAATGAACCAAAACGCATCAGATCTAAGTATGTACTTAGAAATACCATCTCATTAGGACATAATTTGAAAGAGAACATAGTCGTATGTAAAGTAGATCTGAGCGATAATTTATGAGCCACAACTTTCAAAATCAAGCAAATAAGCACATGCAAAATCTTTGCATTGAGAAATGTATGTGAGTGGTGTTAGGTTTAGTGGGAGCCAGTTTTATTTATAAATGTTTCAATTGTCAAGACAATGTATGAATTTCTAGCTTCTAAATTCATTGAATATATTTACCTTGTTTATATATTTGTGTATATATTTATACCTTTGCATATATATGTATACCCTAATTTCCCAAATAATATTTTGATTCCTGACAATCTAAAGTTTTCTAGAGGCCCAGCCGGATACGTAGTCTGAATAAGAGACTTCTGCAATCGAGCACAGAGAAGCGATGAGATTGCTGGAGTCCCTTGATTAGGTGTTCAGCGATTGGAATCGAACGCAAGCGACAATGTGTGATTGATTGTGCGATCCGTTTGTTGGATCAAAATAAGTATACCTGTCGATAAATACGGGTATGTGGGAAGCCGTTTCTAGTGTAGGACTAGACATGGCCACTTGGTAGAGAAACTTAGAAGATAACATATCGTGTCTAAAGATGAATTCTCCCACGGAACTTATGGTTAAATGGAGATTCTTAGACCTACGTGGCGAGGATTTAAAATGCTTTCTTGATCTTGTGCTTAAGCACTTGTCAAGCGTCTTATGTAAAAAGGAGAGACTATAACGACGTTGTGTTGGGTATGCTACAAACGTAAGGATGAAAAAGACTTGGCCCATCATAGGAGATTTGTACAACCCGGATATGTCGGTAGTTTTATATTTATCTTGGTGGATTAATGGAGATCTTGATTTCCATCTCGAACGGTGCTAGATATCACATTAATTAAGTGAAACTGCAGGAAACTACGGTTCTTGAGGTTCGGTGTGTAATAATCTTCTGTAAGCTCGGCGTTGGAAAACCGGTCTGAGAGAAATTGTTGATGCAAATGTCGTCCAGAGCCAAGTGGAGAGAAGTGGTTAGAAATATGAGTCATTTGAAATAATTAATACTTGTTAAACAATTAGATTATACAATCGGTTACTCATTTAAGTTTAAGTTAGGTATATACGTTCAATTGTAGTAATGTTAGCATTAGGATCTTCGAGATGACGTTAGGGGTTATGATGGCTTATAGGGTCCGCTCATAACGAATATACTAATATATAATGTTGGTTATCATTAATTAGTATGGCTTTTTGTCGATGAGCCTAATAAATCCATACTTCTGATAGAAAAGCGTCATAATTTAATTATAACTTTGGGGTTAATGGAATTTATATAAAACATTGGGGGAAAAAATTCTAATTGTTGGAGAAATATGGAGAATTAAAAGCTCGAGATTTGGAGTCAATAAATATGTATAATCTCAGACTTATCAAATTATCTTGGTACACCTATTGATGCAGATGAGTGAAGAGCATATGGATTTCAAATATAATTTTGAGGAATATATTTTACATTTTGATAATGATAGTTATTTAGTAAAGGAATAATTTTAAACTTTATGATGTTGTTTTTAATTGTTAACATAAAATTTATTATATCGTTTAAATAAATTATTTTAAATATGTATTTATTAAGTAATTTGAGCAAATGATCAAAGATCTTACTATTTTTCTAAATTATAGAAATGGTTGCTTATAAATTAAAGTAGGGAAATTAATATACAAATAAATGTAGAAAATATTAAGTTATATACCCTTATTTTTTGATCCGATTACTTATAAAGTATCGTTTATACCCGTAAGAAAGCATTTCGTCGATTTTTTCCCAATAAATTTTTATTTTTCACGTATCTTTGCTGTAACTATTTGAATTATACCTGTATGTACGTACTAACATTTTTTTCTCATCCCGTATTTTACTAACATGGATATATAGGCCACTCTTTCATGAAGAAAATTGCTCATTTACTTTTTGGTATTCACTTTTTGGTAATTCCTTTTTTGGTGGAGCTAGTAGATTGTAGAAATTCACTTTGAATTTTTTATAGTTGATATTTTAAAGGGGTTCTAGTAAAACTTTGGAAGGACTTGTTCTCGTTGGTGTGGGCAGTCTTGGGGCGTTACATTTTGGATGCTCGTAGAGATTAGCCATTCTGATATTCATTTATTTGTTCTGATATTTATTAAACGAAAGAATAGTACGTATTTTTTGTCTCTTTTAATTGTGTTTATACATTAGTAGTCATGGGGTCGTATCCAAATAGTATTGTTAGAATATTATTTATACGTTAGAAACACCAACATGTGATATATAAGTCCTTGATGTATAATATATTGTGTTATGAATATTTACATAGAAATTAAAAATTGTACGAGTAATTCTTACTTTAAAATTAAATAGAGGTATTATTGGTGAAGTTGCAGATGATGGGGAGCGATTCTGATGTTGCGAATAGTGAATCGAGTTAGGTTTGACATACAAATACGGATGATGGTGTAACATTTATCACTTTCAGCGCTCATATGACATATAATATCATTGGCCGCTTTAAAAGTGAACTATAATGGAAACAGCGATTGTATTTTTTTTAGACTAAGCTACAACTTAGTCAAACTAATTGGGACCAAATTCAAATTTAGCTCAAAATTAAATTGACTATATATGTTTGAAAACTTTACCAATTAGATTGAACCATAAGTACTTTCAGAAAAATACATAGTTCATATGTGCGTCATAAAAAAAGTGAAAGTATCGGTTTGTTTGACCACATTTATAAGTTGATTTCCCAAGAAGAGATAATTAATGATTTGGTCTCAGTAAGTGTAGAAAAGTTCTGGCGGTAGTGCAGTGGTAATGATGTAACGTAAATGGTGTTTGAGTGTCTGTGGGTCTGATTAGGTCCTGTTTTAACATCTCGTCGCGATTAAAAAGAAGAGCTTAGTTTTGGGTCAAAAATATATTTTGCTCATTAAGTTCCTAATTTTGGAAATCTATTTTTTATTGAAAATATATTTTTTATTGATGTATTTTGATTGTATATTAATTAGCAATATTAGGAATTTAATGGGGTAAATCAAAAAATTATATTTTGACCCGAAAGCTGAAAACTTGTCGAGGTGAAATATTAAATATCGAGATGTTAAAATCGGGACCAAATTATGCTTAGGATGTACGCTTTTAAAGGCTCGTTGTCTTTGCGTTGTCGACTTTGGGGCCGTGTACAGCTTGACTATTTCTTTGGTACGAGCTTCACTCGATCGCTCTCCCAACAACTAAGGAATATGCAGAGCGTTACACAATGTTAATGATGTTCCGTAACATGGTAGAATAGTGATAGTGGTTCTTAAATCACTGGTGCTATAAGCACATCCCAAACAGTGTTCAAAATTGGTGGGAAATTAATATTTTAGCCCTCCAATTTGTATGTGTAGTATTTGAGAAAGTTTTATTAGGAGCAAAATAGTCAATTTTCATAATTTTAACACTATTTAAATGTGCTTTTAGTCCTATTCTTCTTAAATCCGCCTACAAGTTATTGAGTTCGAAAATAATTATTTTACCCCTTCATTCAAATAGCAAAAAATAAATAGAGATTACTTCCTTTAAATGAAAGAGATTTATCAATCATCTCCATAATAATTGTCTTTATGGCTCTGAAAGATGTGATGCCAAATACGGAGTAAAAAGATTTGAATTCGCTTGTTATATTTTATGTACAATTAATTAAAAATCATGACACGTGTCAAATTTCTTTATCACTTTTGATCTTAAAAAAAATAATCCCTCCATCCCTTTATCTAAATTTCATTTACTTTTTTTACAAATTTTAAAAACAATTCAAATTTATCTCACAAACTTCATTTTCCCTACAATTCACCCATACACAAAATGGTCAAAATGACAACCTATCATTTTTAGAAATCACTTACATTAAGGGATGGAGGAGTAACTAGTTTTTACTTGACGATCTAAAAATCTTTATATATTGAGAAAAATTAAAGACATATTTAGGCTCAATATATGTCAATTACTAAAATTCAAAAACTTATTCATACTTATTGAATTTATACATCAGCCCCAACCCGGCCTCAAATTTCCACCACCTCTGAGAATTCACTACCACCACATCGACAATGAAGCAACAAATTTCCAAGCAGAGAAGACATCTATTCTTCATATCCTTCCATTGCTCATATATAATAGGATATACTTTGTATTTTAATATATTATAACCAATTTTGATTATTTCTAATGTTGTTCTTTCATTGTAATATCTTCGATTGTTTTTCATGATCGTTCTGTGATTAGTAAAGTGGTAGACGATTGTGGTAGTTTTCAATGAAATTCCATCTGGATGACAACTAATTTCAAGCTTCCTTACAAAAATGGTGTGTTCTTTAATGCTACGCATACCAAATTCTATTCATTCATCCTTGAATTCCAAGGTTGTTGAAAAGTGAGATTTTGGTTACTGTCGACCTCCATCGTGAATGTGTTGATCACGATGGAGAGTTGTATTCGGAGGCAACTTTCTGTCGCGACACCATGAGTGTTGGTCACGGTAGGGGTCATAATGGAGGAAATAGAGGACTGTTGAGGCGGTTTTACTCCAATTCTTTCACATATTTAAATTAGCCCAGGTTATGCATAACGTACATAAATATAGGATGTTTATGAAGGTTTTTGTTGCTCAGCGCGAATCTTTAGAATGAGAATAATCATCCTAGAATAATATTAGGTCTTTTAATATTATTGAAGAGCATAGTTTTGTTCGCGAAGAGCTTTAGAAGGTTTATCTTAGTTCTTGATAGGCTGTGGATTTGAGATTTTTAGGTATATAGAAAATCTTTCAACATAGATTATAGCTAGTGGTAGGGCTTGTAGCGATCTTACGGTTTATTAGTGGATTACGTAGCAGGGCGTACCTTTCACGTTGAGGGGGAACACGTATAAATTCTTGTGTTTGTTTATTTCCTCGGCTTAAATTTAAATCGTTTTTATTGATTCTTACTTCACGGAAGAGATTTGAAGTCTTCCAATCTAAGAAAGACATTACATACAATGGTGACGATTAGAAGTTCGGCCGTGGCTTCATTCATATGAAGAAAAATTCAAGTAATTTAACATTTTAATTTACAAAAATGTTCAAAAAATAATTTGTGAGAATTTTAAGATATGTAAAAGTTAAGAAAACTAAAATTAGAGATTAATGTAAAAGTCTAAATGTGGAAGATTCGGATAACAAAATAGTAAGATGACATAGTGTAGTTCTTTTTAGACCGGCGTTTAAAAGATTCCATGATTGACTTTTCTTTTTATCCAAGCGATATGATATAATAAAAAGTAATGACTGATAACAAAAGTATGTTCCCAACCAAAACAGAGAAAGGAAAAAAAAACACAAACAAATCTAAATAATATAATGTGAAAGGGCTGCTAAGAGCTAAGGTGGTAGATAATGTGGTCATTGCATCTCCATTAATCCTCCATGATCCCAATACGCCACTGTATGAGCAACATGTTGGATACTCGAGTAGTATGTTGGAATTGCACTTCCATATGCTTTCCAAATATTGTATGTCATTCTTGACAGTGAAGCTCGTTTGGAGTTGGCCAGCCAGATTTACGTGTTTCGAGATCGAGTTCGAATTAGATGATAAGTAATATAATGAATAAGAGCAGTATCGTCTCACAAATTTCAATATACTAAATACTAGGTCTTTTCTTAATCCTTAATTAACTAATAATTAAATAAGTAAAATTTAAAATCTAGAACTACTTAGCTTCAAATTCCAGGCTAAGCAATTCAAATTAAGCTAATAACTAAATGAATGCACAAAAGAAATTGAATCATTACTTAATATTAAGAAATATAAATTCGAGGAATACAATGAGATTTAAATTGGATCGTCGGATTCGATTTACACAATAGTTACTTATTAGTTCATAGCAAAAACATTCTATACAATTGATATTCACTTACCGGTTAACGCCAATTAAATTAAGAAGCTAGCTATATACATGATAGGCTTTAAAATAGAGTCTTGTAATAACATATGCTTATTAAATTAGCGCGCGTGGCGTGCACATATCTCTATGGTAATTGAAACATGTGTTCGATTTATTAATTAAGTAGTGACAAGCACTTATTTACAGCAATTAATCCCTTATATGAACTGACTTAATATTGATATCCAGATATTAAATACTAATTATGCCTGATAAATGAGAATTATGGCCAATGATGCTTCAAGAAAAATTCATCATCAAATCCAATACATGTAGTGTAATAATAAAATTAGTTCATAATAAAGACATAAATAAATACATGAAATTAATGGCATTCATCATAACAATAATAATATCTTGAATTAAAATTATTGAGCCGAATTAAAAAGTAATCGGCAAATGCCGCGCAGTGCCTTGATATGTAATTAAGCTTACCGATTCTTCTTTGCCGAAGCTTCCCGATAGTGGCCAAAAAGCTCCAACAAAGTTGATGACTTAACTTTCAGAAGTGAGAGATATGCTACTCCCAACTCCTCATAACATAGGTTGTGTCAAGCCCAATATTAATGGTAAATCAGCATTCTTGGATCATGACTTATGTATATTTTGGTGGAATTCTTCATGCTCTTGATTCGAGCTCGATTAATTCGGCACTGTAGATGGTGCAGAACTCAAATAAAAGCAGCAGTGCAAATTATATGGATTAAGGTAAAAATAACGACGTTATCTGTAATTAGAACTCAAAACACTATATAAACTTATCAGGAGTCTTGTATTCTCCTTTTAAACAATGCACCAGTTGCTTTGAATTGCTCTCCATGATGACTCTTGTCCATTGGTTTGTCCATGAAAATTCCAGTCCCGTTCTCATTGCTAGAGCCTCCGCTAGCAGAGGGTTGTTGACGTGAGGTATCCTTTAGAAACTCGTCATTTCCTATTCGTCCCACTGCTCCAATTGCTCCAGAATTAGTCTTTTTTTGTATGAGGCAACCACATTTACCTTTACCATTCATATTGAATGATATTGCCAAAGAGAAGCAGCTGAAGCCCCCCCCTCCCCCCGTTGCTCTCGACTCCAAGCTGCCAGGTTTTGTTGTGTTCTCTGAAGTCTTCAGCCAACCTGATACCTGCTTCCAAAATGTTGTTTAAATTGTCCCTTGCCTCGCTGAAAAATATGCCATTTTTGTGTTTCCATAGCTTCCACAAACTGGAGTCTATCAAGAGGATTACTTCTTGTTGATCTTGGTCCCCCAACAGAGGCGTGTTCGATGTCCACCACTCCTTAAATGAGCTCCATTCACGGCCACAAATATTAAAACACCATGGGAATGCAAACGAGAACCTATTAGAAAAGGGGCAAGTAACTAATAAGTGCACCAGGTCTTCCCTTGCATTGTTGCAAAAAACACAAGAACTCTCAACACTAATGCCTCGTCTCCTCAATCGGTCCTTTGTGGGTAAGATGTTGTGACACGCTTTCCATAAGAACATTTTTACCTGAGGTGGAACCTTGAGAGACCACACGGATTTCCAGCAAGCTTCCAGAGTAACACCACGGCTGCCCCCTCCTACTCCCTTGCCCCCCAAGTCACCATTTCCTTTGCACATTTGTACCCCAAGACAGTAATGTACTTCCCACACTTAGTGTAATGCCACATTAGTTTATCTCTTCCTGGGACACGACTCAAAGGCATCGCCAAAATATCGAGTGTCACTTCCTCCCCCGTTACCTCCACTACCTTGCGTTGGTCCCATTGCCCATTGATGAGATTATAGATCGATAAGATTGTTGTTTGGCTGAAATCGCTGATTAATTGATTCCCGGACAAACCGATGTAAAATGTACCACGGTGGTCTAAAGGGATAACTGGCCATCTACAAACTCTCAAAGGTTTACTCGCGAATGTTTATTGAGAGGCGATGAGATATGGATCGATAAGATTATTTGTCGTTTGGCCGAGATCGCTTTGATTAATTGATTCGGACAAGCAGTCTCAAATGTCTGCAATTGATACAGGATAGCAGCCAGAGCGTCTCCAAACTCTCAAAGGTTTACTCATGAAAGGTATTTTATTGAGAGGAGAACAAAAAAACGAAAGTTTACTACCGCTGAAATTAATGCAAGCAGTAAGATGAAACTTTGTGCTTTTTGACTTTTCGCTTAATAAGGAAGATGTGAGGTAATATATATGTCGTATAATAGGGTTAGGTCGAGGTTATTAGAGGGTGACAGCAATTGGGTTGGGTAATTGGTGTTTGGACGATAGATTATAACAATCTCGCTTTGGACCAAGGCAGCGTTGTATGCGTAGAATCGAGAGGACCTGTCATTACATTGGAAACCATTACTTGTAAATCCACAAAACTGATACAAGTAATGAAAGCGTATACAAAACATCTTATTGTCACAAAGACGGGGCAAATGCCTGCGAGTCCCCGAGGCCCGGCGAACTACCATGGGGTCATCGAGTTCAAGATATGCAACCGTCAGTCAACTATGTCAAAGTTGAGTGCTTTGACCTGAAATGAATTTCTCATTTGGCAGGCATTCGTACCCGTATCCGCGAGATTAAATTTCGAGAAATTTTCTCGACTTATGATACTTACTGCTGACAATATCAGAATATAGTGAAATCGAGACATCAATATGCTTAGTCTTTATCATGGAAAAGCGAGTTTTTACACGATTGAATGGCAGTTGACTATCGGCTTTCCTGACCACCTGTATCGACAAAACCCGATCTCGAATGATAAGCGCAAGCGAATAAAACTTCTTCAAAAACGTTAAGCCATTATTACTCGGTCGATATTAGATAAAAGCAACAATTGGTTGAAGTTGAGACTTGACTTATGCAAGAGCCACACAAAGTAAATACATAAAGAAGTAGTAGATTTCCTATTGTCTACATCAGTAACAATTGGAATCTACATAACCAACTAACTTAATGTCGTCATGATATCTAGAAACTCGAACAGCGTAATGGTAGATTTCAAATACCTTATGACCCTTTAAAGCGTTCGATGAAGCGTACGAGTTAGACATATATATCTACTCGAGCAAACTAGCATATGCGATGCTCGGGGCTAGTGCTAACCATGAGATACATAACGAGATCCTAAGCGTTAGAATATGATACATTCTTCGTATCATTTATTCAGTTCGATGCTTGAGGGGCGATCATAACACAAAATGAGAAGCAAAGACGCGATTCCGCAGTTGGCATCGGTTATAGAAAATTTACTCAAATCTTTTCAACATATACTTTGATTTAAAAGCAGTAGATTTCTTTACGTCTCCCAATAATGTTCGTACCTAGAATTTTCTTAGCATCGCCTAAATCTTTCATATCAAAATTATCACAAAGACATTTTTTACACGTACTCGATAGACTTCAAACACGGACTAACAATCAACATGTCGTCCACGTAAAGCAAAAGAAATACGAGCCACCGAGTCTATATTCTTAAAGTGCGGGCAATGATCGAAGAGTTCTTTTAAACTTCAAAGACATGCAATTGTCAAATTTAATATTCCGTTGCCTGAGAGTTGTTTTATTGCTCTGAGGCTTTTTAACAAACACACGTTATCGGACAATTTGGGTCCACAAAGCCTACGGGTTGATGCGCCTAAATATTTTTATCAGATCACCATGTAGGAAAGTAATGGTAACATCCGTTTGTTTAATTCCCGATTAAAATGAGCAACTAAAGCAAGCGTGATTCCTAGCGGTAGTAAACTTAACCACATGAGCAAAAATTTGACATAATCTAATATTCCCTCCTTTTGAGTAAATCGTTTAATACTAACCCTTCATCCCAGCCTTATTAATTTCATACTTAACCTTAAACAACCACTTGATCTACCGAACAGCTAGGGGTTTAGGAACAAGTTTCCAAGAATGCAGTTAATTCTTTAGGATTCCATTTAAGCTATTCATAGCATCCCAGTCATTCATTGGAATATTTAGGCCAAGCTTCTTTGTAAGTCTTAGGCTCTCCCCATCGCATCAAGGGATTGAGCACATTAAAAGCAAAAACGGACAAATTACAATCATTCAAATTGTATCTCTACATATCTACCGGGCATTTTTAATGGTTAACATACATCCATAGTTGTGTCGTTCTAAGCATTAGAATGAGCAAAACATTTAGCATCGGGAACAACATTACTCTCCCACCGTTAGAATAACGGTATTCTCCACACCATTAGGGTAATGTCTTATGATTTAAAGAACTAATTGCAATCTCATTTCGAGAAGAAGGTTCGAGTTGATTAGTGTTATCGAGCCCGGTGCTCGCTTCATTTGAGCATCATTAATAGGTGAAGTGGGAGGAGTGGCCGAGGGAAATTCGTTTCATTCAAAATAACGTCTACTCTTGACAATCGGTTGATCACATCCCTGACTTCCTCAACATTTTATTTCTGAAGATATAAAAACACATTTGAATCTGAGTTCCGACTTATCAACATTTTGTTACACCAACCAACAGCAAAACTTCTTAATTACGCCATCGGCGTTTCCGTAAACACGGATTCAGGGGAACTTTTATACAAAGGTACTAGGACTATTAATCAAATATCGGCGATGACAACGTGCTGCTTTTAGAAAGACGGACACTTAATAAAGAACCTGCTTTCTCCTAACAAGTTCTGTTATCTCTCGGCTTGTTTCTTTGGGGTGTATAGAGGAAACAGACTTTATGTCTCTTAATACCCAATTAGCACACAAATCATTCATTGTTTATTGCAAAATTCAAGACCATTCTCCGATTCTGGGAGCTTTAATTCTCTTCCAGTTTGGTTTTCAATTAACATTTTCCAGGTTTTAAACATCAAAAGCTTGTCAGATTTGTTTCAACAATAAAACCCAAACTTTTCTAGGTAATCACATCGATAATGGAAAGAAATATTGAGGTTTCACTCGTATTATTATTAACACTAGAGGGTCCCCATTACCGACATGCAATACTTTCAGCACATCAGTGCTTGAGTCGATTAAAGTGCAGGAAATGAGGAAAAACTACTTTATGTAGCTTTCTATGATTCGCGAGAAGGGATGGGGACATTTCTCTTCTGAAAGTGACCATCTTTATGCGAATTTCTAATCCTTTATCCTTCATGTATGACTCAATACATTGTGTCATAAAAGCAATTCATTCGGTCGCGAGTTCAGGCATGCAGTTGACTATTTTATTTTCTTCGGCGAAAAAAACCACAAGTGACCGCGAAATTTTCGCCTTGCCCCATTTACCTCGAGCCGTCATCATAGGGATGCGCTCAAATTATACCGCCGTGAGAGACCTTTGCTGAAATGAAGCCACATAACGAGAGAGAACCTAAAGGCATCATCTGCCCATTCTTTAAGACATTTTAATTTTAGGTGCCAATGATCTGAAAGCCATGTTCAACATTTTTGCAAGTTTGGCTTGAGGTTTTTAAAAGGAGTCCGCAGAAAAGTACAACCCGAGTTTACTAACCAATGGAACTGCATAAAGTGGAAAACCTTGAGAGTTCAGCCGATGCATAATCACCAAAAGATTACTAGTCATAAAATATACTTAAATTACCATGAGATAGCCAAATTAGCATCTTTCATTTCTTTGATTTTTATTAGACTTAGGCGATCCTTATTAAGTGACCAAATTAAAACATTGAAACACTTTCTCCCATTAGACTTTAGATTTAGATCTATCTTTTTTTGTATAAGTATTCTTTTTAGTATTGTCTGCATTATGAACATTCTTTTAGAGATTAAACAAAGCCTGTGCAGGATCTGCCACCATGACGCCGTCTCTCCGGGTGCCTCAAAATGCGCCGTATCGATTCTTTGTGCTTAGGCCGTTTCTGATGTCTAAGGTGACACTAAATCCATACCATCTTAATAGCGGTCGCATCCTTTAAAAGAATGGGTATAGCGTTTAAAAGAGCGATAGGGCGTAATAAATACATGTTTTATCGTATAGCCAAAACTTAATATCACAAATAAGTTTAGTAAAAACATAGTTATTATATTGATACTTAATGTCTGAACTTAAAAACTTCTCAGTAAGAACATTTTTTACTAAGCGATGAGGTTTCGGTATAGAGACTATTCAGTTTGGCATCCCAGAAAAGGTTTAACGCTCATTACTATGTAGGTTGAATAGTTCAGATAATCTTGTACATGCATTTTCATTCATTCGAAGCTTTTTATCATCTGTTAAGTGAAGGATAGTTTGACTATGACAACAAAGCATTTTTCTTGAATTAAAATACCTTGATTTTTGTTTTCCGTACTAAAATCAGACTTTAAAAGTCAGCAGTCGCATATATTGATTTCTGAGAGTCATATTTCGACAAATATAATTTAGCAAATAATATAGCAAAAACAAGTAATTTGAATTTTAAGCAATCACCTTGGCAAACCAACGAATAAAACTCATGAAATATACTAACTTAAGCGACCTGAGAACCGGAACACGGATCAGGTTCATGACTGCAATAAAAACATTTAAAGTTAGACCTCTTTGCAGTGCGAGAAACTTTACGGAAAAAGTTTCGACGCCTCCCTTGTGAGGATTTTTCAACTTCCCGGATGCGGGTCAGGCACAGTGGCCAGTATTCACGAACGTAAGCGGTACTATTCGCAGTGCTTAGTGATATGTTCTGTATTTGTAAGCGTATTTGTAACGACCGAACAAAATTCTCCGGCGACCTCTGCATGACTCCGGCGATTCAGGCGACACAGTGCTTGTTAATCATTAATGCGTAAGCGGCTATTAAATCTGTCCTTTATTCACTGCGTTATTCAATTATCCGAACAACAAATCAAACCTGAAGCTCACGATGCAGCTGATGAGTTATAGATCGATAAGTTGTTATGCATTTGTTGCAATCGCTTTGATTAATTGATTAGGACAAACCGATGTCAAATGTACCACGGTGGTCTAAGGGATAACTTGACCCGAAGCATCTCAAACTCTCAAAGGTTTTCATAAGATATTTTATTGAGATTGGAAACAAAAAACGAGTTTTTTCATGGTATGCATTAAGATGAGGGGCTTTGTGCTTTTTTTTTGGCTTTTTCTTAATAAGGAAGATGACAAAGGCTAATATATATAATCGTATATTAGGGTGAGGTTATTAGAGGGTGGCAACTGATTGGGTTGAAATTTGAAATGGTGTTTTGGTAGATAGATTCTCTTATTTGTCAATGTCAGGTTGAGGTAGCATTCTTTGCCCTGCATTCTCTGATCGAAAGTCTCTAATCTAGGAACCACGCGGATCCTTCCACGCGTCAATGTTCCTCACATCTCTAAGGCCATATGACTTCCATGATAGCACTTTCAGTCACTCAGTAATTTCGCCAGCTGACGAGGATTCGACCCCAATTTAGCATGAAAAAATGGTGTATGTTTGAAGTATGGACACTTAGAACAACAATGATGCTTTGTCCCATGCAGTGACAAAGTTGTGTAAATCTAGGCCGCCGAGCGTCTGTGACTCATGGTAGGCGTTTAACAATTTCGCATAAAAAGTATGATATAGATTATACAAGTAATCAGTGCCGGACAGCTCTCAACCAAATTACACAAATTGAGAAGCCTATATAATTGCACCCTCTTGGTTTATACAAATAAACGAAGTAATCATACCCTCTTTTAACTTATTGCTTATCTGGCTAATTCCATTTGCAATTCTGTATAAACATGTAAATTTGAATTTAAAGGAACATGTTTATTTTTTGTAGTTAGGATACGTCCGTTTCCTCGACTTGTTCAAATGTTTTACGTATCTATCAAAAGTGGTAATCAAATTTCAATACGCATCACATGAGTATTCAATTCTATCAATTGTTCATCTTTGCCTTATTATGACCAATTATATGAAATCGATTTTGACTTGCAATCCAACTAGACCATATGGCCACGTAAACCAAGGACCATCGGGGATTATTGAGAGTGATTTAGTGGTCTGGATTTTGTCGATGATATGAATTTCATGTAATATTTAAGTGAAGATTTATAAAAATGAATGAGGTGTAATTTTTCTCAATATTGATTTTTTCAATATACCCCTTTATATTAGTTAATTACTTTAAATTTATCATATTTTATCGATTAATCATCTGTATTCCTTTCATCCAAACAAAAATTGTCTATGGAGTATATATTTGTCAACAATTAAAATTAATAAATTTTGTAATCTTAATTGACACATACATTTTTGATGATTCGAATGAGAAATATCATATTATTAACTGTTAAAATTTAAAACTGGACAATATATTATTGAGAGTAACCTAATATTTAGTAGTAAAGAAATAGTGATACATGAATACCAGGTCGACAAATCTTCTTGTTTTAGTTTAAATCGAGATTGTATATACTAGCAAAACCATTGATGATATGCATCTCCAATAACGGATCATGCATATACATACATTTTCTTGAAATAATGATAATAAATAAAGGGATTTACGTACAATAATTTTGAAGTGCATGTCAATGATGGGTTGCTCATATTTGCTTTTTTGTTAAGCAATTCTTATCTATGATTAAATCTCAACAAAAATGATTCAATTATTGGATCCAGTACAATATGGCACCCACCCTGGTGGGCAGTGGCTAGTACTAGATAGGAAAGAAATGTGAAGACGATATTCACGATAAGGGATATCCAAGATCGTGTAATAACACAGTATGATTGAGTAATTCATAATCAAATTACCATGAAATAATTATGACAAACAAAAAAAGGAAAAAAAGAGTAAAAGATATTACGATGTAGATGCTATATTCTTTTCGTCTTGAGTCTAAATTTTTGGTCAAATCAAATATGTATATCTACTGTAATTCCTAATTCCATTGTTTATTGATTTTGACATGCACAGATATACAACTCCATATCAGTATAAAAACATTTGTCAAAGTTTTTAAGATTGATGGTTGATTCTTAAACTTACTTATTTTTTGTACGTATATGTCATATAACACTTGATAAAAGTATATATGTGTATATATATAAATATAAATTTTAAATTGTTTTATTAATAGTAATTCTAATTCAAATCAATTTATTTACATTAGTCTAAGTAAAGATTGTAAATATGAATTTTAACGTATTTATTATTAAGCATTAATTTTGATTTGTCCAAAGTTTGAATATCAATCAATTATCTGATTTATTAATTTTTATCGTGAAAATATAAAACATGATTTTTAGAAGTAAGAAAGGTAACTAAATATTCATCAGGAAAATTTTAAAATTTCATATATGGTCCATTGTCTTTGTCACATTAGTTTTAATTCTTGTAAAGAATCAGGAGAGAGAATACTATTTAATCTGTTTTTTTGTTGTTTAATTTTAATTTTAGTATGGTGCACTTTTATGTTTTAAAGTACTTTTTATAACAAGTGTCAGTAGGCAAATGATATTTCGATCTGATAGCATCAATTGTTGGCATTCTATATTTTAATATTTTATTATTATTATTATTATTATTTTTAATTTATATAAAAATAGTTGAAATGATAACTAAAAAACGGAGGAAGTAGTAAATTAATATTGAGATAGTTTTTTGGAGGATATTTAAAATGTGTGGGAAGGAAAATTCAACGATATATTATGATGTCACACTAATAGTTTTGATGCCTTCGAAAATTCTATGAAATTAATATTGACTTAGTCTTTTATCTGAAGGAATTTTAAAACGTTTATGGAAGGAAAATTAAACGACAATCAAGAATTTATATAGAAAAGTTGGTGGCGGCAGACAAGCGTCAAAGTGTTGAAATTTGGAGGTCAAACCTTTCAATTTTCGAAGCCTAACCTCTTACTACTTATCATTCCTTTCACCTGAGTCACCGAACAAAACACTAACCTCACGCCAAAGCTAAACAAATCCCACCGTTTAATTTGTTTTGGTGGAATAGCAATTACGAAAGAATAAATAAATATAATGAAGACTTTATATTTTCTACCACTCACAGTTTTAATGTCTTACCATAGAATTGTTCCGGTTAAATGATGATTTATCTCTTATACGTTACAGTAACTCTTTGATAATTAATGATTTCGAATAAATAATAATTATCTCTAAATGCAGGGCATCAATGTGCTGTTTATGACTAAATATGATGGACAAATTATAAGTTTCAAGGAGTAATAAAATAAGAATGATATTTTTTCTTATGAAGCTTGATCGCACAAATCAAACTACATATCGAGCAAATTACCAATCAACTTTGGTCAATTACCAAACCCATTTCCAGAGTCATATAAGTCATAACATATGTGAAGTCAAGGGTAGTTCTAAATCAAGATAGCAAGCAACCAATTGGAGGAAGTAAAATGTAGTTTGGGTGGTATTAACTAACCCATTCCACTTTATACCCTCAATAGAAAGTGAAAGATTTCACCATATCCATATCATCCATCTTCACTTTCACCTCTATCAACCCTCAAACTGAACTTTGGATAAATTTAGAAATTATTTTAACATCGTAGAAAAAGCGTCGTTAAAAAAATATAGCATGAATGATATATGGCGTCGAGCTTAAATTTCGTTATTTAAATTCGTCGTTATTGATATCATTTCAATTCGATCACTGTTGTTTTCCCCTCTTTTGCCCTCGCCATCTTTTACCCTTACCCCATACTTTGTGCCGACATACGGTTCGCTCTTTTTATCTTACGTCAGCCTCTTTGATACTTACCGCACGCGCACCCCCATCCACAACCTCTTATGTTTATCCCTAACTACCTCAACCAGGATGGACCTGCTGGTTCACCTCTCCATTCAATCAAACAAAATTACTATTTTTGAAAAGTAAAATTTATATAAAAATATATATTTAAATGTTATGAACACTAGATGTGAGTTAAAATTGGAGCATGCTTTTATTTTGTCGGTTATACGGAAGGCGATTAAATCAGTGCGATTTAAAAATTTATGTTTTTTAATTCGGTTCGATCGAATCGCTTCAGTTTATGCAGGCCTCTAATATGAACACCTTCTTAATATATACCGATTTCAAATACACACTTCAAAACACCTATATCCGTCCCTAGTCTCCTGCCCCCAACCCTCCCCCCTACGCACTGAGGGGCACTTTATTTTCTCTTTTTGAGTTTCTGCTATTACAACACAAAGTACACAAGCCGACGATAAACATATTGCTGTCAAGATTCCTTTTCTGTCCTCCCAACTTTTTCCATAATCTCTGAAAACCCCAAATAATAATAATAATAATAATAATATCTCCCTTTCTTGTTCTTGACATCTTCATCTACTTCAACTCTCTCTCTTTATTTCCTTGATACCCTTAAATAACAAATTCCTTTTTTACTCCCTCTCCTACCACACCCATCAATTTTTTATGCTAAACATTCCCTTTTTTTAATTACTTCTAAACTCTTTTATTTTTAGTTTTTTATAATTACTTCAAAACTGTTTTTGATAAAGATTCCATTTTTATAATTAGTTTTCAACTTCTTCTTTTTTCGTTAAAAGATTCGATTTTTATGAATAAAAAATTCCACTTTTTTTCTTAAAGATTCGGTTTTTGTAACTTAAGATTGAAAAATATGGTTAAAGATTCAGTTTTTTTAATTAATCTTCAGCAATTTTTGTTTTTTATAACTTAATCTTTAACAATTAGTGTTAAAGATTGAATTTTTTTTTTGTCTTGTACAACTTAATCTTTAGTAATTAGTGTTAAAGATTCAATTTTTATTACTTCCACTTCAATTTTTTGTTTTTCACAACTTAATCTTTAACAATTAGTGTTAAATATTCAATTTTTAGGCTTTAAGCTTCAACTATTGTCTTTTTTACAACTTAATCTTCAATAATTTTTGTTAAAGATTCAATATTTATGCATTAATCTTGTTGATTTTCGAGTTTCTTGAAAATGGGTTGTTCTAGTTCAAAGGTTGATGATTTACCACTTCATATTCAATAATTTTTTGTTAAAAAATCCTTTTTTTGCTTTAATTTTGTTAAATTTTTGTTGAAAATGGGTTGTTCTAGTTCAAAAGTTGATGATTTACCACTTAATATTCAATAATCCATTTTTTTGCTTTAATTTTGGTGACTTTTGAGTTTGTTGAAAATGAGTTTTCTAGTTCAAAGTTTGATGATTTACCACTCAATATTCAATCATTTTTGTTAAAAAAAATCCATTTTTTGCTTTAATTTTGGTGATTTTTGAGTTGATTGAAAATGGGTTGTTCTAGTTCAAAGGTAGATGATTTACCAGCAGTTGCTTTGTGTAGAGAACGTTGTCGTTTTTTGGACGAAGCTGTTCATCTTCGTTATGCTTTAGCTGAAGCTCATCTTGCTTATCTTCACTCTTTGAAATCAGTTGGGGTTTCTCTTCATCGCTTTTTCGATCAGGATCTTGAATCTTTATCAGTACCTGATGTTATACATACTCAAGAAAGAGTAATTTCTCCGAGAAAACCTGATATCGAAAAAGCCTTGAAAGGAGGTGGTGGTGGTGCCTTGCACCACCGTAGGTTGAATTCTGATGATGGGTCTCATCTGCATTTTCATTCTGATGAGGATAGTGATGAGGATGGGGAGGGGGATAGTGATGATGATGGGGATGGGTTTTTGCATCATCATCATGATCATGATCACTCGGGTTCGTCTTCACCGCTTCACGGTCATCAAAATGTTGAGCATATTCAGTATGGTTATGGTGCTCCAGAGGAGGGATTGGGTTATGGGTTTGGTAATGGTGTTGGTGATGGGTTTGGTGCTGTTAATGGTGGTGGTGGATTTGTTGGTGGTGGTGGTGGTGGAGGATTTATTGGAGGTGGTGGTGGTGGAGGTTATGTGCATATGAATTACATGAAAAAACAATCAATGCCTTCTGTGGTGTACCAGCAGAAGCCAGTACAGCAAGAGGTTGTACATATGGGTGAATCTTCGTCTTCGGGTATTGGTGGTGGTGATGTTGGTGTTGGTGGAAGTTATGTACATATGAATTATATGAGAAACCAAACGACTCCTTCTGTGGTGTACCAGCAGAAGCCAATGCAGCAAGAGGTTTTACATATGGGTGAATCTTCGTCTTCAGGGGGTGGTGGTGGTGCTTATCAGCCTTACTCAGCTTATCCTAATTATCAGAACCCTAGAGATTATTCATTGTATGGAGGGGGAGGGTATGGTTATTCTGAGTTTTCTGGTGGATTTTCGGGCTCTTCTCAAACTGTGATGCCTTATGTTGGACCTGGACCTTCTTCGGGGGCTTCTACTTCTAAGCCTCCACCTCCTCCGCCTTCTCCACCACGGGCTTCTGCATGGGAGTTTTTGAATCCATTTGAGAGCTTTGAGAAATATTATCCAACGTACCCTTCTAGCCGGGACTCAAGGGAACTGAGAGAAGAAGAAGGGATACCTGATTTGGAGGAGGAGGAGGATTATGCACATGAGGTTGTTAAAGAAGTTCATGGTACTGAGAAGTTTGTGGATGTTAAAGGTGGTGCTGGTGGAAGCTATCCCAAGAAGGTTGTTCCTGAGGATGACCACGGGAAGGGGATTGATGTTGATGCGTTGCATACAAGTAGGCCTAGTTCGTCGGTGGATAGTGATCCTATGGAGTATGAGGTGCATATGGTAGATAAGAAAGTGGTGAATGATGACAAGAGGGCAGGGGATCATGTCAATGTGGGGCGTGGTGCTTTTAAGGATGATGCCGATGTTATGAAGGAAATTCAGGTTCAATTCGATCATGCTGCTGAATCTGGAAATGATCTTGCACTAATACTTGAAGTTGGGAAGCTACCCTATAATAGGAAACATTCTGCTTATCAAGGTAAATCTATTGCCTTTCCATATGCAATTGGCTTATATATCTCGATTTGAGCCAGCTTGATACTTAGTTTGTGAATTACCTTAACTTTACTTGTAAAGTGAAATTACCATAGTTTAGTTGCCCAAATCCTTTGAAAATATATGATATTTTTCCTATTGGTGCAGTTTCTTCAAAGATGTTGCACGCGATTACCCCTTCATTGCCTTCTACTTCCAGAAGTGCTGAGGTCGAGAAGGCTGATCCTGCATCTTTAGATGTCGACCAAGAGTTGGGGTTTAGGTCGAAATCTCTTTCTTCATTGTTACATAAACTGTACCTCTGGGAGAAGAAATTGTATGAGGAAGTTAAGGTATGCTGTTAGTCCAATTGATGTATTTGGGATTCATGTTGTTTTGCTGTTTCATATATTTAGGTATTGTTCAACATAACTCATTACTTTGAGATTAACTGATCTCTATTGGGTGTATAGAAGTAGAAATATACAAATAGTCGTTATTAATTCTGATGCTATTTTGGATACACAGTATTTATTTCTCGGAGCATTCTACTATCTATGCATCCTCATATAAGAATAGTTACTCTATTAAGGGCTTCTTGTGAGAAACTATAAAAAAGTATACACAACTCGAAGAAGAGTATTATTGTGATGTTTTACCCGAACTTTTTAGCTGATTCACTAGTCTGAAACATATGGGAAGCACGCTAATTAATCTAGACCTTCAGCTTCGAACTGCTAAGTATTAGTTTTTAAATTCTGAAAGAAGGTATTTGTTTTTTGGTGCTCAAGCTTTCAGTTAACAATTTTCCTTATTTAAATCGTACAGTTGCGTTAGGTGTTTTTTGATTTCCTTGCTGCAGAATCATTTGTTGTTCTAGTGTAGTGTTATGTAAACAGAAAAATGGAGTTATTGGTCATTGTTGTGCTAAGATCACTATCAATCTGTTGTAGGTTGAAGAGAAAATGAGGGTGCTCCACGAGAGGAAGAGTAAAAAGTTGAAGCACTTGGATGAAAGAGGTGCGGACTTTAACAAAGTCGATGCAACCAGAGCATTGGTCAGAAGCTTATCAACCAAAATTAGGATTGCAATTCAGGTTGTTGATAAGATTTCGGTGAAGATAAACAAATTAAGGGATGAAGATTTTTGGCCACTCCTGAATGAAACCATTCAAGGGTATGTAGGTTGCCCTATCCATATCCTATTGTTTTCAGCTATTTAGCGTTTGCTCCTTGTCGTGTAACCTTTGAACCTTTTCTGCATATATATTTATAAAATGCTTTACAATATGTTACCGGATCATGTTTTTATATACTATTTATGTTTATTAAATCTGTCTACTTTAATTCTGGAAATGTTTCTTAGCATTTTAGTCATTTGGTATCAAGTGATTAACTAGGTTTTGCAATCCAATCTTTTCCTTCTTGATTAGCATGACTCATTTCTGTTCTATTTTCTTTGCAACTTATCAACCCCCTCAAAAAAAAAAAAATCAAAAAAACAACTTATCCACCCTGTGGATTTGGGGGTTGTTTGATACCATGTACACTTTGGTACTTCCTACGACTATGTAGAGGTTACCTTAAAAGCTTAAACATAGTAAGTGGGCCAAACTTTTTTTTGCATGATCTTTCCATTTGTCTGATCATTCTTCTGGAAAGGAAACTAGGTATCATTTGAGTTGCCTTCATTTAAAAGAATGTCAACAAACTAGGGTAATCGTTTGTTTGCTAGTTTTTTTCTTTAATGGCATGACTAGGAAGGAAGGTTATTCTCTTTCACCTCCATATGGAACTTTCATGGAGCTGCTAGTGCAAAGTTCTAACTATTGCATTTCCAGTGTTTCTCTTGGATTAAATGTGACACTCTGTGCACATATGCTTTCAATTAGCCATCACCTCTAGCATTCTAGGATTCTGGAAGAAGCATTGTAGATCTGATCACTAATTACTTTATTGGTTTCAGGTTAAGTAAAATGTGGAAATCAATGCTTGAGAGCCATCACAATCAATGTCGAGCAATTACAGAAGCAAAACGCTTGGACGCCATCGCATTGCGCAAACACTTGAGTGATGCCCATCTAGAGGCCACTTTGCAGCTTGAACATGAACTTCTGAATTGGGTTTTAAGATTTTCTAGTTGGGTTAGTGCTCAGAAAGGTTTCATCCGAGCATTAGATAACTGGCTCATGAAGTGTCTTCTGTATGTGCCTGAAGAAACAGCTGATGGAACTGTTCCATTCTCTCCTGGTAGAATGGGCGCCCCACCTGTATTTGGTGTATGCCATCAGTGGTCGCAATCTTTAGATAGAGTTTCTGAAAAAGAAGTCTTAGATTATATGCGTGATTTTGCAACAAATGTGCTTCATCTTTGGGATCGGGATAAGTTGGAAATGCGCCAAAGAATGACTAATGATAAGGATATGGATAGAAGGGTGAAGAACTTGGACAGGGAAGACCAGAAAATACAAAAAGAAATTCAAGCTTTGGATAAGAGGATGATCTTAGTTTCCGGGAATGATAGTGGGTTTGCAGTAACTGGGCAAGTTGTCTATCAGAGTGACGCCACCAAAGGAGGAAGCCTTCAGGTGGGTTTGCAACGTATTTTTGAGGCAATGGAGAAGTTTTCTGGTAATTCACTGAAAGTTTACGAGGAACTCTTGCAACGGATAGAGGATGAGACTGGTGCTGAAAACATAGATTCTTAGACCTGTCCGTTTGGAGGGGAACAAATTTCCTCGTTATTGGGTTTGCTTTCTTGGTGGAATGGTTGCACCTTCATACACGAAGCACTCTAGCCCTGAGGCATGGCAATGACGCTACTGTGTAAGTTCTTCTCATGCACCGGTGGTGGTATAATGTACAAACTTAGAGAAAGACGCTACTCTTGAGGAGGATTATATATGCTTCCTATTGAATGCAAACTCTTCAGAAATATATTCTAAAGGCTACCCCATCCATTGATGCCCCATGCCTTTTGGGCTTTCTTTGGAGTTTACTCTAGCTATGATGGTTATGGATCTGATCAGAAGGCTTATTAGTATCAAAAGGGATTCATCTCACAAAGCCCATGGGTATGATTTGCAGCGGGGAGTTTGGCACGCATTGCTCCAAAGTGACGATTAAATTCTTGAAACATGAAAAATATAGAGAAATGGAAAGGGCTCTTCCTGAATACAAAGCATTTTGGTTTGTTGTGACATTCAGTGAAAACTGTACTGCGGTACAGATGAATTTCATCCCAGTTTCATTGCCTGGTGCAACTGTCCAAGCCAGCCTGGTATGATCTCCGATGATTGAGCAACACCACCATCACATCTTTCTCACCTGATTTTGTACAAGCAAATTGCAGGAGGGGGTATGATGTCCAATTTTGTGTCGAGATTTATAGTTTATTCTAAGAGGTTGCAATTAATGACTGCCTGTACTGAAGATAATTATTGTAATCGTCATTTGTATGTTTTTTTGCTCTAGTGTATCCTGAGGTAATTTGCTGTCACGAAGAGGCTGTCGAAAAGCTGTTGGGAGTTGCAACCAGTATCAGCTTTTCCAACATTGTTTTGTAAATTACAGTTATTTCAAAAATATTTATTCGACTGTTATTCAGAAAAATTGTTAAGATCTCATGCTTATTATAGTCCTTTAAAATATGTTTTATAACATTTTATACAATCGCCATATAAATAGATATGCACAGCAACTCTGCTGCCAAATGTAGTTGCTAAACTTGAGAAGTTGCAAAAGGGAGGGAGATTGCTCTGAGAATGAAATCTCTAAATCAACATTATCACCATGACCATCTAGTTTTCAAACTATTTTCTTGCATATAATGAAATGATTTCTTCCAAGATCAACTATAGAGAACATCAAACCACAATATTATTTTGAGAACATCGAATGGTCTAGTGGTTAGGAGGCCTTCCAGTGACTTAATGGTCATGGATTCGATTTTTATTGTAAGGGAAGGATGGTGGCCTAGTGGGTGGGTTTTTTTTTTAAAATGAAACAAACTATATCAGTAGTTCATTTTACATTTCAACTGTTCTTCAACTATTCAGAAAACTAGAAAAGTGTCGAGATATTCTCAAGCCAAGGACTGCGAAAGGGTGTGCAAATTGGATCTTGATTCCAGTCCATTGTGAACTTAGGAATCTGAAGCTCAGGCAAAGCTCCATTTGATGCTGGAAACTGTAGGTTGAATGATGAATTTTCTTCAGCTATAATGTGCCATTCAGACTCCTTTTCATGTGGCTCCTCGTTCGTCGATGATCCCTGTTGGCTGTCATGGATTCTGAAGTCATTTCCTTGTTGAATGGAAATCGGGTTAATGGCATCGATGAAAGATGATATTAATGGAGCAGGCGGTGGTGGAGCTGAATGATATGATTCTTGATGTGTAGTTGTCCTTTTCATCATTGCTTCTTCCATTGCAGCCCTCTGTTCCAATGCTTTCAGTGATGTTGCCTTCTTATATATTTTACACAAAACTACATCCTGCATTTTTTTATGATGAAAAACATAATTTAAGATCCATCAATATTAATTCTTGATCAAGTAACAAGTGATCACTAATGGAAGAGATCAAATATTTGAACACGAAACTAATAAACGACGAAATTAAAATTTACTAGTTGCCAGAGTCGCGAAAACACTTGACTAACCTTGAGTGATCCTGGGGAGGAAAATTTATCAGGGAGGCGATATTCATTCATAATCCAATCAGACTTGGTCCCTCTTGGTGCTTTACCCTTGTAAAAAACCAATGTCTTCTTCAGTCCAATCACTCGTTTTGGCTCCGAGAGCCCAAAAATCTTCCTGTCCACACCGGTTGCTTTCCAGAAACCATGTTCAGTAGTCCTGTTTGGCCTCCCTGCAGTGCCATGTCTTCTATCCCTAGGCACAAAAAAATACCATTCTCTTTCGCCAATTTTCGCCAGCCCTGCAAAGTTGTAGTAACATTTGTGGGTAAGTTTCGTTTTCAAAATGTTGCTATCTTTAAGGATTGTTACAAGAAAATATGATATTTTTAACCTGGCAAGTCCGAAGGATCATGGCGATAGATGTTGAGAAAACCAATGACATCATGATGTAGTTTCTTGCCAATAACAGTGTTCTTGAGATAGAAATCAAGAAGCTCTTCTTCAGTTGGATGGAATCTGAAACCTGGCATTTCTATTTCATATGTTGTTTCTTTCATTCTATGTACTTTCTGCTCAATTACTTCAGATACCAAAGAAAGATAAATCTGTCAATTGTAAGTAGTTAAAAAGGTTAGAAATCTAAGGAATAGTTTGCTATTAAAGAATGATGGTAGAAGGGGCTCTATATATAAGAAGAATTTATGTGGAAAATAGTAGATGTTATGCCCCTAAATGGAACATTATACCCCACTCTATCAGATCAGTTGTTTGGAGAATAATTGTTAGTACAATGAGTCATAAACAAAATTAGTTTTCTATTAACATAATGAAACGAATTGGAAATTATATTTTATATTAAATTATTTTTTAGTCAATATCAGTCTACATTATTTCAATAAAATAAATATATATAATGTATATATATGTAATTACAAATCATATTTGAAAGTTATAGCATGCATAATTTGATATGAATTAAATTACCATGTTATAATAGAACGCATTGAAAAGAAGCTACTACGACGTTGTCGACTAAAAAAAGCTAGGACTCCAAACTTCATTTCTTATACAAACTCAAAAAAACAATTTTTCTACTCTATTAATCAAATCAAATAATCAATGATATAAAAAAACAAAAAACAAAATTAAGATGAGAATGAAGAAATGTGACACCAATTAAAAAACTTAATAATAGAAAATTATTTTGTTGACGATTTCTTGAGAATTAGGTTTAGGCTCCTTTGCAGTAAGATTAATCAAAGATTCGATAGGGTTGACTCAGTAACTTCGATTCGAAAGTTGGATTCGGTGTTTTGAAGCGAGCTATGGCCTTAATTTTAACGCCGATCGATTTGGAAAGCGTTGTAAGCCGCGTGAGGGGAGTTCGGGCTATCTCGATTACACTTAAAACCCAAATAATAAGGTTCGACTCAATCCAATAATTATCAAATCGAATTCAAATCAAACACGATTCGATTAGTTGAAATGTCTGGACTCCACTTAGAAGAAGCTGAGTTTGAGCTCTATAGTGCGTGTTTATCTTTGTGCTAATTTTCCAGTTAGTATGTACGGATGAATAATTGCATTCGTTGAAGAAAAGGCACTATATTCTACAACCGCGTTGATTCAGTACATTACGGATAGCATGCAATTGGATGTCACGACTTGACTTATAGTCGATCAATTGACTTGAAAAGTCTTCCTTGGACGACCTATCAATTGACTTAGATATTAAACAATATACAATAAAAATTCTATAAATTAATAACGTCGGGGGTATGTAATTTATTCTTCTCTGTCCTTAATTTAAAAGCGAATTTTTAAAATAAAAATCCTTTTTATGGTTCCTTTTTATCAAATTAAGTAAAAAAAAATTGGAAAGCTTTTAAATTCGTGAGATATTGGAATTTCTTTTGAAAGCTTTTGTGCAAAGTAAATGAGTATTAAATAAAGAGATGGAGGGATTAATTTATAAAGTTAATTATTTACTGAGTATTAATTTAAAGAATTTCTACTGTATCAATAATTTTTCTAAAGTGTGTCCTTAGGCATGTAGCTTAAAATGAAAATAAAATATAATATCACGAAAATAAATAACGAAACATATTTATCAAATCTTTTCATATTAAATTTCAAATGTAAATTTTTTATTAAATATTTTCTTTTATTAATATCTTAATATGTGGCTATACATATTAAAAAAACTGATATAGCAAACCTTAGCTTTGATGGTTTCATGGTTCATTTTTCTTTTTCTTTTTTGCGAATCCACCACTAAATATCTACCTAGACATAAATATGGTAATGTGTGGTTGGAAAGAAAATATATGAAAAATGCTCATGATATCTATCCAATAAATTAAAATAACACTAACAAAAAATATATGCTTATTCTTTTTGTTATAAATTAGGTATTCCTTAGTAGCTTTGTGTGGCTCCATTATTATAATTATAAAAGATAACATAAAATTGTATAGTTTTATTAAATGATTTCATTGTTATAATTATAAAGATACTTACTTAAAATTGTAGTAGAAAAATAAAATTAACAAATAAATATCTTTATATATTTTTAAAATTATCGATTTTGTAAGTAAAATTAGATCTACCTCCTCTTTTATCTCGCTTTAAATTAAATCCTTACTTTATAAAATTGTATATAAAATATTATGGAGATCGTAATGGTTATGCGAACACTACATGATGCTTAGAATATTATAAAAGCGAGAAAGGCAAAATGATCTTCCGTAAAGGAGGTAGAGGTTATTGTATAAATTGTTAAAACTATCACGATCGTAAATTAAATATTCACTATATTTTAAACTTTATTATCTAAAAATTCAATTTCATACTTCATCGTCAAATTTCTCCATCTTTTTTGTGCTTTTTTATTTGTTAATTAAAGTTGATATATTCAATAAATGCGTCATCTTTGCTCCGAAGATCGATTTATTATTTTCGGTTAACTTATTATTTCTTATTTTATTCTTTGTTGAGTCGACATATCTTTTTTCTTAATGTACGTTATTTTTTTATTATCATAGTTAATCATTTCATCTTGGTTTCAAATTAATAGTTTGTCTCAACTAAAATAATATTAAGCGAAACGATATTATCCTTCGATATCTTCTCCCAACAATTTTTATTACATAAATTAAAGAAACTAATAATAATCATATAAATTTGTTATTCGTTAATAATAATCCAATTTGCATAGTTCAAAAGAAAATAATGTGAAATCCTTATCATTGTTTTTATTTAAATCAAGGCCCAGTATGAACTTCATTCCGAAATAAATGTGGAGTTTAAAGTTTTATAATGATTTTACATTTGTCAAAGTATTAGTCTTACGATTATGTCTTGAATGTAGTCTTTTGAAACTTTATCTATTATGTCTAACCATTTTGTATATATTAAACATCTAATAAATTTATTATCTCTTAAAATGATTATGATGTCCCATGTAGCAGCCGCCCCACGAGGTGGGCGCCACACGAGTTGGGGCAGATTATCAGCACGAATGTCAGTCGCCAGCGATGGATAACAATAAATAGCTTCGTTTAACGAGGATAAATAAAACTATACAACTTTGTCCATGGTGAAGCTAGCTTAAATACAACCAGCCCAGCAACAATACTCATCTGACATCGAGAAGCGGGTTTTACAAGAACAACTATTATGTACAACAAAAGGCTAAGAAGATAAAGTATAGTATTTGAAGTCTTGACCACCGTCGCCACCCAGCCAGTGCAATTTACTCGTGAAAGCATCTCGGGCGTCCCGCGGCGGCCTAGGCATAAAGCAGCCATTCATGGGGAATAAAAGTCGGTATGAAGGCAGTGAATCTGAACATCACGAGGAAGTAATCCACCGCGCATACCTGAGGATAACTTCAGTCACTGCGCATCTACGCGACCTGCACCTCGAAGTGTTATATTTTTGTATGCTACTTTCAGCCAGGATAAATCTTTCTTAATGGCTTTCAACTAACACCGATAAATCCATATCCGTCGACACTTGCACAAAATGCGCTTATCCACGGGGAAACATCTCTCTATTTGTTATCCGCTTCTTAAGTATAGAGCTAGTCCCGATATAATATACAACTCCCAACATACAACTGACTCATTACAGCTTCGGTATTCATAACTTAGAGATAACCACCAAACCTCTGACATCGAGCCAGGACCTCGCCGCTCATTGACTATACGTAGTTAACGCCAAAGTGTTACTCCAGAATCGTAGTCACTTAGCGCTGTTTCAGCTATCGAAATGTGTTTATATTAGGAGTCTCCAAAATCGATTCATTATCCTAAATACAACTAAGCGACATATGTCTTAACTCGAGATAACCTAAGTATGGAGTTATATCCCCAAATCCCTTTCATTTAGTATACGGTATATCACCTCCAATTATCGGCGTAAGTGATTAGATCGCCAAACATATCTTGCCTTTGAATCAAATTTTCCACCGTATATAAGTATCATCAACATCATCATAGATTAACCACGAACCGGTTTGCCCTTTTCTTATACTTATTGTTCTCGTTCAAAAGTTATCTCGACCGATAACTTGACCTTTTAAACCTTTAAGGAAATGTACAACGATGAATGCCGCTAGGATCCACAAGAAAATCGATAATATTATCATGTCAACCCCAGACATCTAGCGTAATCCCATTACGATATCCGCAAACAATCAGCAGTCGTAAAAACATAACACAAAATACCAAAAGTCTAAACAATAACATGTAATACAACCAAATAGACCCAGCCATGACGACCCTTCTTGTGACTACCCAACCCAGTACAAGCCAACCATTTCAATAGACTCAGCGACTCCGTCAGCCTTGATGGTATGTTGTATCGACATAATAAACTCAACTTGACCTGATAACTCGGCGACTCGACAACCTTGACAATAGTATCAACTCGACAACTTCAGCCGATAGTATCAACTCGACAACTCAACAATAGTATCAACTCAATGACTCGCGAGCTTCAGCAACCTGACTCGATATAAGTCCGGTTCTACAACTAATGCGCATATATTCGAAAACCTCGACTGCGAGGAGAAACTTATGCCCGTCGGCATGCGCTATCACCCGGTCGTAGCAGTGCGAAGCAATCACCCGGTCGTCAGGTGCGAAGCGGCTCGCAACTTGTAACTAGGAGCGAGAGGCAGATACCAGACAATACGGCTTCAGCAACAACATCAACTCATACATAATAACTTCCTAACACGACTCCAGCACCACCTCAAAACACACATGCGACTCGCGTCGACGCGGACCTGAAGCAACCGAGGAAATAACAACTTTCAGCAAAACACCAAATCATACATTACGGGATGAAAATACAACCCAAGCCATGGCGCGATCAAAATATATAACCCGACACGTGGCATAAATCTCCTGAGAATAATAATGAACTATCGCCGAGGCAACCCAGCAAGGAAACCTGTCGCGTATATCACGTATACATGCGATAGAGTAAAACCGTGAGATTAGTACTCACCGAGTTCAAAAGCGATATCTTTACCTACAAGCGTCACTGCGTGCTGAGTCGAAGCTCAAACTCTGTTCAAGAAATTATACGTTATAACCGCATTCTGCATTAGAAATAACACTTTTTAGTAATCATCATCCCAGTAGTATCAGCTTCTAAAATCTCGACCTAACCATATTCAATTTACCCGAGCACCATAACTCCTAATATTTGATCATCCATTTTGTGTCTGACAATAATCGTCGTTGGCGTTTGATCGATCAACTGTCGATCGCTGACTAATTAACCTATTATAATCGACCTCTAGTTGAATCAAATTACTACTCGACTTGGAATAACAACAATGATATCATAAACGTCAGCGCCAGAAACATCGATTTATCTTTCTGAACAAGCTATATTAAAATTAAAATTAACGTATTTATCTGATTTAAAAAGAAATTTGGAAGAAATTGACCTAAAGTCCATTAACCCAGTCAGCCCAGCGATTATTTTGAGAATCGATTATTATAACTTTTGATCACATAATTCTACTTAGATGACCATTCTACAGCATTAAAGCCTAAATCTCGAGTCAACCAAAGTCAACAAAAGTCAAGCGTTCCATAACTTGATAAATACTCAATGACCCTCAGTTTAACTCTAAACAACTAATTTAAGAGCACAGAACTGTGTACAATTTAAACCAAAATAGAAAAAGTCAACTAAAGTCAGCCGTTTCAAAACTGTGAAATATCCCCAAAGATTGAGCTTTAACTTGTTTCGAAGAGGATGACTCGGGGAAAGCTCTTGAGGAAATTTTAGGGCCATTTCCATGAATGAGAAGATAATTGAAGGAAACAATCGAGGAAAAATGGGGGGAGGTTCGGCCGTATGCCGGAAAGAAGAAGATAGGGATGATGACTAAGCATTTGGATAACTATAAAAAGCCACGTAGGGTCCATGAAAAAATATCTCGAGTTCTTTCCGGCTTTACCGTTCGGTTTCGGTGTAGTTTATCGTCACCGGTTTAGCAGCCTTGGCTTTAACATAAATTTAACCCACAACCCCGAATAATAAACGTTACCGTTCGATTCTGACTTTAAAATTTTAATTAAAGTAATGCTAAACAGAGGCCCAGATTAGTTGTATTTTCAACTATTAAACTTGAAATTTCGATTTCTCCTCAAAATTCTCCGAGCAACTAGTATCTTATTACAGGTAATATTAGAGCGTAACGGGTTATTACGATCTAAGTAAGTGTGACCAATATATCTTTGAAAAATCAAACTAAATAACTTGATTTTTCGATCATTTAAATATAAAAGTTATGAATCTACCACGCTAAATTTATCTACAAAGATTGTTTAAATTTTCTTTTTCAATAATCAAAATTATTTAAATCTCAGGCAAACAAAATTTCAAAATTATGAATATTATATACTAGCCGTCTCTAAAAGTTTGTTCGATTTTCTTTTTAAATAGTGAAATTGTTAATAATTTAACCACTAAATTATAAATACTACATATAAAATCCATCTTTAAAAGAGGGTTCAATTTTTTCAATAGTCGAAATTTTTGTAAGCTCGACTTGACAAAACTTAAAAATTAGCGAAAACATCATAATTACCTCGATGCCTAAAGGTTAATTGATTTTCTTTTTGAATAGTTAAAATTATTTAAAAGTCCATGACCAAAATTTAAAATTTATGAATCTTAAATTTAGCGTCAATGCAAAAAGGTCGTTACTTTTACTAGCACATTCGATAGTCAAGGTATTTAAAAGCTCGTAAATAGCTAAGGAGTATTAAGGCAGTAAGCCACATCAATCTCTAAAATATTCAAGGAGTTTCTTTTTGATAGTTAAAATTATTTAAAACTTCGACCACAATTCAAAACATAAATACTAAAATATGAAGCGTCGTTCTCTAAAGATCGTTCAAATTTATTTTTGATAGTCGCGATTATTTAAAACTCCACAACAAAATTGATAACCTTGATTACTATATTCTTATTACGTTAAATGGCTAAGATATTTTTTGAAATAACCGATCAGTATAAACATTATTTTAATATGATTTTAGTTGCCGGTTGAGTGTTTTCGCGGTTAAAGATTAAAATTTGAAATCGAATAATGATAATATAGGTTGGATAATATATTTTGAGATAGAAATTTAATTTGACTCGTGTTGAATTATGTTGTTAAGCAAGAAAGCGAGTGTGAGCCAAAGCGAGGCGCAAAACCAGCTTAAATGTTCCACCACCTTGTAAGCACCATCCTTTATCGAATTCGTGAAAAGCGAAATCTTATCTTCTTTTTTGTACCGGCCCGAAATCGCAAACTGAGCGATTTTTTTCCGTTTCCTTGAGGTGAAACTTGTTGAATCAGCCCTTCAATCTGCGTTTAAAATGCCGTTCGTAAAGGTATGAGTTTTAATCCTCAAATCTCATTATTTGAGGCTATAGTTGACTATTTATTAGTTTGACTTTTATGTTGACTTTTAGATCTTGACTTTATTATGGAATAGAAATGTTATCTAAGTTTAGTTTATGGGATTTAAGGTGACTTTGAGTGATTATTGGGGTTAGAAAGTGGTGTATGTTGAGGTTTGACTTTGTTGACTTTTTCTTAAGTTAACTTTAAATTGTAGTAGGAGGTTAGAGGACTTGAATATAGTTATTTTGGGAATAGAAGTGTTGGTTTGGATATGGATTGGTAGAGATTGGGTTGAGAAAGTTTGGGGAAAGTTTGTATAGTAGTTAGTGTTTGAATTGGAGGTTGTATTTAATGGTTTAATTAGTTGGCGGTGTGTTGGATTATTAAGTAGTTATGATTAATATTATGTGAAAATTGTGATTTATGATTCATATTGTGAAATAATTGAGATTATGATTGATATTATGTAAAAATTGTGATTATGATTCATATTATGAAATAGTGAGATTATGATTAAATATCGTGTGATAATTATGATTATGATTCATATAAAGAGAGATAATTAGGATTATAATTCATATCGTGAGATAGTGGTGATTAGTTTATGATATGAGATAGTTGTGATTATGATTCATGTTATGAGATTGTGGTGGTCGTTGTGGTTATACGTGTCTTTGTGTCTTTGTCTTTAGCGTGTGGTTTGTGTGTGTAATACGTGTGCGGTGTATTTTGATTGCTTTGTTATTTCTTGGAGCGGTGGTGACCGGCCAAGAGGGAGGTTTGGTGTGGTATGCATATTGAGTGGGTAATGCAGTGAATTCGGGAGGTTTGGTGTGATATGCGTATCGAGGGGTAAGCACCCAATTAGGAGGATGGAGGGTGGAGACACAAATGCGATTATTTGTGGAGGTGGATTACCGTATGTGTATTATTTGTGGAGGTGAATTCGTTGTTGATTATTTGTGGAGTGGATTCACCGTGTGTTCTTATTTGTGGAGGTGGATTCTTTCTACATTGATGCGCTTTGATGAGCTTGTGTGTTAGAGGCCCATTCTTACTGAAATAGATATCACGTGTTGATGGTTATAAGCTCTAGCATTATAGTATTATGTGATTTGTGGGTGATTATTACAGTATAGCTCGGTTAATGTATATCACATATGTTACATATATAAAAGCGTGATTATATATGATTGGGTATAGATACGTGGTATTTGTATTATTTCGAACTTTAATAGGCTCGCTTTTACATGGGCGGGCGTTTATGTCACAGGTGCAGGAGGCGTCGTTGTGGTGGTGAGGATGCGTATTGCGGGAGGCTGGCGTGAAGATCGTAGGTGAGGCGGTGGTGGCATGGGAAGTCATAAGTGGTCGTTAAAAACTTTGTTGTCGATTTGTATATTTAGACTTGTGTGTTATATATTATTTTATTGAGAGTGCGGTTGTCATCTTTCGCATGTTGTATTTTTGGATTTCTTGTATATCGCTTTGGGTTGTATTATTCGGTGGATTTAATTATTGTCTGTTGTTTTGTTGGATGTGTTGTTTGGAACACCGCGTGGAATAGAGAGTTATGTTTTTTGTTAATGTCGGTAGTCGTATTTGTTATTGTGTCAGAAATCGATTGGTAGCTACGGTGTGCAGTTAATGATCTTGCCTCGGGAAGGCAGGGGTGGAGTGATTACATTTTCAATAGTCAAAATTAATAAATTTATTATCTTAATAATTGATATATAATTTTGGTTTTGAATCAAAATTATCATATTAACGCTAAAGTAAGTTGAGAAAATATTATATGTTGATATACATATTTCACATAATAATATAAAAAAAATTATAAAGTATTTGAGTTCAAAAATTAAAACATCGGCTTGTCGTAATTATTATGTCATTTAGACATAGTTTGAATACTTTATCCATCCAGAGAAAAATTATCTTGATTAATTTAATGAACAAGTTAACAAAGTTTGTCATCTGATATCTAACATAACATTAATTTGAATAACAAATTATAATATTTTTAGTAAATTACGTTAAATATATTAATACTTTAAATATTTTTCGTATATTATATAATACTCATATTAACATAAAAGCAAATGCCGGAGTTTCCTATGCCATTATTAAATTTTGTGATTATGACTTTATACTTGTTACTTTCGATACTATTTTTAATTACTACATGTAAATTATTTAGCTACAAATTTCAATAAGAACAAATTCTACATGTTTCAAACAAAAAATTTGAAAATTACTGGCTTTGATGATTGAAGTTGACCAACAAAACTTAAAAATTATGAAAATATCATACTACCTCGTCTCTAAGATTAATTGATTTTTCTTTTCGATAGTTAAAATATTTTTAAGCGTCAAACACCAAAATTTAAAATTTATAAATACCTTTCATCCATCTGTAAAAGATTGTTCAATTTTCTCGTTCAATAGTCAAAATTATTTAAAACTCAACCGACAAAATTAAAAATTATGGCACATACGGCGTCTATCTACAAATGTTCATGGTTTTCTTTTTTAATAGTTAAAATTATTTAAACTCAACCACCAAAATTTAAAATTTATAAATACTAAATATAGCGTATTTCTCTAAAAATCGTTCAATTTTAACTTTTTAATAGTCCACGATTTATTTAAAACTCCGCTTTGACAAAATTGATAGCGTATAATTACTACATATTATAAAGTAAGTTCAAAATATTATATGTCGTCTTACATATTTCACATAATAATATAAAAAAAAATTTATGAAATATTTGAGTTCAAAATTAAAATATCAACTTGTCATAATTATTCGTCATTATTACATAATTTGAATACTTTTATCCACGAAAAAATTATGCAGATTAATTTTTTAATGATCCAAATTAACAAACTTTGTAAATCACTTATTTATATACATAACATTAATTTGAATATCAAATTATAATATTTTTTAATTAATTATTATTTAAATATATTAATACTTTAAATATTTTTCGTCATATATTATATAATACTCCATGTAAAACAAAGCGAAGTTTTTAAGCTTGCTTCCATGTATTAATACTCGGCTACTTCCAAATACTGCGTATTATTTTTCATTACTATATGTGAACTGTTTAGCTATAAATTTCAATAGAACAAATTCTACATGTTTCAAACAAAAAAAGTTCAAAATGTGGCTTTTGATTATTGAAATTTTAGTTATATCTGAAGTATAACTTTTGAAGAAAATAATAAATAGATGATATTTTAATCCATAATTATTCTTAACATAATACTTTTGATTATTCAAATAAAAATAATGTGTTAATTTTATATCGAAACTTAGTAATTTTATTAAGTAGATATATAATTTCATAGCATATAGAACTTGTAATAAAGTCATATAATAAAAGCAGATTACATTTGCGTAGAGGCTTGCATATTATATAATTTTTATTTGTAGTATTTTAGTTTAATTAAAATTGATCAAAATACAATCACCACTTAAATAAGAGTATTTTTAGTCGGTGTCGTGAAAAAGGAAAGAAATTTTTAAGACAACTTTCGTCGCATAATTTCATAGCATATATAACTTAATATAGTCACATAATAAAAAAATTATATTTGCATATAAAATTCTATATTATATAATTTGTATTTGTAGTCTTTAGTTTAATTAAGTTGATCAAAATAAAATCATACGAATTCACTAAAGGAGTATTTTAAAATTAGTCAAAAATCTGTCATGCCGCCGTTTTAGTCGGATTGTCGGAAAAAGGAAGAAACTTTTAAAACCGATTAAATAACTTTTATATACTATGATAAGGGATATGCGTTGCGTGTGGTAGAGCTTTGTTGCGTAATTTCTTTATTATAATTATAGAAAATATCAAAAAATTAAATAGAGAAACAAAATTAATTAATAAATAAACATTTAAAAATCTAAAGTGCGAATTTTAAGTAAAAGCTATGAAATAATTAAAACTTAAAAATCATCCCAACTATTTTACATTCATTTACTGAAATCAATTCTTCGTATAATAATCAAAATTTCTCCTTTTAAATCTTTTTATATGAAATTGACATCTTAAATCATACGTCGTCCATCAAAGACGGTGTCATACTATTTTTATTTTACATTGTTTTAACTTTTGATTCTTTCACTCTTTTTCTTAGACCTCTCGTTTCTTATTTTCACCATTCGTATTATTTTGAGTTTGAACAATTGTCAACTTCTTTGGTTTCTGAGCATTTGTTCATCGGAAGGGGAAATAGGAGGTTCTTTTCCTTGATAGTGTGCAGGTCAATGAGTTTAAAATAGAAAGATAATTATTTAAAAAAAACAGAAAATAATAAATTAATAATTTGATAATAAAATCATACACTTATGTTTCGATTACATTTTCTAAGAATTATAGTTTAATAGTATTATACATGCTAATAGCGTAGCAATTTAAACTTTAATTTATAAAGTTTTTTAATATGATGTACCAAAAATAATTGTTTAAATTTGAAGTAAAAAATAAGGGTTCACAGAAACTTGATACCATGGTAAATGTCGATTGAAATTAGGGCTCAAAACCCCCATATTTTATTGATTAAAATGGGAGCTGAGCGATTCGAGAATACGTGACTGAAAATGAAGAATCTAGAAACCACGGGGTTCAATGAAGACTCAGAAGTTTGGGGTTAAAATCAAAAGCTTCAAAAAGTCCAGGGGACACCAAGTAGGCGGCACTTTAGGTTTTCTTGGTAGCTAAGTTGTGTTTTTGATCAGCGGTCGTCTTTATATCAAAAAATCAGCGGTTAGATCATAATCCACACGAAATGAGCCCGGCCGTCGGAAGCCAGCGTTTGAAGCTGAAAACCTATAAAACCTGCGTCCACATTTCGAAATTCCGTGTGCTTGGCGTCGTTAAACCAAAAATACGCGAGAAAAAGCGCATGGGATTAATGTTGAAACATAAATAGCTTACACGTGGTGGTTGGAAGCACTCAGTGGCCAAAATAAGCTCTGAAATCAAGATTACTTATACAAGCGGTAATTCTTGAGTTTGAAGCAAAATTTGATGAGAATCGGCGGTTTACCGAGCGGCGAATATTTAGGAATAACAAGCTAAATAAACCACAGGTATTCATAAATCTTGCATGAACACACGAAAAATGGAGTTTGATTCGTCGAGGATTGAGATATATAGGAATCTTGGCGGGCAGTCAGTCCCTATGCTTGAATTCAGTAGAAACTAACGCTCTTAAAGCCGCAATACGGTGTCGGTATCGTCAAATAAGGTTGGAGACTGCTTCATCTTGTCATCCTTCAAACAACCAATTTCTTAGTGATATAGTATAAGCTAGAAGTAACGCTGCTTCAGAAACTAAATCGAGAATCCCAGTGAGGTTAAATCTCATTTAAGTCGCTATTCTGGCTTGACAACTGCTAAGGCCGTTTGTAGTGCGAATAAGAAGCGATGCTGGCCCGATACTTAACTGAAATCGCTCAAAAATGCTGACTTAAAGCTGGGAGCATATGCAATCGAGAATTCCATTAAAGGCAAAGTGGTATACCAATTTCTTAAGTCGCCCTTCTTAGGAAAATTGCTAGCTTATCAGTACATGGTCCCTTGTTAATCTTCGAAATCAGTCTTTCTGGCTACAAGCAAACTGCGGTAAAAATTAAAATAAGCTTATTCCTTGGCTGCCGAAGGTTGTAGGCATCGACTACATAGTTCCAACCGTGTAGGACGTACGCCCCGTGTAACCAACAGGACATCCATGCCGTGTAGCGGACTTAGGTAACTAGCCTTTATTTGAATATTGACCGTTGGAGTAATATATGGTTGTTATTAGCCGGGCCTTCGCTTGGGTAACAATGACTTCAGGTTCGCCAAAAACTAGGCATTTTTATCACATAAATAAAGGAACCAACACCTTCTTTCATTTCTCACATCGAATATCATCATTGGTTAATTTCTTAAATAATATATATAAATCTGCCCAGTTGCTACTAACTTCCAAATATAAAGTTCTATATGTTGAATTGATGTGATTCCGTCTTGGAGAACAAATTATTTGTCAATAATTTCAAAATTAGCATAAATCTTCCCACTGCATTTAAGTTGCGTTGAATATTGATACGATCATTCAATCCGCGTGATCAAGAATTTCAAAGTCTTGTTGGGTGAGCAAGGGCGTCGGTGGGAGTGGCAATTGAGTCCGTGCCGCCCGCGCTAACTAGTGGGCGGTGGGGCGGAGTGGGCGTCGATAGTGCGAATTGTGCGTGGCGTTCGGCCTTGTAGAAGCAACAAGATTCGGTGGGCATGAGCATGGGTGGTCGCGTCGATTATATAGCGGACGTGTGTCGTCAGGCAGAAACCTCGTTAATGCATCCCCAGCCTTTTTTGGCTAAAATACCGGCCGTACACCGTTAGTAAGTGGGGCGGAACTCGCTTGACGTGGGCGGGCTTCGAAGCAATGTAGTCGGGTAGCGAATGACGTCGAGCCTCGGAGTACCTGCGTCTACAAATGCGTAGGTAATTTCTAAGACACGTCGTCTGTATGAGTGATGACTCTATGGAATTGAACATGTGGTCGGGCTTAAACAAAGCCCAAAATTCAAGGCCCTATCCAAATATTATAGTGCTGAACCGAACAAAATGAACAAAAGTTGGGCTCGTGGCTAAGTAATGGAAGGAATTGGTAGGTTAAGCCCCATTTGATATGCATGTCCATGCACCATGCATCACGGCTAAGAACATCGAAATGTTGATTCTGTAAGAAAGGTTTGATTCGAAAAATTTAGTTGAAGATTTAGTTCGATGTACTTCTAACCGACACTACCGGAAAAGTGGCCTTTTGCTACTAAAACTAATTGCAACATTTAAGGTACAAGTTGCAAAAAGTCAGTTATATTTTACATTTATACAATCTATAAAACAATATTTGTTAATTAGTTATTAGACTTCACCAATTTTTATCCCCATTTTGCAGATTTTTAAATCGTTATGTTATAAATTATTTAATTATTCGGTCTATTAATCTCCAAGGGTCAAAAGTGCCACTACATATTGGTGAAGCCTAAATATGACACGTGTAACTTCTTACTCAATTAAGTTGACCAAGTAACTTCTCTACATCATCATCTATTACATATCATACTCCACCATTTCTCATCCGATTTTTTCAACTACCTTCGGTTCCAAATGATCTATTTATAACTCTCCAATTTTTGGTTGTTGAATTTTCATCATTTTCAAGAACATATTCAACTAATGGATCAAAGGTGGAAGTGGGCATTTGGATATGGTTCACATTAGTTGAGGCTTCGATAAGAAACCTTACGGATTTTCTTCCAATTTCCCTTTCGCTATTAGATTTGTACGAAGGAGATTCAAGTTGAGAACACCAACAATTTTGTGAAGGAACCGAAAGTGCAACTCACCACTATGGTAAAGTTTTTAGATCAAAATTTTTCAATTATATCTTGGTTGAAGTGGGCATTTGGATGATCATTAGATTCTTAATTAGTTGCATAGTCCAACTATTCCTGCAAAATGTTTCTAATATTTGAAAAATAGTTTTGACTTGGAGAAAGGGATTTAGATAATTTTGTCGAGAGAATTTAGCGGAGAGACCACATTGTTGAGGATTTTTACAAGTAGAATAGTTATAGGGAAAATAGGCTTAGTACTTTCTCTGCCAATCGATTTTACAATTAAATTATACCTCAGAGTAGTTAATTTAGAAGAATATGTTGCTCAAGCAGAACGAGTACGTGAACGAAGACGTATTCTTCAACGACAAAGAAGGGAAGCTATGAGTAAATAGCAGCGGAGAGCTGAGTCTGATAGGAGACGACGCACATATCAAATGCAGACATTACATATTTCCAATGTTCAAATTGGAAATACGTCTACTGAAGCACAAGAGATATAGAAGGTAGTTTACATATAAGTGTACTAAGTTTAATCTAAAGTTTAATCTAAGTTTAATGTTATATATGCCTTACCGAAGTTTTGTTAGAATCACAACTCGCATGCAATGCGGAGAAAAAATAGTGTTACAACGTATAATAAAACATAGATATTGGTTATATCTGGTAATAAAGTTTGTAGGTTATGCGTCAGACATGCCTTGTGATATTAGGTTTGTATATATAATGCATATAATGATTAAAATATAGATATAGAAAAATAGTAATAGATGTCTGATAGAAATTATCCTTGAGAGAAAGGGGTGAACAACGACTCATGTAATGGTTTATTATTCATATTTATATAATAAATATATATATAGTTTTCGTCATAGAGCATTAATATATATATTATTAAGTTTGTAAAAAGCATTACTCTCCCTTGAATCATGCTTTGATCATTCATTTCCGTATCTATAATTAAAAATAGATTAAACTTAAAGCGACTAGCAAGATCAGTACCAATTGCAACTTCAAGCACTGTAGGATCTGTTGGAAACGTGATAGGTTTAATAATATATTAATGCTCAATAATTGAACTATATATATTTATATAAATATGAATAATAAACTATTGTGCGTGGTACGACCTCAGGCTCTAACGGTATTATAGATACTTATTGTTATATCATATTTATCATTACATCGTGGAATATTTATAGTGAAAGCCGGTAATATCGCGATGCATAACCTATTACCTTTTATTACCGTATATAAAACTAATGATTTATGTTTTATTATATTTTATATCACTAATTTTTCTCAATGTGCGGTTGTAGATTCTAACAGGATCTACATCAGGGACTTCAAATATACATGGCAATTACTATGGTGTACTTTTATACTGATTTTCTATACATTATAACATGGATACACTGCCTGATAAGTATCGAAATGTTAAAATTGTAGAAAGTTGAAATATAACGTTTATTTATTTATTTGGGTATTCTCTAGACTAGAAATTATATACTTTTCTATGTGATTTTTTTCCATTGCGGACAGTATATTTGAAGAAAGCATAAATACATTTTTTTATAATTAATTTGGCTATTTGGTTGAGATGGCGTTCAATTTTTATTGCATACTTTTCAGTTATTAACTACATGTTCTCGACTATATATATGATAGACATGCTTAGCTATATGTAAAGTTTAATATTTAAATTTTCATGAACATAGAATTGCCAAAGAGCTTATCTGATTTCGAGAACAAAGATCATGGACAAGTTGGATGTCAACAAATGAGGCATTCCAATTCATACAATTACGCAAGAAACTTTCATGAAAATCATGAAGCTGTTAAGCATCGTTTCCCTGTTCCTACTATTTGCACAAAATGTCAAGCGAAGTTGTTTAAAAGTGAAATTCGGGGGCTTTGTTGTAGAAATGGAGCTATAGTTCTACCAAAAATCTCGGTACCAGAAGAATTACTTGGACTCTTTGATGATCAATCGACGGAGCGTAGACTATATAGACAAAATATTTGTTCGTACAACCATGTGTTCGCATTCACATCAATGGGTGTTAGATTGGATGAAAAATTGGCCAATGCTCAACAATGTGTATATACATTTTGAGCACACGGAGCAATTTATCACAAAATTAGTAGCCTGTTGCCGAATCTAGGGAATCGTCCAAGATTTCTGCAGTTGTATATATATGACACTGAACATGAGACTGATAATAGGTTATTAAAGAATGAAAGCTTGGACAGAAATTTGCTAGAGAAGATCAAGAGGATACTTGATGATTGCAATCCTTTTGTGTTTCAGTTTCACCAACAAGCTCAACGACCTCAACTTGATAATTACAGATGAGTTATCAAAGAACAGAGTGCAGAGCGATGCCAATACTCACTACCAACAACTTCACAAGTTGCGGGTATTTTGGTAGGTATAGATGACATAACTGAAGTAACTAAGAGGGATATTGTTGTTCAAGCAATTGGAGGACACCTCTTAACAGTGCAAGAATATTCTGGTTATTATGACCCTTTACAATATCTGTTGTTGCATCCGTTCGGCACATACGGGTGGAATATAGATTATAAGACGCACTCTAATAGAAAATTTTCTTCATGTGACTATTACTCCTACATATTACAGGTATCAAAATTTTATTGTTGCAACTAATTTTTTCGGTTTCATTTTTTAAAATCATTTCTAACTCCGTATGTATACTTATTTTTAATTCAAATTCATGGAGTTCCATCCATTTTACTTCGAGCGGGGAGATTGTTGTAACAATATTCTGTTGATAATTATGTTAAGATTGAGACCGGAAGATTAAGATGGATATCGACTCATCAAAAAGATATAAGATGTGACTTATATCAAGGATTACAAGATTGTCTAATTCCAGGCGAGAATAATACAGGTAAACTTCTCCAAATTTCAAGCTATCAAGAAGATTGTGTTAGTTTAATTCAATAGTTCATGCATAAATATAGACATATAGATGCTTAACTATGATTCTGAAATCTTTAATGATGTGCCCCATCTTCACATGCACAACACACCATGTTGGTTACTCCATGATTCTGAAATCTTTAATGATGTGCACCATGTTGGTTACTCCTTTTTACATTAGGCTATTGTTGTAAGAATAATGTGATTGTATCATATTAGCCGAGTTTAATTGTATTGATCTGCTTTTTACACAAAGTTTTGCATATAGACATTGGAAAATACTCTCGATGAATTATCTCCCCGTGTAGGGATGTTCGCAATCTATATGTGAGCTTCATTTGAAAAATGGTTATAATATGATTAGTTGATTTATTTTTGTGGTGCATATCACTAAAAGTTGGTTCTTTTATATATCACTGAAGTCAACATCACTTCATTTCATAATTTAAAAAAGGGTGTTGAAGAGTTAATTAAATGTAAAAGTGAATTTATCTAAAAGATGCATATTATTACTAATTCTTGCAGAATCAAGTCAAAGCTTCGTATTGAGCAATGTGTATAATTTGGGACAATTAACAAGATCTAAAGTATATATTCATGTATTTTTTTTATAGGAATTGTGAGTGAAGAACCGACAGTATTGCCTTCTTCCTTCACGGGTGGTCGTCGTGACATGTATCAACATTACTTAGATGCTATGGTTGTTGTACAAAAATATGGAAGCCCGATCTTTTCATTACAATGACCTGCAATCCACAATAGGAAGAGATAAAAAGAGAGTTGTTAATTGGCCAAGTCTTACAAGACCGGCCTGACTTACTTACTAGGATTTTTCGAGCCAAATTTGAAGTGCTCAAGTTTGATTTATTCCAAAGAAACATTCTGGGGAAGGTTGTGGCACATGTTCATCTCATCGAGTTTCAGAAATGAGGTCTACCACATGCACATATGTTAATTATATTGGATGACAAGGACAAGTTGAGAACACCAGAGAACTATGATCAAACTGTAAGGGCTGAAATACCATACAACAATGAGGAACGTGAGTTGTACAATGCCGTAATGCGACACATGATTCATGGTCCATGTGGAGCACTCAATGCCGATGCTGCCCACGCAAAAATGAAATGAAATTTCCAAAACGATTTTCCTCAACTACAATCCAAGGGAATGATTCATATCCGATTTATCAACGATGGGATCATAGGTCAATTGTATTGGATAATGACGATGAAGTGCTGTGTGTGGTTGGGTTGTACCTTACAATGCATGGTTGTTGTTAAAATATGATTGTCATATCAATGTTGAAGTAGTAGCGTCAAAAGTGTGAAATATTTGGCCTAAATGTATTGTATAAGGGACCGATTGTGTTACTTGCAGGCTACGATCGGGATTACAGATTAATGAAGTCAAGGAATTTGTAGATGGTAGATGGATATGTGCAGCAGAGGGACTTTGGAGAATCTTTCAGTTTCCGATGAGCAAAATATATCCTTTTGCAGAGCGCTTACAAATTCATCTCCCTAATGTGCAACAAGTTAGATTTTATAGTTACCAGACGATTTCAGAAGTGATCTCTGATCCAAGAAACTCAAAAACCATGTTAACCGAGTTTTTCAAAATATATGCGGAGGAACGTGAGCCAACAAAGTATTTGTATCGGGAAATTCCAGAGTACTACAGATGGATTCCCCAACAAAGAATATGGAAAAGGAGAGTTTCCCGAATGAAAGCAATTGGAAGGGTATATTCGGTGTCACCATTTATTTGCGTCTCCTACTTAACCATGTTAAGTGACCCAAATCCTTTGATGCTTTTCTAACTGTCAACGGGGTTCATTATCTGACATTTAAGCAAGTTGCAGAAGAATATTGGTTAGTAGAATCTGATAATTCTATTAGCCAGGCATTAGCGGAATCTCGTGAGATCAGGATGCCAAAAGCATTGCGCAGGTCCTTACGATAATGATTTCTTTGGATAAAACGTTTAGGTTTCTTTTGGATAATCAACTTCCATTTTGTGGTAAGATAATGGTTTTAGGGGGTGACGTTCGTCAAGTTCTTCCAGTTGTTCTACGCGGAATAAGGGAGCAAATTGTAATGGCTTCTATTGTCCAATCTTCGTTGTGGAAAAATGTCACAATTCTTTCATTTGCATGAAAATATGAGAGCTCATCATGACTATGAATTTTCTAATAACTTTCTATTGCGGGTTCGAGATGGGGATGTACCAGCTATAAGCAACGACATGATAAGGATTTCAGATTCGATGCCAATTCCTTGGAAGGAGAGGAATCCATTACTCGGCTTATTGAATTTACATTTCCAGATTTATCAAGGCATGCATATGATGTTGACTACATGATGGATAGAGCTCTTATAACACCCCTTAATGAGGATGTGAACAAACTCAATAAAAAGATTATACAATCTTTTCCAAGAGAAGAGGTGACATATTATTCATTTGACTCAGTTCCTTATGTGGCAATTTTTTACCACATAAGTTAACTCTGAAGAAAGGAGCACCTATCATGTTAGTCCGCAATATTAATCCTAAATCAGGCCTTTGTAATGGTACACGCCTCTTATGCCGAAGTTTTGGTAGGAATGTGATTGATGCTGAAATTTTGAACGAATAATATAAGGGAACCAAAGTGTTTATACCATTGAAAACTGCCGAGGATGCAAAACTCCCCTTTGACATGACAAGAAGAACATTTCCAGTGCGTTTGAGTTTTTCCATCACGATCAATAAGTCTCAAGGCCAGACAATCCCAAATGTAGGTATTTACTTGCCCAATCATGTTTTTAGCCATGGTCAGCTATATGTATCTTTATGAAGAGGAGTTCCATCACCAGAATATTAATCAAAGATGGAACACTAGATGGAAAAGATAGCATTTACTCTAAAAATGTAGTGTACAAAGAGATATTTTCAAAATTAACACGACATGTGAATGTCTCTTGAAGCTACATAAACAAATAAAACTGACTTTCTCATCTATACTATATAAATATTCCTGATATACATGTTGGATTTATCATCTAAACATTCTAATAAAGCTTTCTACTTTAAGTTTTCACCTCAACATATAATATACTTTAGTATCTCCAAAAATTTTGATGATTTAAAGGAATCTGCAAAACAGGACTTTAGTTTGATGTAGTTTGGAAAAAAGGGGTCAAATTTGAATATTATTGGAAAATTCTCTGTTGGACTTTTGATATTACGGAATTTTACTTTTTGAAATTTGGAGGCTTTCAATTGCTGGGTTTGAGTCAAATTTGGGGATTATCTTTTAATCATGGAGATTATAGAACTTTGAATCCATGCCAAAACAGAATTATCCACCAAGATTTCAATTGGCCGCTATTTATTAACTCAACGAGACCGTAGTTACAAGTATCAATATATGTTTATTTTCCATTGTATTCAATTTTCATTAAAAGCACTTCATAACTAATATTGGTTAATTTTCAGGGGAATGTCAAATGTTAGATATATAGATCGACTTCACGATAATAATATTGTGCCCGACATATTGGATATCAAAGCTCATGTTATTGTTCTTTAGTTAATATCTTGCTCTTTGACTCTACAAATGATAGAATTTCTAGCGTCTTGATTTTAATTGCATATGTTATTTCATATAGCTTCCCGATATTTGAATTTGTATGAATTGATTTGTGATTTTGACTTTATATGTCATTGCTTTTTCAATATCGTCACTTTTATAATATCGTTATTCTCAAAATTTTATTGCTCACATAGCACGTGTGCCATTTTGTTAGTTTATATTTATGGTAACACAAAAGAGTAAACTAGAAGTTACAACAAGTCAAGTATATTTTACATTTATATTTAAACCTTGAGAGGAAGTAGTGATTTCGAATTCTATTGATCGAGACAAGTCAAACCCAATAACTTTTTTAAAAAAAATTGAATCGTTTAAAGTCTTATAGGAGTTGGCCTTGCTTTCTTGATTTCATTGTTATACAACTATATAAATAGCCGGATATTAGGATTAGATCGATGGCCCAGCGAGGATGTGCTAAATATGATTGATTTGGGGATCAATTCCGTAGTGACAAAGGACCCAAATTTTTTTTTTTTTTTTTTAAACTATATCGTAGATTAGGGCGTAAGCTGATTAGTAAAGAGGCGGCCAGGGTTGTGGTGGTAGCACAAGGTCTGCCGTGCGTTATGAGTTCGACACAGTGAAGCACACTTCTTTTTATTGAATCGGTTAAGTGGGAAATGTTAGGCTACAGCCGGCGAGCCTTGTCTACATGATTGCTCTCGCCGTATTATAAAAACGTGGACGTGTGAGGAGGCAGATTAGGATGGCGGTTCATTCTTTTAACTTTAACATTGTCCTGTATATATTTTCTCCATCCAATCATTGGTACTGAAATTCTTAGTTTATCGGATGAAATTTTGATAATGAATAATTACTTGTTAGTTATTCATTGATTCTAACAAATAAAAAGCTAGTGTTAGTTCGTGGCATTTTTTATTATACCAAGTCAACTCCTACTTTAAATACTCCCTCCATTCCTTAAACTAATGATTATTTTCCTAAAATAGTAATTTTTTTTTAGAGTTTCATTTTACCAAATTAGATAATAAAAAGTAAATAAAAAATTATATTTGTAAGATGAATTCAAAATTTTAAACTTTTTATACAAGTGATTGTTAAAAAAAGAATAGAGGGAATATCAATTTAATATGCAAACCCTATATAGAGCAATAATAGAGCATCACACACCACAAAATATTACACGCATTAGCAAGACCTGGCCTATTTAGTGAAGACAAAAGGGAGAGCTGCTGTTTGTCATGTCTGCAGGCTCTATATGTGCATTATTGGTCCATATTCTTTTTGTTCCTTCTTCATGCACTACTACCAAACAATGCCACATTCATTGTCAAACAACTCATATATATATAAGCATATATAGTTTCATTACTTAATAGTCAATACACTTCCAAAAAAATAGTACTAACTATCTTCCAATAAAGTTAATATCTGCAGCTAGTACAGAACATTTACCACTATTAGCAACTTAAAGAATACATTTTGGTATCTACATTTGAGTTCATAGCCAAAACCACCAAAAAGATTAAGATAATAAAACAAGAGATGGTAACATTTAGTTCAAGATCATGCTTGTTTGGCTCTCATTGTAGAGGAATTTTGGCTTGACAAGTTGAATTTTCCAACACCACATGTTGTTGATTTCCTTCTTGTTCAACTTCCCACTTGTCCTTGGGAATGACCCCATCATGTTCAGGACAATACTCCTTGACAAAAGAAAAACAGAAACAAAAATTTAAGATAATGAATGATCATGAATGACTGAAGAACCACCACCAGAAAGTACTATCTAGTGTAGTACCTTATTAGGCTAGTAAGATACATACATTAAGAAAATATCTTTTTGCCTTAGCATCTTCTTGTAACACTTTCTTACCATTTTCATGAATGTTGAAAATAAGACTTACTTATTAGTTGGTACCAATTTCTTTGTCACATTGGTTTCACTTTCTCATACACTTTCATGGGAAAAAGTTCGAAAATTGGAATCGAAACTTATCCTCAATTTTTACTTTCCTGATATCTTATAACATTGACAACAACAAAATAACAAATGGAGAAATCACAGTAATAACCTCAAGTTTCTGAACAAGTTCTTTTGCATTAGATGCAGAGACAAATATGTTTCTCTGAGATGGCTTAATGAATCCATCATCTACTGCTTTGTCTATGAAATTGAGTAGGTTGTTGTAGTATCCATCAACATTGAGCAAACCCACCTGAGATAATAATTAATATATATCTAAACATATCATTTTTTGTAGCAATAATAGATTGTAGATTGAGTTATTATTATAGCAACATAATATCATGAAAATGAACTTTTGGACATGAATAATGGTACAATATTACTATCTTACAGGTTTGTCATGTATACCCAACTGAGCCCATGTAATAACTTCAAGCAACTCTTCAAGAGTTCCATAGCCACCTGGTAATGCTATGAAACAGTCAGAATGACGAGCCATTTCAGCTTTTCTTTGGTGCATACCCCCCACTGGGCGAACCTCTCCATATGTCACTCCAGTTTTCTGCATTTATTATTAATGCATGTTATCCATAAATTATGTAATAGTAATAGGATACTTCAAAGGTCTAGCCTTTGAAGATGATAAGGATATATTGTTCACCTCTTTGCCCATCAGAGTTCTTGGTATGATCCTGCATGGAAGTTAAAACTTATTACAATAAAGTAATTTTGCAAGAAATTACAACTAATAATGATATTATGATATCAAGAATTATGACTTTATGGTATCTTTAATTATTCTTTCTTTGAATTTTCTTTGTTTTGAGATTAATTCAAATAATTGATCAAGAATGACTCACCCAAGTACATGTCCTCCTCCTAGATGAACAGCTTGAGAGACCAAACCCATCAGTCCAATGCTGCCCCCTCCATAAACAAGATTCAACTTTCTAGCCACCTTCATCAGTGTAAAAGTAAACCATTTTCATATGAATTAAATAAATACAATTAAAGACAAACTTAATTTTCAAAGAAATGAAGAATGAAAAAGAGGTTTCATCTTTAGAAATATATCATTATTACCAGTTCTTGACCTAACTCAAGGGCAGCTTCTTTGTAACATTCTCTCTTCCCAGAACTGCTTCCACAAAACACACAGACACGTTTAAACCTTGATGATTTCAAGACTTTCTCATCCATTGCTTGTTTCTCTAATTGCTACTTACAATAAAATTAGGAAATTATTTGAAGAGAGAGATCAGATATGCATGTGTTTTTGAATATGAAGATCAATTAAAAATATATGATGTATTTATAGCAAAGGTGAAGTTTTAGGCATGTAGCACCTAGTTAACTAGTAGTTGTATTAAGAAGATATGAAAGTTTTGAAACATGCCCAAAATTTTATTAAAATTAAAAAATTATTTAAAAAATGAGTTTTGGAATAATTTTATTCATATCAATTTGATCCAAAAGGTCAAACTTAATGTTCAGTTTGACGGAATGATCAAGTAAAGTATTTTTTGAAATAACATGTATGTTCGAATGGCTCATTTTCAAGTATGTGTAATTGAATGATGAACGTTTTAAAACTAGTATAATCGAACGTATATATGAAATGGTGGGAATTAAATTAAAGAATGGGGAGTTGAATAATTTAATGAAGAGTTTAATTGATTTGATGTATACTTCAATAGGGAGAGATGATCAATATGAACACATGTATGATTACATGACAAAAATTGAAAATGATCGAAATGGAGAGAATATATGTATATATTCTTAAGTTAGAACTTAGAAGTGAGACCATCATTTATGAGTCCGATCCATGCTCTAGAGAAATGCCTGAGATGTTATACTCCACAATCAACAAGCTCTATCTTTACCAATTTAGTAGAGATGGAAGATGTCCAGGAGAAAGGGTTTAGTAGCTTTCTCATTAAATTCTTGCAGGAATTTACTCGGTCTGGGGAATTGCCACGTGTTATACTCTTGTTCTGTGGTTGATTTAAAGGTTAAAACTTAAACCCTATTTATTAAATCTAAAAGGTTGAAGTCTGAAGAATATTAAATGATTGAAACTAAATTATAATTGAATTTAAATATTGAATATATTTAATTGTTTGATAATATTTTAAAGAAAAACGTAAATTGAATTATATTAGCAGTTTCTCCTCACGCTTATTTCGTTTATATATGTAGCATATATAAATGAATAATAAAATAGATAAATAAATAATAAATATTATTAGTGATATAAATAGTATGAATAGAATAAATATGATTACATAAATAACATAATATATATTAATTATAATAAAAATAATAGTAATACTAACATGCTAATAATAATAATTGTAATAATAATAAGTAATAATAATAATTACAATAGTATTATTATTATTATAATTATTAGAATATTTATAATAATAGTTATAATATTTGGTCGCATGGGGTTAGGACATGTTGTTATAGTTGATTGAAGTGTTTCGTGACATCGCATTAGAGTCGCTGACGAGATAGTAGCACGATGAGGAGTCGACACGCAATTTTGTTACCATACTTGAAGAGGATCTGGGAGGATCTATAAGATATGATTTGATGGAGCTTTATGGGCGTGACTTGTAAATCGAGGCATAAAGATCACAGATCTATAAATAGACTATATTGGCGAAGCATTTATTATTTGCAAGAAGGAAATGATTCATTTATTATGTACAAGATGGAAGTTTTCGTTTATAGCAATATTTGCTATAAACGTTGCATGTGAATCTGTATATTATGGCTTCGTTTGCGAAGCGAAGAATGTGTGGAAAACAAAGAAGTGATGCGTATTGTATTGAAGCATGAAACTTTGTGTGAGGATTTAGTGTGTGGTGAATGTGCAGGAGTGTTATAAGCTGGTGAATTAACGGCCTGGCCGTACGTGATCTGCAGTTCTGACAGGTTTATTCTAGTGAAAAATTATTGTGGTTTACACATGCAGGGATAATAGTGTATAGTGAGAAGGATAGGGGTGTTATAGTCGGGGGCTAAGCATACATTGGTTGTAGTAGATTAGAGGCGAAGAGAATGGGGAAACATTCAGTAGGCGCAGTATGATGCGTCGTATTGGAATCTTCGGCGAGAACCTTGCCTACCGAGCGTAGGTCTTGTTTTGGCTGAATTGGGTGTGTGTGTTTTACTTTTGAGTTGTTTCTGCTGCACATTTGTCATTGGCACTTTGAGTGGGTGGCCAATTGGTCTGTCAGCATTGTTGTCGGGAGGTACACAATTTCATGACAAATAGGTGTTCAATAATAATAGTAATAATAATAATAATGGTTATAATAATAATAATAATAATAGTAATAATAATAATGGTTATAATAATAATAATAATAATAGTAATAACAATAATAAAAATAATAATATACGATAATAATAATGATAGTAATAATAATAACACTAATAATAATAGTAATAATAATGATGATAATAATAGTATTATAATTATAATATATAATAATAATAGTAATAATCTAGTATTATTATTATTATTTTAATATAATAATAATAATAATAATAATAGTAATAACAATAATACTAATAATAATATTAATAATATAATGACAATAATTATAATTATAATAATAACAATATAATAATTATTATGATTGTAATTATTATGATTGTAATTATAATAATAGTTATAATAATGATAATAATAATAATAATTTATTACAGCTTTGCCGTTCTTACGTACTCTTTTTTGTGAGAACTCATGACAAATCGTAGACTTCTTGCTTTGGTTTTCGAGAAGATTAGGAAGAACCTAGAAGACACGTGAATAGCGGCGTGCGGTCGGCGTCCGCAGAGAAGCTAAACAGCTGCCGAGCTAGGCGGAGAGAATAAAAAACTGACCCTTGAGAGATGGTGCGTTTGAGTGCTGACACGTATGAATAGCGGCGTACCAATATGAAGAAATTCTGAGTATGCACAAAAGTGAATGAGCTTGATCATGTGGTCAATCAAAGATACGATAATTTGACAAGCGGCTGAGGTAGCTGCGGTAGGAACTTGATGACTTGAAGGAATGATCGTCGAAAAAATAAAGTCCACTTTGTATTTTCTTACATCTAATGACTTTGTTTGAGTGTTGGTCTTTGCTGGAAGAGCAATAATCATGAGAAAAAGAAAATATCAAATTCACAGATTCGACACATTTGCTGACAGATAAAAGATTATATTTGATCTACGCACAGTGCCAAATGTTATACCAACTTTTGTTAACATATGGCACAAAACTGTATCACAATTTTATCAAACAACCAAAATAGTCATCCAATAATACACTAACACTACTTAATAAGGAGTAAAGTGATGAATTGAGGTAGCTCATGAATCAAGACCTTACACATAAAGATATTGTTTTGGAGGTCTGGATTTAAAGTTATCTTGAGGAGGAATTGAAAGCAATTTATCTACCGGTAATGAATTTACACAGAGCAAACTAGTGTTATTCTTCGTGAATTGACGATTGTAATTAAATGACTATTTAGTAATAATATTTCTTTCTTTTTCCGTGGACTAGTCTAGGATTACACGTGTAATCCCTAGGAAACCAGTAAGTACTTTGTGTTCGTTTTTCTTAAATCGTTTGTGCAGGTATCTATTATTGTTGTTTCGTTTTTTTATTGTCTTACCGTGTTTAACCATTTGTTGTAGCTTCCGCCCACAACCAAATTGATATCGAGAAACTTGATTATGATTAGGAAGATGGGAGGAATGATGAAGTTCGAGAGTGGAGAAGTTGATGAACTAACAACCGAATGTGGCATTCTGAGGTTGTGGATGTCTTCAATCAAACAAGAGCTGAGCATCATGCGGAGAAAAAGCACAACAGCAACAGCGGATGAAGATTAGAAAGAAGAAAAATAGGTCGGCATGAGGGGCAATCACGGTGTATTTGGAGAAAGGACATGAAGTACTTCAGTCATGAAGGAGATGGGCCTCAAAATACGGAAAAGAAGGCTTTGTAGACAAGTACATGACGAAGTGCATTGAAAATCGTTTGTACATGAAGAAAAAGGTATTCCGGTTTGGGTTTGAGGAAGGCATCATCATGAACGATCACCTCAATGGATACAATAAAATTTTTAGCAGTTGCAGGCCCAGATGTTGAAAGTGAGGATGAAATGAGCCTTGTTGTTGTGAACTTCATTTGCCCAGGACAAGTATGATCACACTTATCACTATTTTATTGTATGGTAGAATAAGATCAGAATTTGAAGGCGTGTCGAAATGCAACTTCTGTTTCTTGTCGGAAGATGGAAGTTGTGGAGCATAAAGGCAAGCATAAAGGCATCGACAGGTTAATGAAGGAAAGAAGAAATCGGCATGGGGTGTCTCGGCGAGAATTAAAAGAAAGAATAGATCAATGTTCTTTTGTTACGAAGGACATTAGGAATCGGGATTGCCCAAGGTTGAAGAAACGAGGAAAGCAGAGATGTGAATATAGTTGAAGATGAAAGTGGAGACAAGTTTATCTTGCTAGGCTCCGAGAAGCTTACAAGTTGCAATGAATGGATCGTGGATTCGGGTTGTTTTCTTGCCGTTGAGTTTGATGGTAGAGTTTCTTAATGGGCAACAACAAAAGCGTCTGAAGCATGGGGCTGGAGAAAATCCGTCGACCATGAATGATAATGCTTATCAGATTGATGGAGAATGTTCGTTACGTTCAATTTAAAGAGCGATTTCATTAGGAACTTTAGAAGCGAGGTTGTAAAGTTGTACTTGAGTGGTTACAGGAAGGAGGGACAACCTTTATTATCTTGAAGGCCATCGGTTTCGGTTACGTTTCTGATGGCGATAGCAGCAATCGATACGTTATGGCATCGTCGCTTTGAGGGCATTGTGGTGAAAAGGAGCTGAGGGTTAATCAACAAATGGCTATTGAAAGCTAAAAGATGTAAACTTCGGTTTGTGAGCATTGCGTCGAGAGGCGAAGACTCGAGACAAGTTCGTGAGCCATTCATCGCGCGAAATGAGCGTAGACCACGTGTATAGTGATGTGTGGGGACCATCTCATGCTTTTTGAAGTGCATCATGTTCGTAACCTTTGTTGATGATTTTTCAAGAAGAGTATGGGTTTACCTGATGAAGGAATAAAGTATGAAGTGCTTTTAGGGGTGGAATAAGTGCGAGGGCTTCAAACTAATCGAGTAGGCGTTTAAGGTCGAATAATGGCATCGAATACAAGTCGAATCACTTTGTTTGATATGTGTAGAAATGATGGCATTGTAAGACATTTTTAGGTGCGACATTCTCTCAATAGCGAAGTAGCGAAAGAATGAATCGCATTTTAGAAAAAGGTTAGTTGTATGCTTTCAGCTACGGGTTAGGAAAACAACAGAGTAGTTATACGGCTTGTCATGCAAATCCAACGAGGCTTCCGATGTTGCGTGAATGGTCGAGACTCTTTGGAGGTGTGGGTGTGCCTGCTGCCGACTACGACCGATTGCGTATATTTGGATGTCGAGTTATTATCACGTAGCCCGGGGAGACAAATTAGACCCCAGAAACCAAGAAAACCCCGTCATCTTGGGATTTGCTAGTGGTGTGAAGGATATCGATTGGTGTCAGTCAAAAGATAGTAGTAGGTGCATTTGATGAATGAGTATGCTTGAATGAAACAATTGCAAATGAGTTTAGATTGGAAGCGATGAGGGTACTCCAAAACGATTAGAACAGATAGTTCGAGATGTTCAAGACTTCGATTGGCAGTTGAAGATATTGGGTTCTACCAATAATGATGAAGCTTCATTTGGGTGGAGCTTGATGAGCTATGCTGCTTCGCGTACCGAAGAAACATTAGGGAAACCAACAAGTTCAACGATGTATTACGGTATGCACTTCCAGGTTAGCCAAGTGAAGATATTCATTATCTTGCCAAGCTCGTCATAGTTGAGAAAGTGACGCGTGGATAAGGGCCGTACAAGAAGATGGATTAACATCAAAGAGGCCATACTTGAAGGTTGGTGGAGCTCACATAAGGTAAGAAAAGTTGTTGGATGTAAATGGGTCTTTGCGAAAGATGGTATGTCGGTGAAGACAAAAGTCGTTCGCGAAGCAATATTAGTGGCGAAAAGGATTTATGGCGATGAAGGAATTGATTACAATGAAGTTTCTCTCACATTAGGTGAAAGCAGCTCGTCCGTTCGTGTTTTATTAACGCGGTAGCCTGATGGAACCTCGAGTTAGCTCAACTCGATGTAAAAACAGCCTTCTTACATGGCAATTTAGAAGAAGAGATCTATATGACTCAACCTGAGGGGTTCAAAACTGTTGGAAAAGAGAATTGGGTTTGCAAATTGAAGAAGTCTTTGTACGGATTGAAGCAGTCGCCGCGTCAATGGTACAAGAGATTCGATCAATTTATGGTGGAGCAAGGTTTCAGCAGGAGTTCATATGATCATTGCGTATATTTTCGCAAGCTTCGTGAAGGTATTAACATTTATCTTTTGTTATATGTTGATGATATGTTAATAGCATGTTCTAGTAGTGTGGAGGTGCAAAACATGAAAGACCAGTTGAGTAAATCCTTCGACATGAAAGATCTTGGTGAAGCTCGAAAAATGCGGCATCAATAAAAGCGGGGATCGGGGTTAAAGGTGTGGCTAACTACAGGTCTCGATACTTAGAAAGCGGTTATTATGTTTGACTTAAATGAGAAGTCAAAAAACGTTGCTTGCCTACGTTAATTTCATGCGTGAAGCTTAGTCTTCGTTATCGCCTCTGACCGAAGAAGACACTAAGAAATGTTTAAGGTTCGGTATGCAAATGCGATTGGGATCGTTAATGTATGCGATGGTTTGCGCAAAGTAGGAGCGTCTCGCGTGTTGTGAGCATGGTGGTCGTTATTCATAGTCACAGAGAAAGGACATTGGCGAAATGAGTACGGTGGATCATGAATACTACGAGGAAAAACTGCATGTTGGGTTAAAGTATGAGAGAATGGAGACTATGGGTCAACATGTTATTGGGTATGGAGACTCTGATTATGTTGGTGATTTGGATAAGGAAGCGGTCCACCCGGTTACATCTTTTACACTCACTTAAGAACCGGTTAGTTGGCGTTCGGCGTTAAATCCATTGTTCTTTGTCTCTGTAGGCGGAGTACATGGCATTGGTGAGCGTGAAAGGAAGTTGTGTGGCTTAGAAATCTAGTGGGGGATTTTGGTATAGTTCAGAGGCAAGTCACTATATTTTGTGATAGTTAGAGTGCTATTTGTTTAACTAAAAATCCAGTGCACCACAATTCCATGAAGCATGTTAGGGTCAAGTTTAATTATGTTCGAGATCGGGTTCAAGAAGGGGATATCAATGTAACAGAGGTTGGTACTAAAGACAATCCGGCAGATATGTTGATAAAGATAGTTACAGGGATCAAGTTCAACCATTGTTTGAGCTTAATCAACATCTCTCGTATTTGAAGTGCCTAAGGGCACATATTGAAGAGAAAGAGAAATTTGTATTTAGATTAATATTTGAAGTTGAGGAATATGTGGTTCTAAAAGTTGAAGCATGTGTAAAGGTATTGAAATAAGGAACACAGAATTTTAAGATAGCGGTCTGTCAACTTTAGGAGAAAAGCTGAACTCATGCTTAGACTATAAATAAGATCTTGGAGTTAGTGTATTCGCTACCGATAGTTAGTGGAGTTTGTATATAGTGAAAAAATGTGTTGTGCCCAGAGTGTGATAACGTGTAATTAAATGATTAACTTTAGTAATAATATTCTTTAACTTTCTCAGGTGGTGGGTAAGTCTGGGATTACACGATGTCTTTCTGAAACTGCGCGTTAAAGATGTAATGTTCATTTCTTTATCGTTTATTGTCCGTTATTACATTATTGTTGTTTCGTTCTTTATTGACTTAAGTATTTTTTAATCATTTATTGTAGCTTAAATTCTATATATCTCCCATTATTGAATTACCCTAGAGCTACTTCTTTGTTGGATTAATTGCAGACGTCGTGCTTTTAACTATGGTATAAGAGTTTAAACCTACTTTGAATCTAATGGTAAATAAGAGCCACCATCAAAATCAATCAATGGCCGATAATCATATATGAAGGACAATTTAACTATGCTCTTTATGTACATAAATGTACAATTTAAGTAGGAACCTGAAGGACAATAATCTTTCAGATTAACTCCTCTTAACATTTTGGAGTTGGGATATTAGAGATGGGAATCCATTATAAATAATGAAATTAAATAATGTATTATAGATGTTCTCACCATGTAGGTTTCTCTTTTCCTAAGAACATTGACGCATGACCCAACGAAGCACCTCTTTGTTCAAGTAGTCGACCACCCAGTTTCCCTTTCACCAAAATTGACAAAAGTACCAAGTAAGCAACATGTTTTTAATGAGTTTAATTTATAACCATACACTGAATCAATCATTTTCAAAGCATACATGCATTGTAGCTTATACAAAGTATAAATCATTTGCTATATTTTGAGTCACACTCTTTAATTGTACCATTAAAATCATCACATATATTTTATGTTGAAGTTAATAAATTATAAAAAACAAGATATATATCACAATCAGGACCTAATGAAATAAACAAAAAGTATCATACAAAATTTAACAAACTATTCAAACTCCTTTTATTAAAAAACGTGAATAAGTAAAACAAGATGATCACTATTCACCTACAATTAACATGTTATTGAACTATCTAGGGGTGTGAATTCGAAAATCGACCAATGATCGAAAATAAGCGAAATTTTTGAGATCGGACCAATTTTGTTCGACACTCAGAGACTCAATTTTTATTTCGGTTACGGAACCTGACTGTCGATTGTGCAATTCATAAAAAAATTATATATATATATATATATGTGTGTGATCGTGAAGCGGAGAATCGACCGTTCATTTTGATGAAGTTGACTGACTCTGACAATTCACAGCCATCGATTGACCTCTTATCTCCTCCTTCGAAGTTGACCTCTTTTCTACAACAAAAATCATATTTCTCTTACAAAACTTGCATATGAATTCACCGCGCTAGTTCAACACAAACTTCAACTTTCAAATCAAACCTGACACGAAGCTTTCGTTACCGCGGTCAGCTCACCCCTTGACCGCCGCGGGTTATTCACTCTCCTTTCTCACAGTCTACCTCAACAATACAATTTTCCAATCAATTTCTCAAGAATTCAATTTATCTAATTTCCTAATTATTTTCTTTAAAAACCATAATCACTTCAACAATAATACAATTTTCCTAAATTTGATTTAAATTAGTTTTAATAATTATGACTCAAATTTGATCATCTTTATGAAATTTGATGTTTTTTATAAAAATTGGGATCAAAATCGGACCCGAACCAAAAGCCGATTGGAACCGACTAAAGCAGGCCAGATTTTGGTTTGACTTTGAAAGCCAGATGGAATAGGTTGGGTTTCAGTTTTGCCTCAAAACATAAGCGAATGTCGGTCTTGCTTGTGTAATTATATACTACTCATACGTTTTTAATTTGTCGTTTAGCGAATTGCGTAAATAAAGGAGAAAAGAAAAAGAAGTCGAAATGCATTAAAAATGTAGAATGACTGACCCGATTGAAGTATATCTTTGGTTGGTTGATAATTTAAAAGAGAAAAATAGTCAGCATGCGTTTAAAAATGTAAAAAGTGTAATTTATTATACTAAAGTGACAATTATTTTAAAATAAAAAATTTAGGCTAAAACAACGATAAATAAAAAAACGGAAGTAGTATAAAAATAATTTGTAATTTGATTTTGACATCTAATTTAATTTGGTCCCAATATAGATACTCCTTATTTAAACACCAAATTAAATACTCGTAATCTTTGAAGGCCATGTCCTATCAATCCAATTCTCGAACCAACACTAATGATGGTCTATCGATCTAGCTACCTATAAAGTTTTGATTCATGATAGTAGTTGTTTCACTCATTTAGTGAAACCGTTTTGTCAGAATTCATTTAAAACTTTGATCGAACTTATCAAGATTTGAGGTTCTAGTTCAAACCCCATTATTCACTAGTCCAAATGCAACTAGAATTCGTTTGATTGGGTTGTTCTTCTAGTTAAGTTATATACCGTACTTTTTTGTTTGGATAATTTAGTTTTTTCTTTCTTTTAAAATTAGTTAAAAAGAGTACGATTACATAATATTACAAATTATTATTAGAATAAGTGTTAAAAAAAAAGTAAAATATATATCTTCAAAAAGAATGAAACTCAAAACTTATTTATAAAAGCTTTGGCCAAATAACAATACACTATTGAGCCATCAATCTTTTTAGATAATTTAGTTAAGTTATATAATGGGACAATTTTAGTATATAGGAATAGTTTTATTTGTTTCACATTTATTGCGACCCAGAAATTTCTACTGCGAAATATGTATGGGTTGATTTTTTGGTAACAATGATTTCCTGTGGCAGCAGCTGTTTTTGCCTGCAGCTCCATTTATTAATGTCATAATTAATTGCTCAAACAGTTATTCTCCTAGATATTCAATATAATAGTTCATTTCCTTGCTATGTACTCGACTAGTATGGAGTGGTCGCCGGCTACTTACTTCTGTCTGCTATCTAGTACTATCAACTACTAGTCTTCTAAGGTTTTGGAAATTAGGGAGGGAAGTAGAATGTATTACTCAAAAGTTTTAAAGATTTTTTTGCAAACCATTAACTTAATTCCAATCCCCACTTATATCAAAAGTTAGGATTTTATTAATATTTGGCTAATTATCTTTTTGGTCTTTATCTTGTGCGTAATTTTAGTTGATTTTTTATCTTGTAAAGTCGTTTTACATTGTGATTCGTCACTTATCTTATTGGAGTTTACCTTGAAAACTACTTTCTTCTATCTTAAGCCAATATATAGGAAAGGCGTTTTACGTAATTAAAAATAAAAGCTATGTTTTAACTTTATTTGCCATACTCTCCTTCGCTTGCTCACCAAATTTTTATTTCCACCAAGCTTTGATAACCTGCTTTTGTTGCAATAACTACCTACCCATACCCTGCCACGTCCTTTGCCCACACCCTAACGCAGCTTACCCTTTGTGACCCAACTCGCGCCTTGCTTGCTTATGCTTGCCATGCTGTAATTACAAGCTTGATTCTTTAAGCGACACCATTTTGGGCAAAAAATACAAGCTTCACCAGTCCACAAGGACATTTTGTATCTCAATTACGAGCATAGCGTGCAGGATACCCATTTGGGCGATATAAGCTTCAATTCATCACTTGTTGCAAAGACACCATCTTGGAAATGAAACTTAACAGTACCAAAGACACTATTTTTTATCCAAATAACAAACAAACAATTGAATTGTCAAAATTTGGTATTCACCTCGATATCAACCAAGTGATGGAATAATGGAAAATGAGAAGATGGGTTGTTCCAAAAAGCAAAAAAGATTCAAACTTTATAAAATTCAGAAGATTTTAAGCAAATATAAAGGTTGAAGAAGAATGGAATATTAGGTGTGAATGGGAAATTTAATGGTAAATTGAATAGTACTAGTGTAGGGAATGGTGAATTGAGTACTAGTGTTCCAACAGAGGACAACGAAGAGGGGGAGTATAGTTGGGGTTGTGTTGGATTGTTATTATAAGCAGATTTTGCAGATGTCAAGTCGGTCGATGGTGGTTGGGAATGAAGGTGGTGGAAGAGGTGGTCGGTTGCTTGTTCGATGGGGTTAGAGATTTGGGGGGTGGAACAGATTTTGGAAAGATGGAGGAGGGGTTTTATTTTAATTATGTAAAATGTCACCATCTTTAGTTTGGTGTTATGTAAAAGCAGTGTTTGATGCGGCCACGTAGTATAGGAATGGGGAGCATGGTGAAAAAAAAAAGAATAGTATTAGGATACAGCCCAGAAAGTTTTATTCTTTTAAGTTTCTTCTTGGTAAAGTCTTATCCGGATCCTTGGATCGATACATTATTATATTTGATGAACCTCACAAATCATCAAAACTCTTTCCAGCATATTTTGTATTTTGTCGCCATTTTCTGTGACTTCTTGGCTTTCATGTGAGTCGCAGATTGAAATTCTTTAGATCAACATCTTGTCACTAGAATAGCATGGGATAAGTTTCTGAAAACACGATACAACTTGATAGTATTAATAATATCAATCAAATCATATTAATCTTTACTCACATCACCCACTTTAAGTCAGATCTTACAATATTCCCACTTAAATACTCAACATAATTGTTGAATCAAACCATATCGTCAAGACCATATTACCATATGTGTGAGATTCTAAAGGTGACTCCTACGCTTGAGGTACAGGTCCTCGGTGTCTGCTTTTGTGGGTATAGCAATTAGTTGCTACGGTTTGGATGACCACATTGATAGCTTATTAACGCCTTGCCGAGCAGGTAGGTTATTAGATTTGATGGTGAGGTGCCGCCCAATCGCTTCTGTCTTTCAGAGTGCGTTTGATCGTTACATGGCCTTTCGGTTGAAACTTTCTAATGATTCACCTATCCCAGAATCGCTCCTAATTCATCTTGAAGTTCTTATGAACTAGACTTTCAAAAAGAAAATCTTGTTAGTATAAATAATATCATCATATTAGTTTTACTCACGTCACCCACTAAAAACTCACTCTAGACAGTAGACAGTAGACACTATAAGTAAGCTAAATATTTTGAAATATCTAAGTTAGAGCATGGGCCAATACGATTTTCCGTGTAGGCCGAACTTCAGGATCTTAACCCAAACCCGAAACCCAAGAGTACTTGAGTTGAGTTCAGTCCGATCAGTAACTGAGTTCATCGATAGCCATGTTAGTAGTACTCGAATAAGCGTCTTGGCATAAAAAATGTGTTTTTCAGATGCTGATAGTTATCTTAAAAATGGTTTTTTATAATAATGCCAATTAAAGCTGCGATGCGTGTATTTTTGAGTGAAAAAACTTCGTTTTTTAAATCAGCCAACTAAAACATACTCGTTTTTCATCCGTATAAAATGCGTATAAAACACGTACGTACATACTCGTTTTAATATCAAAAGCATTTATTCGAATTTTGAAGTTGCACAAATAAAGAAGAAAAATAGAATAACTCATGAAATGTTAGATATATTTGTTTATGTTAGTATTTAGGATGAATACAATAGTAATGGAAAATATGAAAAATTAGAAGCTCGAGATTTGGAGTCAATAATATTGATACACCTATTGATGGTGATAAGTGAAGAGCATGTGGATCCCAAATACAATTTTGAGAATATATTTCACATTTAGATGATGATAGTTATTTAGTAGATGAATAATTTTAAACTTTATGATGTTATTTTTATTTTTGAACATAAAATTCATTATATCATTTAAATAAATTATTTTTAAATCACAATTTATTAAAATCATTTGAGCAAATGATAAAAGATCTTACTATTTTTTAAATTATCCGAGGTTTTTATAAATTAAAGTTGCTGAGTAATATTCAAATAAATGTAAATATTAAGTTATATTTCCGTATTTTTGATCGTGCTTTTTAAAAATGTCGTTTATACCTAATAAATACGTTTTTGTATGATTTTTTCCCAATAAAACTTTTTAGTTTTTTTCCCATAGTACACTCATAATTATTGAATTATACTAAATACGTGCGTCTTGTTTTTCCAGATCCGTGTTTTAACATGGATGAGACTCATTTTAAGCCTAATGAGTCATCTACGTATTACTCCGTATTATATAGACTTATTAATGATTCGAGTTGAACCCGAACTGGAGAAATTTTAGCTTGGTTAGGTTATTATTTAGTGAGTTGGTATTTATGACTCGATTAATTGCAAGCTCGAGGCAGTCAGCTTGAACCCAATCTAGCTCACTTGGTCAAGGACTTTTCGAACTCTGATAAATAAAATTCTATCTCGATGGATTATAAATAAAATTTAATTTACTAAATCAAATATTAGTAGTAATATTAATCACTACTTGATAACAAAAATAAAATGAGAATTCAGTTTCAATAACAAATACATTAAATATAGCTTCAACATGAAAATTTAAGAAACAAATGTGTTAATGGGAGTTAGCAAACATAATATTCAAACTTCATAATAAAATCAAAACAAGAAATAAATATAATAGATAAACTAGAATATAAAGAGTTTTGAATTTACTACATGTAAAACACCCGTATATTATTAATATTGTATTGATTTTTGTTTAACAAATATATGTATAAATAATATGGCTTAAGTATGGCCAAACTCGCAGTGTCACACTAAAGACAAACTTATATGAGCCGAGTCGCTCGGTTTAGGTCACCTCATCCACTACTCTATCTTAGTACGAGAACCAGGAAGACATGCTCAGTATGAAATTATTGTGGTCAATGGTTTTCTCACTCCTTTTGTTTATAACTCTCCATTTGTATACTAAATCAATAAAGAAATTAAGTGATATTATTAGAAATTAGAATCGAATAATCTATTGAGATTTTATATCAACCATATTGACATTATCAATGAACATATATAGTTTTAGTATACGTATAATATATATTAATGTATAATCTATATTATATTTATTATCAATTTTATTAATTTAATTAGATAATTAACTATTCAATACTAATCTCATAATGAATTATTTATCACTTAACCTTGATAAAGCCAATATATACCATGGACTAATACATTAATACTACAACAGTGAATATTCAATAGTCATAAAAAAAATAATTCAATAGTCATCATGTGTTGTTCTTGGCTTCTTTTTTGGATATCCACATAAGCAGCTGTACTCTATAAGTTATTAGTTTTAAGGAAATATGACAGTTAAATGTATGTAATTTGATAACCAATTTATCATTACCCTAAGTAGCTGTACTCTATAAGTTATTAGTTTTAAGGAAACAATAATGAAGTATATCATTTCAATATTATTTGATTACTGAAGTAATGATAAATTGGTTGTCATGCAGTCATGGTATAATGAATCGATTATGATATCAACTACATAATACAACATGTTGACTTGTTTCTTGTTGATACATAAAACAAGATGATGAACACCTACTAGCAACTATAGACAAAATCAAAGCTTGTTCAACGTCCATAGTTGTCTTTCTTCTAATTAAGGAGATCAAGTAGTCCATGAAAATTGAGTCACAAGGCAATGTAATAGGACCCTCGTTAGATATTCCATATTCTTCTTCTGACATCTTGAAAAGCTCTCTGAAAATGGCACTTTGAAGATAGGCAATGGGTATTGAGTATCTCTTTCCATCACTAGTGTATGCAACAAAATGACCCTTTTCTGCTATGGAAGACATTTTTGATGAATGCCCACTTGTGCTTTCATCTTTAGTATTTTTGTTGGATGGTATCCTCTTCCTGTTGAATGCAGCTTTGCTCTGCCATTTCTTGGCCATCTTGATTAGTTTCTTGGTGCTAATCATTTTTGATAGATTTTATGAGAAGATAAGAAACTGGTTGAGATAATTATTGGAAATGTTGAAGTATGTGATTGTTGAGTTGAGTTCCAAAGAGGTGTAGTTGTTCTTATATACTAGAAAGTTAGGCACAATTGATATTAATGGTGTTTTTTAGTGTGGGAGTTTATCAGTGCAAGAGCATGTAAAGGAAGGTGACTTACTTTGTTTAGATTCATGATATATATGGCACACTTTGGAGGAATTTGTTTGCAGACATTTGTGGGTTCAGCCAGCTTGAAGGACAGCAACTAGAAGCTATGTGAGCCACTAGGAGAAAGATGAATTCGGTATCAATATCTAAATTGGAATATGCTAATGTTGAGTGGTTCTGGTTCTAATGTTTGTATTTCATAGCCAAACTGAGGACTATTTAATTTGTCCTTTGGGTTTGGAAATGAATATGAGTACTACATGAGACCTCACAATTGTTCTTGCTTCTTTGAACAGATCATGTTTATATCTACAGATTGTCTGGTGGTATTATAAATTCTTTTTTTTTTATAGCAGTTAATACTTCAAGATTACGATAATTCCTAACCTCCTCTCCTTATAATGGTATTCGAACCCCACCTCTACTGGACGTTAGACGCTTACCAACTGCTAGACCATTCGGATTATCTTAAGTAGCATTTCTTTAATCCGATAACTATGTATATAAGGCAACGACCAGACCAGACGCCATAGTGTCGCATGGGCCGCTCGTTACCCATTTTGCCTACCACGCTCGCTGTAATCTAATGCTCGTTTTCCGCTTGCCTAATTTACTAAATTATATGAAGCGCACAGATTTTAACCAAAAAGCTCGTCTCTCAAGACACGCTCACATCGATTCTAGACTACCGAATCGCTGCCGCCGCACATTCATTGCTGGTTCACACGCACCCGACATCCGCTAATTAAACCGGACGCCCAAGACATAACTTTTAAATGGATTCACCTCGCCTTTATTGGGCCGACGCCGCTTTATTTAAATATCGACCATCGAGTAAGATAGTTGTTATTAGCGCGCATTTCCGCTACTAACCGGATCGCCCGGTCCACAAAAACTAGTCGTTTTTTCTTCCTATAAATAAAGAACCAATTACTTTGTTCATTCCTCATATCAAATATCACTAGATTCAATTTTTTTTGGGTAATTTATATTATCATCGTTCTTACTATCAATTATAAAAGTTCTACATCTACATCAATATTGATACAATCATTCCATCTCATTACTTTTATTGCATTACTTATTTACAGGTAAAATCTTCTTAGTATTGCAAGTTATTTATTATTCTCTCGATTAAGTGGAAATTGATACAATCTTCATCTTTTTGTCCTATGAGGGATCATGAGATGTTAGATATATATAAAGATATGAATGTAATGTCTAGATTAATTAAATTTTATATAACATCATTATTTTTATGATCTCCATGTAAATGAACTTCATAACGTACTATATATTGTATATTTAGGACATCCATGTCAACCCGATCTTCCACACCCAAATATCCAAGTTATGATCGATGCAGTTAAGAATCAAGGTTTTGTTTTTTATTTTCTTTATGAATGAACTTTTGATTTATTTTGTTCTGGTATGGATGATGAACTTTGGTTATTTAGATGTTTATGATTTGTCTTATTTTATAGATGTTAAAAACTTTGTTTAGATGCTTGAAGTTTGCTTTTACGAATTTGTCAATTTTTTGATTTATATATTCAGGGTTTATTTTATGGACGCTACAGGGTTTGTTTTTTATATGCAATAGTAAAAAATATGTGTCAATCAGGATTTCATGGTTTAATAAATCATAAATCGGGCAAGACGCCATGCTGGGTTTAACAGACGCCCGTGGACCGCAGACAAGATTCGGGTCCATTTTGGGCACACTAACTAGTAGTCGCGTAAACCAACCGGCCGGCCTCGTAACATGTTCGACGGGCCTGTAGCCCAACGAACCGGGCCGGTCCGGTCCATAAGAATACTGGGCCCCCTATTCGCCCGAGGCTCCTGTATTGTCGACGCGTACCGCTCAACTACAACGGTACCACGCTTTACATTTGATAAACGGTATACCGCTTAAAGTAACGGTACCCCTTGCACGACAACGGATATATAATCGCCATCGAACATTGGCATTATCGTATACCGCTTGGAAATTAACGTACCAATGCTAAAGTCCAACGCTATTTTTATGAATTTGTATGATCAACCGTACCGTTAGAGTCAAACAAAGCATTCACGCCGTGTAAAGTGGTACCGTTTCATCTAAACGGTACCTGCTTTGACTCCCTCGCATTGCCATCCTTCATATTTCTCAAAACTCAAAATGAAGAGGTCTATAAAAGGGGGCAATACTCCCCTCGCTTCTCGCATAACTCTACAATCATTCTTAAGCAATATCAAAGCAAAATAAGTGGAATCACTTTCAAGAATTTACAATATTCATTACTTGTGGTTTTTGCCGTTTCGCTACAATCGTCAATCAACAATCTTACTCGCTTCCATTTACTATCCTGCATTATCTATCAACTTTTATAAATTTTGATATTTGTTCTTCTTAATTAATGGCATCAAAACGTAACTCTCGGGAAAAGTATTCAAAGTGATACATAGTATGTTTAATGATTTTGTTAATTTAGAGAATGATAATCGTATTTATTTCTTGTTCTTACTCCATTATTAACTCAATCTAAATACACTGGGATACTACTATTGAGATGAAAAAACTTTATGGATTTGGAAATATTTTCATGGAGACCGAAAAACAAATCCATTAACTTGTTTAAATTGTAGCAGTACTTATCATGGAAAACGTAAGTAAAGGGGAATCGGTTATCTTGTTGTATTAATTTAAGTGGTCATAAGACTTCAAGGATAGTAGATGGGAGTGGTGGTATAAGGAACTATCGATACCCAAACCGCAAAAACTTTTTTTTTTAGTATTTTGGCTTATAGGATCAAACTACGAAATTCAGAATCTGTAGCTTCTTTCGCCTTTTAATCATCAAGGATGGACGCATGCCACTAAATAGATTCCCAAAATGTTGTTAATCCTCGAAAGCAACACGTATCCCCTCGGTTCATTTTTACTTAAACTATGCTTTTAAATATTTTAAAAGTGAAAAGATCTTCTAGGTAAAACTCTTATGAATTTGCCTTTATAAAATGTGTTCGACTAGCGATATCGGGTGTCTTTTTGGATTTTAATATAACGTGTGTAATATGCCATTGATTGGCCATGATTGGTCTTGCCAAAGGAGAATTATATATTTTAGATCGATTGCTAAACATAACAATATTTAAATTTCGTTATGTGCCAATGATTACAAATGTTTGAATAGGATTACTTCAATTTCATTTGATAATGCGTCCACTAATAACGTATCAATTGAAAAATTAAAGATGCCTATTAAACCGGATTTTAGTGAACTTTTTCATGTTAGATGTTTATGTCACGTCATTCAATTAGTTGTTAAAGATGGAATAAAAGTTGTTTGGGATGAGTTTATTTTACCAATTCATAAGGCCGTTAATTTTGCTTGCTAATGGCGGGTTAAGACACGAATATAAAAAATTGGTCGAGGCTTCTAGGAAACAAGTTTAAAAAAAATTAATTTCGATTGTGATACTAGATGGAACTCGACTTACGATCTACTAGTTCGTGTATATATGTATAAGGATGAATCACAACATTTTATGAGACGATGTTCTACTGTGAATATTATCCTCACTCACATATAATAATAATTGAAAATATTTTATGAATTACTTAAGTTTCTTGAGCCATTTAAATATTATACTAAAAGTTTTTTCAACTCAATATGAACCAAATATTCATCTTGCTTTTAGAATGTATCGTTAATCTTTCCATTCAGTGACTAAACACATGTAGATGGTCATGTTGTTGTAGATATGGTTCCGAATACGGAAGACAAGTTTTTAAAATATTTTCATCCTATCCCAACATGCATATGCAATTGGTATAATCTTGACCCACTAAATTAAGCCATTTTAATTTCTATGTGAAATCCTATTATGAAGCATTAGTATCCCCTTTAATCCCTAACTAAAGAGTTTTGATGTTCAAAAAAATGGAAAGATGGAATTGAAACGTATGTATAGCAAATATCAATCAAGGTATGGACAAAGTATGGCCGCGACTCCCCTATTAGTGGAACAAGTTTTAATGTGCCCTCGTGAGAGTTAATATATCAATTCAACATGATCACATAAGGAATGTTTACAATTATTGTAGAACACTAATCCAATCACTCCACAAAAGACACTAATGAGTTAACTCAATATTTAACTACTAACATTGAATTGAGTCAATATAATGATAATAATCCTTTTCGATATATTAAAATGGTGGGCGAGTAAGGAAGCATTGTTTCCGGTATTGTCTAAGATGGCAAAAGAAATATTTTCTATACCTTGTCGGCCAATAGCGTGAATCAAGATTTAGTAATGGCGAAGCTCCAATACACTAAAGACGGTCAAGACTTACAAGCTCGCTATGATAACCCGTCTGCATTAATATTATGAAATAGTACTAGTTGCTCGTGGAGTATTTCGAGGAGAATCAGAAATTTCTCGTTGAATCGTTGAGATACGAATTTAATCGATCGGTCGGGTAAATAAGGTTTCGTATTTAAGATTTTAAAGTTTTAATTGGAGCGGTATAATATTATTTGGGGGATTAGAAGTTAAATTTATATTAGAGTCATTAAGAAAGAATCGAGACGAGAAATTAAGCCGAGAACCGATCGATTAAGCGAGGAATTTTAGAGATATTTTGGCGCGGACCCCACGGGACTTTTTATCCTTATCTTCATCATTTTCCACCACCAACTTCATTTTTCTTCTTTCTTCTTCTCTTAGGGCCGAATGGTCATCCTTCCCCTCAAATTTTTTTCCATTTCTCTCGCCGATTGTTTCAAAAATCAAGAACAAACTCGCTAATCATCTTCTCCTCGCTATCCTCATCACATCTAAAGAAGATCAATCTCTTGGGATATTTCTTGAGTTTTTAAAGAGTTGACTTTCCTTGATTCGGCTGACTTTTTGCATCCTCAATTTATTATGGTATAGAAACGTTATCTGCGTGATTCATGGCGGGACAAGAATGATTTTGAGTAGTTATCGTTGTAGCAAGGTAAGTGTTATGTTGACTTTTATTGACTTTTCTTAAATCGACATTAAATGGTAATACGAGGTTAAAGCGACTTTAATATAGTTGTTTTGGGTATAGAATTATCGGGTTTGGATATGGATGTAGAATTTTAGTTGAGAAAGTTCAGAAAGTTCTATGCTGTGATCGAATTGGGAGGTTGTATTTAATGGATTAATTAGTTGTCAATTCATTGTTGGATTGATTAGAATGTGTTTCAAGTGTTGTTGCTGGGGTAATAAATGTAATGACCGAATATTGAAATGTAGTTATGTTGGAATATTAGAAGGGTATATCAATCTTGGGGATGTGGGATTTATCGCTAGAGTTGTAAATTGAATCGTGAGACGTGGTATAACACTCGGGATATATATAGATGTTAAGAGAGGTTATTCTACGAGATTTATTATAATGTATAAATTCTTTGAATAGGAGTTGAGCTCCTCGATTCAGTACGAGGATTACGAGTCATGATTACTACTTTGGCTCGAAGTAGTACAAATCTCATTGATGGGACCTTTCATATATATATATATCATGTTATATATATTTTTCTATGTATTGCTTTGACTATTCTCGAGGTGTATTGTGCTTAATATGATTGATATTATGTGAAATTGTGATTTATGATTTATATTATGAAATAATCGAGATTTGATTGACATTACGAGATAACTATGATTATGAAGCATGTTATGACATAATTGATATTATGAGTTACATTTATGAGATAGTTTTGGATATAATTTCATGTTATGAAATTGTGTGTGCCGCAAGCATGCGGTGGTCGCTGTCGTACAGGCGCTGGCCGCGCTAGACGCGCTGATCAAGGATGTGTTATTCATGAGCCGCGCGCATCTCGACCGAGGTTTCAGCGCGGCAGTATACGGTGGGTAGCCCCGTGTAGATTCTCGAGGTTCGGGTGTGATACGCATATCGGCGCGTGAAATGGGTCGGGAGTGACGTGCGCGAGGCCCATCTCGATTATTTGAGGCGGATTCTCATGCGTGTGTATTATTTGGAGGCGGATTCTCATATATGTATTATTTGGAGGTGGATTCTCAATGCAGTATTATTTGGAGGTGGATTCTCATATATGTATTATTCGGAGGGCGGATTCCTCTATACGTGTATTATCTCATGAGGCGATTCCTCACTTGATTTACTTTTCAAGGTGGTCGAGATTGCTTCTTAAATGAATATACATTAGTTATGAATATAATCTCACGTGTAAAAGAGTCGTGTAACATTGTATAAGAGAAATCTAGGATATGCGGACAAATATTTTTAGTACCCCTCGATTTATGTACGTGTATACGATATATATTTATATATATATAAGCATGAATATATGATGGAATCACTGTGGTATTTGTATTCACTCAAATTTAATAAATACTCCCCTATTCTCTATGTGGGCGGCGTTTCATGCCTAGGTTTCTAGGGAGTGATCAATGGGAGGTGGCCGAGGAGCGGTTTTGTCGAGTCAAGGAGAACATATAGCACAGACAGTAAGTCCTCATCGGGCCATTTCTTTGTTGAAAATTTGTATATTTGAGATTGGGCGGGTTGTATTATATTGACGAGTCCGGTTGTCATACTTTCCTTATGATGTATTTTGGATTTGTGTTCCGTTGTCCGTTATTTTGTTGATGTATCATTGAACACCAATGTACTTTAAATAGGGCTTTATTTTGATAACGCGAAAGAAGTTATGTTGTTATTGTAATCCATCGCTCTATGACCTCGTATGTGTCAGCACGATCTTAACCTCGTAAGGCCGACTGCGCGGGGTCGCTACAATTTTTGCACGAGCCTAGGTTTCGCTCGTGGTGTCTCGTGTGGTTATGCGCCATGTAGCATGGGTCGAGTGGTTGTCGATATCTCGAGTGTCCTTTGGGGCGGAGTCCGGGGAATTTTTCTTCTTCGTGGATCGCCGACCGCCGAGGACGCCACCGGAAGATATCGCCGAATCATACAAAGGAAGCAATTCTTAAAGCGTCAGACGAATCGTATTCGCTGGTCAGAAGTCAATATAAGAATTGGAGCGTTAGTAACTTTCATGAGTATACCTATCAAGTTGAATTAGAAGAGCCTCACGCATTGCCATTTATGATACTACCTCGGATAGCCGTTTCCATCAAGTCGAAGTAGATTCTCGCCTTTTACCCGGATACGCATTCTATGTAGATACGAACTCAAGGCCGAAACGTAAGTAAATGAGATGCTGTGGATATCGCAGATTGTTGGAATTTGTCAGCAGCCAAGTAGATATCAAAAGATGTCGGGAAAGAAATTTATAATGTCGCATTTGGAGTTGTTGCTGGTCGGTATATTTACGTAAATCTAAGAAATAACTAAGTGGTAATCCGTGATCGCGGTATAAGATTTTGATCCTTAGACGCTGCGGGAAGCTAACTCGGGTACCGATAATCAAAGGGAAGAAATGGGTTGGTGATAGTTATGATAGGCCGACCCCAAGTGCCACAAAAAGTGCAGGACTAATTTAGTTGATGTATCGCGACGACCACCCGTGAAGATGAAATAAGTTAATGAATCTTGTTGGCCGAAGGTATCAAAACGAGAGGCGCAAGAGGGAGCATGTAGCGTCATAATAGCGATACGGGAAATTCTATTTCACGGATACTATGGAATTGGTGATGTTCGAAATCTAAAACTTTTGCCGTAAAACTGTTGTTACGATTGGCTGATTGTGCGAGTTTATCGATCATCTAGATGTGTTGGAACATGATTGTGCATCTGAAATATTGGGAAAATTGGTATTGGTGGAATTAAGTATCTGAGTACTCTATTAGTGTGGATTCAAGTCGATTTAATGTGAATCGAAAGCAGATTGGGATGAAAATGAATAGTTTCGTTGATTGTCATTATGAAGTTCTAAGTTTTTTTGTTATAAATTGTTTCTTGGAGAATAAAGTGGAAAAAATTTTGGGACTCTGGGAGAAAGAAAAGATGTTTAGTAGTACTCTATTAATAAACTATTTAAATGGGATGGAAAGTTTTATAACGGCTCGGGTAGTAAGCCATGTATAAGGAAGAATTATTGCAAGAAGAAATCTGGTGGATATACTGGGCTTGGTGGGACCTTAGAAGGAATTACCGATGCAATGGAAGGCTGTGTGACCTCCGTGAACAACATATTAAGACGGTGAGACTGGGCCGGGAGTCAGTTCTGCGCGCATGATCAAGCGCGTACGAAACCATTCTTTCCTAGATAATAAAAACGCTGAGATTGATGCGCATCGTTGAATAATTTTGCGAAATAAGCGATCTTAATGAATTCGCCGATATATTATTTAAAACAAATGATAATAGGGGGAATTTTGGTAAATACAAGTAACATGATCGAGATTGGGATTGGAATGAGATTTCGCGGTTGTTAATGTACGATAAAGCGTATGGATAATCGCAGATACGATGAAACGGGAAGCCGGAATAGAACCATGGGAAGGTATGATACGTGGAGTATATGTTAGGCTGGTGTAGGACACGTGGAGTTCTAACAGGTGTGAATTGAAAAGAGAAAGTATGAAATTAATATATGAATTTGGTAATAATAGTTGGAACATCAAAGATTTGATTAATGGTGCAATTTGGTCGTTCGAGTAGTCAGGGCGAAAGAGCATGGAAAAGAATGATGATTTCTTTGAAGATTTGAGTATGTTATGTAAATATATATAACGAAAGATGTGGACTTGAAAAATTTGAATTTGTGGTTAGATGAGTTGAGTGGAGTTATAAGAGGTGAATCTCACAAATTATGGTTAAGAGACGTTAATAGATGGTTAAGAAGGTTAAAGGTTAAATGAATCAAAGGTACGGATTTGGGTTCTTTGTCAGGAATAGAGGACTACGACATTCAAGGTGATAAGGGGGAGTAAATGTTTCGATATCATGCTGGTTACAAGATAAGTGATAACTGATCGTGTTTCAATTCAGCGGTTGAGGATAAATTTGTCAAGGATGAGTTAAGGTTATAAATGGAATTCTCGTAAATTATAAGATTTGAAGCACCGGCTCGCTCGGAGAAAGTTGGACTAACAGTAAGGAAGATTGGTGGGAATTAGTAACGAATATCAATGAATTTTGGGATCTCCCTCATAAGAGAAATGTGATGGTTAATGTATCGGGTTATAAATGGAAATTTTGTTTGAGGAATAAATACGACGGGAATTAACGACGCGACACGCTACCGCTGATCTACCGATTTGAATTAATGGACTACCGAAAGTGTAGATGAAGGTTGACAAATTCAAGGACAATGGATATTAACAAGTATGGTAGAATATACATATGTTGCACTAATGAATCATGAGGATAATTATGGAAATCTAGCTCATCACGGGTGAATACGAGACTCGATAGTTTTGAGGTGTATCAAAGTGACTTGAGAATAATTGGTATCATGGAGGCCGAGGTTGTTGACCCATAACTCTAGAGGATACTCGTGAATTCACACTCTATGATGTTGGTTAATAGAATCGAGACATGCTTTGACGAATGATAATTGAATTGCTACGAGTAGATCTACAAGCCTGTAAGATTGAATCATGCTAAGCTGCTGCACAAAAGTTATGTGGAGCAATTATAAGAATCTGTGGATTTTGTAATGGTCATGAGGACGTGAGTCAAGATGTTAAACGTCGTTTGTGGGTGATAATAATCAAGCGAGATCAGATGTCAATTAGAACACAGTGGAATTCATGAATTCAAGGACCAATAGGTGGGAATGTTATGTGTTGATTCGGTATAAAGGCCTTATCAGAAAGTAGTGACTATTGTTTGAGGATATAAGACGTATTGAAGTGTAAGACCCCAGCAATATACGATAATTTAAGTAAAGAGGAAAGTTGCTCACGGTAATACTAACTTCCAAGCCGCCGTTGTTAGGATGGCACCATCGGAAGCTATCAAGTTAGATGTTGAATCTAATATTGCCGATATGAAATTCCCCGTAACGGTTGTGATGCAAGAGGAATATGGTGGTGTAAATGTAAATTTTCAATTTGATTGAAACCCGAGACATCGAGTGAGACTACGCGGAAAAGGGGATATTGATAGCTATCGAGCTAGTAATAAGTTGTTCGATAAAGGGTTATCAAGCAGCGAACGATCGGGTTAACATCAGAAAAGGATGAGATATATATATGCATGTTGCTTGAACCATTGCGCGAAATCGGATGTTGATAAATCATAAGAAGACTAGAAATATATGATGTTAATAAAGGAGCTCAGTGGTATATATGCTATGGTAAATTCAGATAATGAGATAGCTTTATGGTTAAGATATTACGTGTACTTGACGCAAGGCTGATATAAATGAAATGACAGCAAAAAAAAAAAAAAAAAAAAACACGATGTTGACCTATATGACAATGAAATCATGACGCGAATGGTAAAATGAACGATATGAAGTGTATGGTGGTAATGACATTTGAAAGGGCTTATGCGATGCTATATATATAAGCACATACCGGGTAGATTATACGTGAAGGTTTGTTAAGGTGGATATAACTATACTATGAAGTGGTGTTTCAAGAGGTATATATGTGGAAGCATTACGAAATGGTGGGGTTATCGGTCATGTATTGTTAGTTAAGTGCTACTGGGAACTCAAGCGATGCATCGTATACGTATACCAAGATAATCAAAGACAAACAACTCATTTAGCTGGCTTTGATAAGAGAATTTACTGCACATTAACGTAACTGATAGTCAATAACTGTAGGTGAGATGATGACACGTGATTAGAGCGGATACCAACATATCGGCGATTGTGATATTGATTTTGAGTGGTATTAATGACGGTTGATTTACATATCGATAACATGATAAAATACGAAAGGATAGGTGTCGTGTAATACGGGATACAGAGGACGATAATCGTAGTTGGGCTGTATAACGCGATGATCATGATACGATTAGATTGTGTAATATCCAAATAGTAAGTAATATTCAGTACGTCATAATGTATTTAATGGTAGGTAAGACGCGATTCGAAGTCAATGACTATGTCGGGGAGAATGCTATCAGCGCATGCATGTCATGATATTCGGTAATAAGAGCATATTGGAAGGCGAGTTGGGACGATAAGAAAAATCGGGTCTTAAGTAAATTTCGAGGACGAAATTTTATAAGGTAGGTAGACTGGCGATAACCTGCCCGTATTAATATTATGAAATAGTATACTAGTTGCTCAAAGTATATTTCGAGGAGAACTTTAAATTTTCGGTTGAATCGTTGGAGATACTTTACCTAATCGACCGTTGGTAGTTGCTGTGTATTTAAGATTTTAAAGTTTTAATTGAAATGTATAATATTACCTGGGGATTAGTTAAATTTATATTAGAGTCAAGGTTAAGAATCGAGATTTGCACTGCCCGAAACCTAACGGTAAAATGGCGAATTTTGAGATATTTTGGCACGGACCCCATCGACCTTTTATCCATCTTCTCATCATTTTCCACCACCAACTTCTTATTTTTCTTCTTCTTTCTCTTGTATTTAAATGGTCATCCTTCCCCTCAAATTTTTTCTTTCCATTTCCGCTGACACGCCTAAAATCAAGATCAAACTTGTGAATCATCTTCTTCCTCGTCGTCCTCATCACATCTAGGTAAGAAAGATCGAATCTCTTGGGATATTTCTTGAGTTTTTAAAGAGTTGACTTTCCTTGGATTTGCTGACTTTTTAGATCTTCAATTTATTATGGTATAGAAATGTTATCTAGGTATCGAAGTAGGATTAGCAATGATTTTGAGTAGTTATCAAGAAAGAAAAAGTTGTTATGTTGACTTTATTGACTTTTCTTAAATTGGACATTAAATGGTAATATGAGGTTAAAGGACTTTAATATAGTTGTTTGGGTATAGAATTATTGGTTTGGATATGGATAGTAGAATTTTTAGTTGAGAAAGTTTGGGAAAGTTCGTGATAGCTTTTCGTGATTGAATCGAGGTTGTAGTTTAATGGATTAATTAGTTGTCAATTGATTGTCGGATTGATTAGAATGCGGCTCGTTGTCATTGGCTGGGTAATAACGTGAATGACCTAATATTGAAACGTAGTTACGTTGAACGTTAGCGGTATATCAATCTCGGGGATGATGACGCTGTAGTTGTAAATTGAATCGCGGAGACGCGGGTATAACACTCGTGATATATATAGATGTTAAGAGAGGTTATTCTAACAGATGTATTATAATGTATAAATTCTTTTGAATAGAGGCCGAGCCCTCGGATCTAGCATGATCATTGGTAGTCATGACATTACTACTTTGCCTCGAAAGTAGTACAAATCTCACGATGGGGACCTTTTCATATATATATATATATATATATATATATATATCATGTTATATATTTTTCTATGTATTGTTTGAGACTATTCTCGATATGATTACATGAATTATGATTGATATTATGTGGAAATTGTGATTTATGATGCATATTATGAAATAATCGAGATTTGATTGACATGGTATAACCATGACATGAAGACGTTATTTATTATTAACATATTATGAGTTACATTACGAGATAGTTTTTGGATATAATTTCATGTTATGAAATCAAGGTAGCGTAATGCTACATGTTATGGTCATGCACAAGCGCTGTCAAAAGTGTATGCTTGATTGCTTTATGTGTTATTTGCGGAGCGGTGGTGACCCCGACCGGGAGGCCTGTGGCGCATATCAGGTGGGTAGCCCCCGATTCGGGAGGCTCAGCGATATGGCTACTGAAAAGGAATGCCTGGAGGATTGCAAGCAAGGAGGCCCCATCTCGATTATTTCCAGGTGGATTCCTCATGTGTGTATTATTTGGAGGTGGATTCATATATGTATTATTTGGAGGTGGATTCTCACGTGTGTATTATTTGGAGGTGGATTCTATATATGTATTATTCGGAGGATTCCTCATATGTGTATTATCTGTGGAGGCGGATTCCCTCACTCTGATGACTTCAGGTGTCGAGATTGTCTCTTAAATGAATATAATGGTAACATTGTATAAGAGAAATCTATGGATATGTTAATAGCTATTTTCAGACTCGATTTATGTACGTGCATATGATATATATTTATATATATATAAGCATGAATATATATTTATGAATCACTGTGGTATTTGTATTCACTCTCACCTTAATAGCCGACTCTCTATTCTCTGCGGGCGGCGCTTCATGCCTAGGTTTCAGGAGCGATCGAGGTAATGAGGAGCGAAGTTTTGTCGAGTCAAGGCAAGAACATAAAACAGGCGCGGTGGCATGTAGTCCTCATCACCATTTCTTTGTTGAAAAATTTGTATATTTGAGATTGGGCGGTTGCATTATATCGACGCAGTCCGGGTTGTCATACTTTCCTTACATTTATTTCGATTTGTGTTCTCGTTGTCCGCTATTTTGTTGGAATGTATTGCTGGAACACCACGATGGAAATAGTTTTATTTCGATAATGCGAGCGTGTTATGTCATATTGTATCCATCGTCGGTGACTCGTATACGTGCTCGTTAATGATCTTAACCTCGCATACCGACTTTGCATGTCGTTACACTGCCATTGAAGCATGTGTTTGTATCAAGGATTGGACGGCCAAGGAGCATAGATGCAAGATAAGGACACTCATGAAGCGAAAGGAAAAGATTTGTTCGACGATCTTAGACATTGGTGAAGAAATTCAAGTAGATGAAGAGAACAACATAATAGAAATACACTCCGACAAAGAAGAATCCGAAGATGAAATAGTGTATGATGATTAGATTTGTATAGTTTTTATAATTTTGATTGAATGTATGAAATTAATGTAATCTCCTGGCCCGCACGAGTATAAACTGTGAACGGCGCAATAATAAAATATCTATTTTGTTTCTTTTACATTTTCGATACCTTTAAATGGAATTAAAACGGCATACAATTAAAATTCATTAATCTAAACATTTGTTATGGTTTCAAACGCGGGTACCGCTATTTCTGCTAACGGCACTCGCTTAAGCTATTAAACGACATGTACATTCTGTAAGTCAAACGGCCCATCGCTTTCATAACCAATGGCCCACCGTTGCAGCTTTTTAAACGCAGTACCGCGGTCATGGAACGGTAATTACGCGAACTTCAAAAATTCCCTAAACTGTGAAGTGAAACGTGGTACCGCTTAAATCAAACGGCAGCCCACGCTTATATCGATAAGGGTTTCCAATAGGCGCGATTTTTGAACTTTCTTTCTCATTATTAACTTAATTTCATCTCTTTAAATTAAGCCTATAAATTAACCCATAAACTTTTATACTTCCATTTGCAAATATATTGTTCAATTCTAAAAAATGGCACCAAAAAATAAGGGACAAGAGGGGGCACAATCATCACGTGGATAAAAAAGAGGGCTAGAAAAGTCATAATCGAGGAGAAGAACCCCACATGGCGAGAAATACGGTGTAATGGAGGAGGACGAACACGAGGAAGTGGGTGTTGTTGAAAGTGAAGCCTCAAATGCACGACAAGGTGTTTATCTCGATGAGGCCTCGATCAAACAATTTACGGGTAACCTCGTATTCCAATATTTAGAAAATGCTCAATTAGAAAATATTTATATTTAATCGCTGAATGGTATCCCATTATCAGAGTCCAATTTTATGTCTAAGGAAAATGGACCAGAGATTTAACTTGGATAATGCATAATTCTAAGGATAGGCTTAACTTTTTTAATGTTAATGGTGTCAAGGAATGATTACGGAGGAGGATCTTAGAAATTTCCCAGAATTTTTATGACTGCATACGGTGACGATAACGATGAATGTATGCAGGATTGGTCCCATTAGGGGCGCGAGACCGCCAATTACGCAGGATTGTGCCAATATGCTCACAATAATCGTGAGAGCCCAAAATCCTAAGTTAGTGTATAAATACAATCTAAATGGGGCGGGAAGTTTGTATCGGCGCGGTCCAAGGAATTTTGTTTCCTACAACTAGTCAAAGCAATTTAACTTAATAAGGACATACAAATGATCGCAACTGGGCGCCTGACCGGCAAAAGTTAACTACTCCCTCATTATTATCCTCGAACACATTTTTCATCATAAGACTGGTGCGCCTACAATATGGCATGATCTTGTCCCATTTGTTGGTTAAGAGGGAAAATGTGTGTCTGCTCTAGATTGTCGGAGGCGCGAGTTAATAAAGCGGCGATGATTTCTGAAAAGCCTCAATTGCTAAGTTTGAGGTTTGTGGGATATGGCTGAGATCGGGCGAGATCTACGAGAACCATGAGGTTAGCAAGAGGCGCTGAACTACACGCGCAGAGCCCCAAGCGCGGTCTGAGCAGGGGCGGGTACCTAGAACTGGCGGGGTCCGGGAGGAGGTCTATCCGTATCCTCAAATTGAGGCTTCCACCTCGCAACAACCGACGTAGAGCGCCGTAGTGATACTTTGAAAGAAGTTGTTGACGAGCGACCGTGTCAAGGCTGACGGAATACGCTGGCCAAGCAACTCCGAAGAGATTTATCAACGAAATGACGGGGCCGATGCTGATCCATGTGGCCGATGTCCGGGGCGCTATCAGATCGCACAAAACTTTCTCAATGCGTCACTCCCCACGCCCACCTCCTCCCTTTATAGTTGAAGAACCGTTGAAGAAACACATGAATGAACAAGCTTTCGCGTATTATATGTACGATGTTTTTTCAAGTTTAAAACAATGTTTTTATTTACGCATTTTTATTCCAAGTTGTGAATGTTTGAACGCGTAATGCTTTGGAATTCTTGAATGTTTGGCGGTGTTTTGTGCCTGGAATGAACGAATGCGGTGAAACGAACGAATGCCAGTGAATGGCTCGAAGGTCGCGAATGCTTGAAAATCGCATTTTTTCTTCTCAGCAAACGCGCATCAAGTATGCCAGAACGATACCACGCTTATACAGTAAAAAACGCAATATTTTAAGATTAACGCGGCATCAAGCTTCATATGAAACGTACCACTCCAGTAGAGTTAACGCGGCATTCTGCTTTCATATGTAAATCTGCACCACGTTAATAAGTGGGCCTAAAGGGCTCGAACCGCCTCGCCGAATACCCACCTAATTCTCTAGAGCGGGGCTCGAATCCGCTGTGGCTTGGGGCTCCACCTCTCGGCCCCCGTCCGACCCACTTATTAACGAACTGTGGGTCAAGCCAGGCCCGCGGGCCCGGCCGACTAACCGATCGCGGGCCGGGCTCCCCCGAACGGCCCACCGAGGCCCGGTTCGTTTGCCACGTCTACTAATCCAGCCGCTAAGTTAGCGAATTGAAATGCGCTATAATTCTTCCTGCACGTCCGCTGCTCTAAGACATTGTAAGTCCTGCATACTACATACCAAAATAAGCCCACGTCCTGCAGAGACTTAATCTGACGCGTACATCGCGCCACTTCTTTTAGCCACACACCCAACAACGACTACATCAAAGAGTTGTCCTATGGCCCTAGATATTGGATAATAATATGACAATTTCCATGTGATTAGTAATTTCTCCTTGTCCTAAAACTAGAACATAGTATTCTAGTCACGTTTCTTGGTTTCTCAAAAACTTATTATCGGATCGGATTAGATATCAAACAATATTGTTTACTAAAAATCTGATTTCTTTGACAGTTAAGCAGCCAAACAAGAAGGTGTACAAAATCCAATAACTATACTTTGTTAAAGATGGTTAGCTATACAAGGAACAAGAAACGTGATTATTCAATAACTATATATTTAGATGATAGCATAGGCATAGTGATGTCCGTACCTATGTACATTAGGTAGAGAAAATGAACCTCATTATAAATCTATATATAACATATATGTGGTCTAGATGAATAGGCTGAGAAGTTCAAGGCAACCCTCTTTGCCGACACACAACTCTGCCTAATAGTAATTAACCAACTTCCCCTGTATTCAGTTTGAAGTTTTGATACATTGATCTTTGACAAAGTGTGTATTGACCATTATTAGGTACCTAATAATGGTCAATACCTCAAACCTCTATAAAACCTTGCTTATACATTTCATGTCCCACTTGCTCATTTGATCATCCAAGATTTGCAATTTCAAGAATTTGAAACAGTTTCATAAGTATTTTCTATATAACTTCCAACTTTTCTTGAAAATGAAAATGATCAGTTCTAAGATACTCATTAGGATGACAAAAAAATGGCAAAGATTTGCAGCCATGCAGAAGAAGAGAATTTTAACTAAAAGAGTTGCAAATTATCCAAATGAAGATGGTTATTATGGTACTAGCAATACATCCAAGGCGGATAAGGGCCAATTTATCGTCTATTCTTCTAATAGACGACGCTTCAAGATCCCGATTTGTTTTCTGAACAATGAGATCTTTAGACACCTCTTGAAGATGTCTGAAGACGAATTCGGATTGCCTAGAGATGGACCAATAGTGTTGCCTATAGATTCACAATTCCTAAATTACATAATATCAGTGGTTAAGAAAGGTGTAGCTAAAGATGTCCGGGATGCTTTGCTCGTGTCAGTAGATATGAGTCGTTGCTCATTACCATCTCTCAACCAAGAACGGAAAAATGAGCATTTGCTTGTGTATTAATTGACTCATGATAAGAAATATTGTATACCAATACCAATCAATAAATATATCTAATTGGTTATTATATACTCTATTTATGATCGTCATCTGTTTTTCCTTCTAAACTATAGCTTATCTGCATTCAAATATATAAGACTGAAAATATGTACAACTTAATTAAGTCATAATAAAATTTGTATTATGAAAGTTGGATTCCGGAGGAAAGTTCTAATATGTTTATTATCGTCTTTTCGTTAATCCAACAACTTGTGACAAGGGACATGATTAGTCTTGTCAGAATAATATGCCTTAAGGTCGGAAGTTGCACCTTCCGACTCAAGTCCTTGATTCGGAATATTTTGTGCTCTGCCTGCAACCCATGGCGCTCTTTCAATCTATAACATCTATCTACTCGCTTTCAGCCTTCAATTCCCAAAATTGATCACAGAGCTATCAATGTAGAAATGGGCTTCCAAAATGTTTCAGCCATACCTGGCTCCTTCCGAATAAATAGAGGCTGGGCTGTGTCTGCCCTGTCATTCTCTATTTTTCTCCGACTTCCAGATTCATAGCTATACAAAGCTTTTTGTACATGCTCTCCATTATAATAAATTGCTTACATCCTGCATTAGTCATAACATATCAAGGTGATACCACGTTAAATCTCTCGTCTCTTTATTTAAGTAATTTTACAGACTATCGTTTTGGGATTTCGCAACCGTCTGTTATAAATATGCTTCCGCCGTTATAACAACTCAGACGTAGCTTCTATCTTGATTCGCAAAGAAATACGAAATGAAAGTATTTAAATTTGCAGTAAGCTCACCTGAGAAATAGTTATGGATCTCCGCGACTCGTGACAAAAAGTTAGTTTCGCCTCCATAAGAGGGAATTTGCTATTACAGTTTTAGTTTGGGCGCTCATGATGTTCAGTCATAATACTAATTAGGTTCGTGATACACGGAGCAGCCAAGTTCTTTAGTAGGGCGATGGGATTGGGGTCCGAGGGGCGCATCGATAAAAGTATACTATTATATGGAGAAGCTGTAATGCCCCAAGAGGAGGCAGATGCAACAAGAAAAGGCTTCGAGTGATGTTGTCGCTATTGCCAGCGTTGATATGCATTTCAAAGAGGACATGCCATTAGTTTCCGATGCTCATACATTTTACAACGATGTGTTGGTTCTGGATTCCGGAGCATCATATCATAGGTGTCTTATGAGGGCGGTTTTCAACTTATAAGCAAAGCTTGACGGAGGCATCAGTTATGAACGGCCAATGGCCTGTCTGGCAGGCGTTAGGATTGACCCACTTAGTATTAGGATTTACGATGGTAGATTCTACACATCAAGAAGGCTTAGCTTAGAGAATGTGGAAGTTGATTATTATAGGGGTTCGTATGTGATTCTCGAAGACGTGAAACGTGGTACTTTGTATGTCGTATAAGGTAGTACGCTCGGGCTTCCATTATCAGTGGTATCGGGGAAAATGTGAGCGTACTACTTCTAGCCGCAAGAGCGAAGCCGAGGGCATTTATCACTTTCGGCAAATACTCTAGTGGTTTCTGGGAGATTTTAGTTGAACACGCTGTGGCAGCTGCTGATGTTCCTCAGAAAGACTATCGCCCGGTACCTTCTCGGTACGACAACGGGAGGAGTTAGCTCATGCTGGCCGGGTCAGAGAATTCCCGGCTCTGGCTACTCTGGCCGCTTGCAGATTGCACTATTCGATGGAAGGTCAGCTATCGAGAGGAGATTTCGGCCACTTCGTGAGTCTCAAGATCATAGTAGCGGATCAAGCCAAGATGTCATTCTGAGAAGAGGGATGTATGAATTGCATTTCATGCTACGATGTAGCAGGCATATTTTACTATACAATTAGTTTTGTTTCTATTTCGCTGCTTCTTTTCCAGCCAATGTGATCATATATTATTACAGTAATACCGGGCCAAGGAGAGTTTTCAAGAAGGCGGTCCAACGGTGTTTGACTTGCCAATTGACTCCTGCTTCGCCATTCTCTACCGGTGACAGGCAATACGCGAAGCAGTATGCCAGCCTAAGATTGCCTATCTTTCCGAGCCGCTGCTTGTCGACATCTAAGTACTGCTTGGCACATCCGTACATCGAGTACATCTTGCACATTCGCACATTTGGTACACTTTACCCGCTGACAGCAATACGCGAAAGGAGTGTACAAATTGCATCGCTATCTCTTTTGGGTATTCCTATGGACACATCTGTGAACATCCGAGTATTGTTGGCGATCCTGCATATCGGAAGACATCTGTGACATCCGACGATGGCATGACCCAGCCACTATCTCGCACGCCTCGTACCTCTGCGACATCCGCGACTTTTGAGATTCTCTCGACATATCCGTGGCGATTCAAAGTCAAGCAGATTTGAAGAATAATATGCTCGAAATCCTCAGAGTAAAAAGTGTCGGGAGCAGGCCTGAGCCGCACTCTCCCGACCAAGTCCCGACGTCGGCCAAAATTTGGAGTCCAGAGTTTGGGATTTGGGTCGGGACTTGCCAAGTCCCGACTCGGGATATTTTGAGGCGGTTCTGAAGTCGGTTAGATCTTTTTCAGCCTATAAATACCTCTCTACTTATTTTTCAGCCTCCAACTCTAAAACTGGACAGATAGACTATCACTGTAGAAGCAGTGCTTCCCGGTCACTTTATGCTCATATTCTATTCTTCTAAATAATAAAGTAAGCTGTATTCGTCTGTCAGTTTTTATTTTTTTTGAGGCTGCAGAGATTCATGGAATATAAGTCTGTAATTTGCTTCCTCTATTATAGCCGAATTGCTTCAAGTGGGCTTCCGCTCTCGGTGATTAGTTTAACATATTATTGCGACACCAATGCTAAATCTCTCGTTTCTTTATTTTAAATATTTACATAATTTTCGTTTTGTGATTAAGAATCGGTTCTGCTATATCAAACATACTTTTACCAGAAGTAGAAATCATGAAATTATATCTAACCAATATAATTGTGGAAATTAAATCCTACATATAATAATACAGTCAGTCTCCTTTAAGATTTGAAAGACGACGAAGTTTTTTGCTTAATATTTTCACTCTACTAGTCTTCTTTTACCAGGGTAGCAGCTACCTGCCTTCTTCAGGCTTCTAACATGAATAAATTAATTTAACTAACACGAGCAAAATGAATGGAACAAAATATGAGAAAATAGTATAAAATAATTGGTCTGATTAATATATTGAATGGTGAAGCTAAGTAGTACACCATCTATCTACAGACAAACTAATTGAGTATATTGACTATTAGAGTATGATAGAGGTTCAATATACAAGTAAGTGCACATGTCTCATTTCTTGGTGCAATGAGGCAATTGAGCAACGACTTATAGCAACAGTTGAGAGCAAAGCTTTGTGAACATCTCCAGTTGCACCTCGTTTGATCACTGAGATTATGTAATCTAATTCTTGTCTATCAACAGGTAATACAATTGCCCCCTCATTTTTAAGACAAATTAGTGGAATTTCAAAGCGATGTTGATCAGCCGAATAGACTACAAAATAGCCCTTTCTCGCTTTTAATGACGATGATAATGTGGTAGTAGTAGTAGCACATTCGTCTCCATTTGCATTCTCGCGGTGAAATGAAATTCGCTTCTTGTTAGTGACTACAAATTTTAGCCATTTCTTGGCCATCTTGATGAGTTTCTTGGTGCTAATCATTTTTCCTTTCTTGATTGTGGGTATTGGCTAAGAGAAGGTATATCTTGAGATAGTAAACAATAAGGATGATGCAATTGTTAGAAAGGTGAACTATATATCCTCAACTCCTTTAATGTTTGGGACACTTCATTTAATGATGTTTTTTGTTTTTCCTTCTTGAGGAGTTTCATTGATGCAACACCATGAGTTGGATGGTGGCCTTTGTGGCTTTGTGTGATCACATCTATATATCATCCATAGAAAATTTGGAGATTTATTTATGTCAACTTGTCAACAAGTTGCGTCGAAGCAGCTTGATGGATATCAATGTAGCCTGAGAGAACCACAAGAGCAAAGGTGATAAATAATGTAGCAATGATACAAGCATTCTAGAGGAGCAAGATCATGTGATTATGTTATCATTAATAAGGTCAATTTTGTTTTTCTTGTCAAGTTGGATCAGCATAATTTTCTCATAATAAATTACTAGGGATATAAGTAAGTTGGTGAATCATCCAGAATAACGTAACATATATATAGTAGTTAGTATTTTGGTAAAGGATGAAATTTTTGTGCCACTTTCGTTCGAAAAATTACTATGTAACTCTTTGCTAACCCATTTTCACATGTTGCAAAATTCGGAATAATAAAGGTAAATATTTCTAAACATTGACCTTCATCCTCAACTAGGTCATTATTTTAAATGTACCTCAGTCCTCACCATTTCAAAATGCTATAATTATTACTCAATGCTTTAATTTGCTTACTCTACATAGTATCAAATTAAGTAACGACATTTCTTTTTAAGTTACGTAAGTAAATATTTTATACTGTACTACATATTACGGAATAGTTAATGTAGTTAGATGTAGTAAAAAATCAGAATTATTTTCGAAAAAAAATTAATTAAATCTGCTCTAGTGAACATAGGTGCCTTCAAGATAGTACTTATTTTTGACAAGTAGTGGGATTCTGCCCAATTAATCGACATGTGCTTAACAGTATAATTAATGCAACAGATGCACATGTTAACGATAACAATATAAATTATATTAAATAAACCTTTACGAAATATACTTAACAAACTGGGGCCTCCATATTTATATGTGATAATACGAAATACTTACGATAATAACGTTAACTTAATACTTAAATTATTACTAAAACTAATATGATAATAATAATAATTAATTTAATAATATCTTCCTTGATTCCAAATCCACATCATGTTTGTTCAAATTTTTTTAGATACATGGTGGAGCCCCTTGAGACGTTCTACACTAGAATTGCTTCCCCTTACATTAGGTACATATGAGTAAATGACCTTTCTAATATATCTATTTATGGATTGAGTGCAAAGACAAACTAGACCCAACTAACCATTTATGTCGATAATCAACTTAGAAAATAAAATTGCACATTTTTTCCTGTATACATTATGATGCATTGATCTTAAACAAATTTTGTCATCACCATCCAACTAGGCAGCGTCATATGTCACATTAACCACAAGACAAATAATCTTCTAGTCAATAAACTCATGCCCCTACCTATTGCAATTTGCAAACTTCATCTATATAATTCACAACTCCATAGCTCATTTGATCATTAAAACTTGCAATTTCAAGTATTCACAACACTTTCATATAAACACTATTCCTGTGCAATTCAGTATTTTTTGTCTTCAACTTTCTTGATCAAAATGGTGAACTCTAAGAAACTTCTCAAGATAGCAAGAAAATTGCAGAGATGTGAATCCTCTGAGAAGAAGAGAATTTCATTAAGCAAAGTTTCAGAAACAGTGTATGAAGATTGTTGTACTACTACTACTACTACTTCAATGAAGACAGATAGGGGTCAATTCGTTGTCTATTCTTACGATAGACAACGCTTTACGATCCCTTTACATTTTCTCAACAATGAAATCTTTGTACAACTCTTGAACATTTCTGAAGAAGAGTATGGACTATCAAGGGACGGTCCGATTGTGTTACCTATCGATTCGCAACTCTTGAGTTATATTATCTCGGTGATCAAGAAAGGTTTATCTGAAGATGTCCGGGAAGCTTTGCTAATGTCAGTAGATATGAACCGCTGCTCATTGTCATCTTTTAACCAAGGAAGGCTAAACGAGCATTTTCTTGTGTGTTGAGTACTATCTCATAATTATTGACTTTGTATATCATTACTTAATGAAGATTAATCTAATTGATGGGTTATATGCATTCTCCAATACATTGTCATATTAGTATATTTTTACTTCTAAATTGCTCTTACTAGTATTATCTAAACACCTCTCAATGTTAAGTTATCACAAATTCCTCATTCACGCATCCTAGCCCCTAGGAAAGATTTCTTTTGTTAGTAAGGTATGAGAGAATTAATATAAAAAAGGAAAATGAATACATGGGGTGCAAAACAATTTTATTGGAGACAAAATAACATAGATGCAAAAAATTATGCAAGTGTCACTTTTTCCCCTTAAAAAATTGAGGGGTGTGCTAATTCCTTTTGTTCTGAACCATGTTAGACTGAGGGAAAAATTACAAATCCATCTGAATTCTGAAAGGTTTAATCTATCAGTGTGTCTCCTGCTCAATTGTTCCTCCTTCTTTGCCTATAACATTCTCAGAATAATACTACGCTAGTTTCTTTTTAAGTTTGTAAGTAAATAATTCCATAAAGTTACTTCCAACTTCTATAATTAGTATTAATGCAATGTTTTACTCACTCATCAGTTTTACTGTATCAATATTGCGATCAATAGTACATGGAGGAATTGATTTTAATTTCGTAGTACAGAGCCACTAAAATTCAAGGAAACTCATAATATCCCAAAGTTCTAATAAATTGATGCAATTACATGTAATATACATCACTGGATGTTATGTTATGTTATCTTTCTTTTAGGGGCCACTGTAAATGACTCTATCTTATGAAGGGACACAAAGATTGTCATTTTGTACGTAAGAGTTGAAACTCACAATTTCAGAATTTCATTCAACCACCAGACAAGTCTAAAAACTGAACATGCCATGTTCAAAGATGTAGAAACTCTCATTAGTCCAAATCTGATATAAATTGTGTGTACAGTATGAAGTACAAACCTCCAACATTGATCAGATGTATCGGTGGAGCCACTCGACAGAAGCGTTTTCATGGTCATTTCAATTTGACCAATGTAAGTACGATAAGATAATTGATGGTATTGTTCCTTTGGTTGCATTGCCTAATCTGTGTTACTGATCACCTTTCATCTTGTGGTTGTCGGACCCTCGTCCTTGAACTTGGTTGAGTACTTGAGTCCAACTTGTAGGAGAAAAAATTGACAGAAGACCTACTAAAACAATGGCATTACCAAGAAGAACAATCAAGATTCAGCAATCCACATGGTGTTGCTCCATCAATACAAAGCATCAATAACTGAAGTGTCCCATATCATTGTGAATATATATAACCACACACCTCTCAAGTTTCATCTCATCAACATCCAAGCAATTCTATTTTCTAATTATCTCAAGATCTAAACATTGAATATCCTTTGCTTGTCCAATCAACACAATTAAAAATGATCAGCACCAAGAAACTTGTCAAGATGGCCAAAAAATGGCAAAAGTTTGCAGCCACTCAAAGGAGGAGAATTTTGTTACCCAAAGACTTGAGGAATATGAGTGAAGATAGATTTTCTTCCAGTGCACCTACTACATCGTCAACAAAGGCAGACCATGGGTGCTTCACAGTCTATTCTTCAGATCAGCTACGGTTTAAAATCCCCTTAAACTATCTCAACAACGAAATCTTCAAGGAGCTCTTACAGATGTCAGAAGAGGAGTTTGGGCTACCAAGTGAGGGACCGATCATTTTACCTGTTGATGCAAAACTGTTAGATTATATCATTGAAATGATCCAACGGGGAATATCTGGAGACATTCAGAAGGCCTTGATCATGTCAGTAGCTATCACACGGTGCTCTCAGCCATCTATGCACCAAGAATTTGAAGTTGTCAATTGCTTGTATACTGAGTTGCATATAATCAAGTGATTTTGTATTTATTGTACTTCTTGCTAAATACATCAATTGGAACTAGTTCTTATATATGCTCTATTCTTTAACCTCTGTTTTCATCTCCACAAGTGAATTATCTGGTAGTTTAAAAATCTAAGTGACTATATTATGGATCTGGACATGCTTCCATCAGAAGACTCGATATAGAAACCATTACTATTAGAAGACTACTGAACTTTATAGGACTATAAAACAATCGAGAAATATATAAAATGGAAATGAGAAAGTAAAAAATTCAATCATGATCTTGAAGTTGTTCTACAGAATAGAAGATGTGTTTAAGATTTTTTGCTGTTCCAACTTCCAATGAATATCTCAATGAGAGAAAGATCTTAATCCAGTTCAAAATATGTGTCTGAATTTATCTTTTTACATAGCAATTGCCTAGCACATGAATTTCCATGCATAGAAACAGGCATAACCAGATAGTTTTAAAGACTAATACAATAAAGGCAGGCAGGAAGAATACAATGATGTTCCCTTCGAGATAGGGGATTTCTATGCCTCCCAGCAGAGCAAGTTAACTGGACAATCTACGATTTTTTTTAATAACTCCAAGTCACTTCAATTACTAGTAATTTCGATGACTATTGTCTATAAGCTATCTAGTTCTTATGGCCAACAGATTCCTAACTTTTGATCCTTTAGATTTCCTTTGCCATGAACCAAACAATGTTCTGTGGTTGAATATGAATTAGCTAGCTAGTACAAAGTTGTGGCAAAACTAGCAATTCTATCTACATAATGTAGGTAACTCGATTAGATTATTTAAGAGGCAGAAATTACTGAGTCTCCTTGAATTGACAACCTTGATCAACAACTTACTTGAAATTTCAAGAAACAACTAAGTTTTCTGGCGTGGGCCTAATGACAATTACTAGTCACATGTCATGTTATCGAATTCGGAAGGCCATTAGTAACTTTGTTCGGTGCAGAGATCAGTTATCCACACAATAATTCTGATTTCGCACATAAGTTAGAGCCTCACTAAATTACAATCCATCCAAAAACCAGACACCTCCTTAAAAATAAACATGATATGTTTACAGATGTAGGGGCAATTCAAAGCTCTCGAACCATAGTATTTATCTCCATTCTTCAACAAAAGGGCATTATAGTATTATTGATTTGGCTTTCTCCCTATGGTTCTCATGACTTCCAATTGCCATAATTACAAGTTGGTTGTACCAAATATGTTTACAAACAACTTGACAAAGGAAAACCTCTTAAATTGACCACATATATTAACATGTAGACAAAGAAAGGTACTCCTTTCACATGTGGGTGTCCCATAAACACCCACAAGGATAGGCTCACACATATCTGTTGCCCCTAACTCCTATATGCATATATAACAAAACCTCTAAGGGATTCAACTCAACATTCAAACTTGAACATTGTCCAATTAACTCAAGCTTAAATAGTTCTGTTTCTCATACGATTAATCACAAGTCTCCAAGATATCAACATGATCAGCACAAAGAAACTTATCAAGATGGCAAGAAATTGGCAGAGAATAGCATCAATCAAGAGAAAGAGGATATCACTACCTCAAAATAATGAAGGTTTAAGTATAAGTAGTCGTTCATCATTACCATCAGTGGCTGAAAAGGGACATTTTGTCGCCTATACTGCTGATGGAAAGCGATATTCCATCCCTATTTCCTACCTTCAAAGTTCCATTTTCAGGGAGCTCTTTAAGATGTCAGAAGAGGAATACGGTATACCCAATGGAGGCCCGATCACTTTTCCTTGCGATTCAATCTTCATAGACTATATGATCTCTTTAAGTCAGCGAAAGACAACAAAGGATGTCGAAGAAGCTCTACTATTGTCCATAGATGCCTATAGGTGTTGGTCATCTTGTACTGTATATCAACAAGAAACAAGTCATCATGTATGGTGTTTTAACAAACAATGTCTAAGAAATTTTGGTTTTAATTTGACAACATGAATCATAGTAGTTTCAATTGCAACTTTTGTCAACTGAAACTCCTTGAACATCATGCTATCTAAACAAAATAAGTAGTTTCAAAGTTAACATGAGTAACAATAAAATATTTGAAGACTTAAATATATAACTCCATTGTACCAAAATAATTTTCATTTACCAGCACATCTTCTAATATCTAATTATATACTACTTAACTTATTTTGATAGGTAAGGAAACAACAACACAATTCTTTCGAGTTATCATACACCAAAACAAAAAGGGTAACGACGAAGTGAAGGCTACTAAGGGATATATACAATAAACATACGGCAACCTGAGACACTAAAACAAATTATTTGAAATACTTATTTGATATGAATAGCATGATAATTGGTCACGACATGATCCTCGGAGACACTTAGCTTTGTGCACCACAGACAAATATAATGCAAAAAACAACTATTAGAATCATCAACCCAAAAAGCTGAACAGACATGAGATATTACCATTACCAATGAAACTTAAGGCATTCAGAAATACAAAATTAATATGGCAGGAAAAAGGCAAAAAAAATTTGGACCATTTGCCAGTTGTAATAAATGCTTTTAATCTCTGTATGGATTCACGATTTTATCGGATGTCCCGAAGGTTTCAAACTTTCTTGTGATCCTTGTGTTATATACTGTTCGTATTTCTACAGAAAAAGCGATGTGGGAGATAAACAGTTGCTTCTTCTGTGGTAAAGTTCCAAACTTAAAAGGCTAAACATAACTAGCTCAGCTCAATAAAGAGTGTGTTTGTTAATAACAATATTTTCATAATATCAATTGTAAGAAGTTCATAACAACATATCTAGTAGTTGTTGTTTAAGTTAGAATATGAAAATAATAGATTAGATTAGTTGTTGTAGATTTATTCTATATTTTTCTTCAAGTCTTGAGGTAGAATTCAGTCGGTAGAAGAGATTAGTTGAGTATATCACTTCCCTCCTTCGATTCTCTCACGAAGCAATACACCATAGTCTCTGAACACATTAATAGTATTCAGACAAGAAGAAAGAACACATTCACACTGAATTCTCAGTTTCAGAAACCTTATGGATCATAACAAAATGAAAAACCACCTTAACTAGAAGGACTAAGCACACACAAGCAATAACAATGATGACTATTTTACCCTCTTATGAAACTTCCTCATTCCCTTACAAATGAGGGGGTGCTAGAATAGTAATTTCACATCTAAATTTTACCTGTTTTGGAATGTGAATTATAACATACATGTAACTAACCGCTACATCAACTTCAGGTCCCAGGACACCATCAAATTAAAATATTTTCTATAAATGTAAAATTAAACAATGATAGGAGGACCTCAATGGGAATAGTTCTCAGTTATAGGACACTAGTGTTGAACTCGCATGATTTTTGGCATATACTCCACATTCTTTTTCATTTTTCTGTTCGGTATTGTACACTTAACACTTGTACTAGACACTATGTTTTCTTACTAGTAGTTTTTTTATAATTATCCAGATTTTTTTTATTGTAGATCAAATAGGGTGAAGAGATGTTACACTTAACATGTTTGGAATATGTTGGAAAATTTATAAATGATGAAAATAAAAGAACCTAAGAAATAATCTAAACAAAATAAAACACAAAGATGTTTCAAGCATTGTTATACATGAAAGTTCATACTATTCATCTTGATAAATCGAGCTTTCTTTCTTTCGATTCTATTATATCTTTTACAATTAATATTCAATAAAATATCATTACGTCCATTAATATTAGCACTTTCAAATGCAAAAATTATGTCATCATTTTTTTTAATCTCAAATTCATAATTAATTTTGTAAATAAATTTTTTCTAATATTTTGTGGTACAAAAGTGATAAGTTCAATTTTTTTTTTGTCAAAACAAGGACCAAATGTGCAACAAAAAAATTAAAAATAGTGTGGGCCTGGCCGTGGCCCGCACTACAGCCCACCTTTAATTTTACTTAGGACACCATAAGTTTGAGGTACTGATAATTAATATCAATAGCCCATTCACTTGGTATCTGGAAGAAGGATCAACTAATGAAGCAGAATTAGTTATGCATTTCATGAAAAGATGAGTATTCCTACTTAGTCATGCATCAATTTTCATGGCATTTCACATGTTTGATCGCATACCCTGTGTGTATACATTCTTCAGTTCGTTGGATCAAGAGTGATTTTTGACACAGAAAATATGATATGACAACTTATCTAAAAATCGAGCTCTTTTTCAAGGCGACCGCCCGAGCTTTACTGAAAATGTTATAACTATTCTAACAAACATGAGTGTCATCTTCCAATGATGACTAAGTAGGAATACTGATCTTTATAATGCAACTTGTAACATCTTTAGCCAAAAGTCGAAATCAAAATCTGTAAACATAAACAATTTTAATGTTGAGATCAGAAACATCAAATCTTTAGTTTAATGGGTTTTGATAGACGAATGCAAGAGGTCCCTTGTTTAGTTAGACTTCATCTTTGTCATCTTTAATAGAGCCTCCTTCTTCCTCCTCTTTATCGCTGGTCTCTTATAGCCACTCTTGGTGGGCTTTCCCCAAGGTGAACGGGAACAACCCCGTGATTTCCGCTGCTTTTACTTTTCCCTTCTCCGCCACCATGAGGATGATCGCAAGGGTTCATAGCCACACCTCTGACCTTTGGTCTAATTCCAAGCCACCTGCTTTGCCCAGCCTTTCTCAACTTCTTCTTGCCGTGGTCTGGGTCAGAAACCATGCCGATTGTTGTCTACCTTTTATCCCAGTCGAAAACTTCTTCTCCTTCGATGGCATTTCAACAACGCAATATCTGGAGAGTCACACATGTTGATAAGTCAGAGGTGAATAGTCATACTATTCATCCGAATCAATGGAAGGTACAAGATATCTTCAACTATCATATATGTCAGGGGAGAAATTTGGAGGATTAGCACAGGGCAATACCCTTTTTTTAATTTTTAGCACACTTTATTTTTTGCTTTCACAATACCACAACTCCCTCGATGAAAAGACAAAATGTCCCCCAACACCTTCTCTTTCTCTTCTTCACAAAACCAAAATCCACCCACCACCACCATCATCCACCCGCCACCCCTCGAATTGTATTTATAGAAATTGGCCCCCCAATCGAAACTTTTGCTAAAATGAAAACCTACCTATTCTAATATTTTTGTTGAAATTAAAATTGCAAAACAAGCTAGCGGGGGAGGCAGCCGAGACTAACGGGGGGGTAGGGGAGGCTGCGGTTGCGGTGGTGGGAGAATGCATAATCGGGGTGAGGGAGGGGGAGGGGGGTGAAGGTAGGGGTAGGGGGCAGTGGAGGGGAAGGGCCAGTGGGGGTGGGGAGGGAGTAGGGGAGTAAGGGTAGTGGGGGAATGGTGGTAGGGAGTAGGGAATAGTAGTAGGGGAGTAGGGGGGTTGGGATGGTGATTTTGGTTTTGAAGGAGGCGTATTTTTGTATTTTCAGGCAGGGAGTGTGGTATTGTAGCAAAAAAAAGTGTGTTAAAAATTTTAAAAGGGTGTTGACTTGTACTAATCCTCCAAATTTCTCTATGTCGGGGATACATGTTTGTTCATGCCACTTCCCAAACCTGAAATATGTTTCCTGGGTGAACTAACTTTCAAGACTTGATGGGTAAGTGCAGAACAGAGGGGATAACATAACTTGCATATTGTCGGCGTGTACTAATTTGCCAAGTTTTTATAACATTTTAAGGAAAAAAACAATAATACCTTTGCACCATGCTGGGCTCAGAGATGACTCTGCAATGGGTCCCAGCAGCACGAGAAAATTTTCCACCTTGTCCAGGACGCATCTCGAGGTTATTTATAATGGTTCCAATCCGCATCATAGCCAAGGGCATGCAGCTTCCTATCTGAGAGCTTGGGTCTTGCTCAAACAATGGGTCCATCTTGGAAGCAAATTCCATTTCACCTATAATATTCTTCAATTTAAAATTTGATACATATAAGTTTGCAACATTGAAAGTCAAATATGTTACAATGTTATTTATAAACCACATGAAACTGGTTTTTTTTTAGTTTTCGACAATCAAACAAAGAGCAATTCTGAATTCAATAGTAACCACTAAAAATAGAAGCTAAACTCTGCATTCTCAAATGAGAAAAATGTGAGATCCTGTTCCAGACCTGATACCGAGGACTGTTTACACTGAAGGCAAGCCGACAATCATCCACCGAGATCTTAGATGTTAGTTGTATTGGTCAGCAGACCATCAACCCCCCTATCCATTCAGAAACTGGCTGCAGTCAGACCTAATTCATTACCCGACAATCATCCACCGGGATCTTAGATGTTAGTTGTATTGGTCAGCAGACCATCAACCCCTATCCATTCAGAAACTGGCTGCTGTCAGACCTAATTCATTACCCTACAACTGCATCAGAAAGTTGAATTTTCTACAAATCCATACAGGTCTTAAGATAGAAACCCTTACAATTATCTTAAGCAGTTATCTCAACCATTTAGAATCTTAATCATATCCCATGATATGGAAGATCACATTTTTGTAATGTATCAAATTCCTTAGATTTCAATGTCACTTTATAAAATTGAAAATAATGAGTAACTCAGAGGATCTTAACTCGTTACCCTCTGTTGAAGTTACTGGATATCACCCACCACCTCTAATTTTCTTCTTCATATAGATAGATATAGGATCTATGGGACAATTACAAAGAACTACATTCTGCGCTACATCCCTTCCTATATGATAGAAAAGGATCCCATGATCCTGAACAGATCTTACCAAGTTTGTCCATGAAGAGCGGATCTAATTTTAGAAACTCTTTGAAACACTTAAGAGATTATGTTTTAGTTCTTTCTGAAAAACAGTCAATTTCCACTTCTTAAAAAAAACAAATAAGGCAACCAGGAAGTGAGTCTACTACTTTTTGAATTATTAATACATCTATGCGACCACCTCCTTATAACAATATAACACACTTGTATCATGCATACTCTGCAATGAAAATGAACGAACAAATTTCCTGCTTCATTTTTCTAGCCTGGTTCTATAACTACACAATGGAACATTCGATTTCAGATGGCCACTTCCGATAGTTCTCACTTTAATAGATCAAGAGAAACTGGATATCATTATTGGTTTATTAAATTAAGGTATACTTTGGACACATCAACAGATTATACCTTGGTTCTTAAAGAAAACAAACAAACCATTGAGCTAGGAGAAATTTCAGAGTTGAAAATAATATTAACTAAATTCCAATTTAATTGGGAGGTTTTTATCCAACAAATAATTAACCTAATTTCAAAGCAATAATTGATTCGTTTTTCTATATTTATATCAAAAGAATTATAAAATCAAATAATTCACAGTACATGCTTACATGCTATTATATTGTGATGATGATAAAAAGAGTTTTAATTAAGACTAATTTAATGTCAAAATTACCTATTTTTAATTAAGCCAAGTCAAACCTCCTCCCAATCAAATCGAAATGGAGGTAGTAAGCAACACTTGAAAAACACAACTCAATTACACCACATTTTGAATACCAATACATCTTCAAGAAAGCACAGGTAAAATACAAATACACCACATTTGCATTACCAATACAAATATACCACATTTTCAATAAAAATACAAATACACCACATTTATTATGCAGATAAACAAAGAAAGAGTTAGAGAGATTACGAGAAGAGAAGAACCGGATCGATGGGTTGAGCAAATTCTGAAGAGGATTTATCGAAGACAAACGACTTCTTAACAAAGCCATCCTACAAAAAGACTCCATTTTTATTACTTCAACAACAATAAAACCAAAGTTACAATATTGAGCTCAATAAAAAAGGGGGTTCAAAATTACAATATTCAATCTTGAACTCAATAAATATGGGGGTCCTATAAACTACAATATTGAACTCAATCAAGGATATTATGTAAATAAAGTACCTTAATAAGAAGCTTCAATGTGAAATCTTTAAGGAACAAAAGACTCCATTTTTAATATTTGAACAACAATAAAACCAAAAAGGGTGTTCACAAAATACAATCTTAAGCTCAATAAAAAAGGGGGTCCAAAATTACAATATTCAACAAAAAATGGGGGTTAAAAACTACAATCTTAAACTCAATCAAGAATATTATGTAAAGAATTAATCAGAGGCTTCAATGTGAAACTTTAAGGCAAAAAATACTCCATTTTTAATATATTTGAACAACAATAAAACCAAAAAGGGTGTTCAAAAAATACAATCTTGAGCTCAATAAAAAACTAAATATTAAAGGTGAATAAAAAAATGGGAATTAAAGAATTCAATCATGTAAAGCAAATACCTTAATCTGATGCAAAAAGCTTTAAAAATTGTAACTTGAGCACCTTAAAAATCCCTCATACTCACAAGAAAGCATTGAATTTGTAGGTTTGATTCAAAGGGAAATGTTTTCTTCCTTTGTGTTCGTTATCAAGAGATTCAGCCCATTATGTTGGGCTATTTGGCCCGACTTTAAACCCAATAAGCCGAATCACCTCTTCGTCGGTTAGATTTCGATCCCCTATTATATTTCGCTTTCTGACATTTTAAAAGCCGCTGAAATCTGGCCACATTAACACCCCCCCTTTAACAAAGGTAAGCTAATCCTCTAGCGACCAACTGGCCTAAGCATTGTAAGTCTTTCTTTGACCAATAATCAATTTAAGTGACTAAAAGCCTCTTTCTTTTGTACCCACTTCCAACAATGTTTCTTTGCTCCCTTACGAATCGGCAACACACCGCTGAAAGGCGCCGAACCGGCTTGCATTCTAACATTCTAATTCTTTACCAATTGAGTTATGCCCAAAAAATTATTTGATATTTTTAGTTACATTTGTAGTGGTATTGAATACCGCATTCTATTAGATTAAATGTGCTTAGCGTGATTAAACTAGCGACAAGTATCGGGTCCTGCTCAACCGATTTTCGCCGGATCGTGAATCGACGTTTCGCTTCGCCCATCCTGAATCCTGACCGAAACCCGGGCTCAAGAGCATTCGGATTGCACGAACGGCCCAACTTGCTTATCCTGAACCCGGCCCTGGTCTCGACAAGTATTCGATATCCAAACTTCCGATCCGATATCCGAACAAATACTAGATCAAACAAGTATCTTTGTCGGAATTGATGAATTATATGGCTTTCGTCATTAGTATTTTCTTATGTCGGAATTGATGAATTATATGGCTTTCGTCATTAGTATTTTCTTATCTTTTACATTAATCTATTATATTGTAGGAGCTCAGACTCACATTTAGGACTGTAAATATAACTATACCAAACCACTGCAAAGCTCTATCTCAAGAAGAACGACTTGGCTTTTAAGAAGTTTAAACCACTGCAGAAGGGCTTGGGGCTTTAATGACTTGAAACCTGGGATAAAGACACTATCAGTCCTTGTTCGACTAGTATTATCTAAACACCTCTCAATGTTAAGTTATCACAAATTCCTCATTCACGCATCCTAGCCCCTAGGAAAGATTTCTTGTTAGTAAGGTGTATGAGAATTAATGTTCATATAAAAAAGGAAAAAGAATACATGGGATGCAAAACAATTTTATTGGAGACAAAATAACATAGATGCAAAAAATAATGAAAGTGTTACTTTTTCCCCTTAAAATTGAGATGCTCATGTCAAAAGGCAGATCTCGATCCGTCTCCGATTTTTAAAATATTAATTTTACTTTAATTTTTGAAAAATGGAGAGATTTTGGCTAAAATTTCAGGAATTCCTACTATTCGGCCCACCCTCATTTAAAATTTCAATTTTTCTTTATATGTTTACTCCATCCCTACCAGCTTTTGGTTCGCTCGAAAGTGTAAAAGATCTCCCTTTAGCTTCGGAAACCATGTTAGACGAGAAAAATATTTACAACCATCCCAATTAATTTAATCTTATATGAGTTTCTGGCGATAAACCTATGCTTAATTACTTTTCTTCTTAAAAACCACATCACTTAACCTGCCTTAAAGTATAACAATTACCCCTCAAGAAAAGACTCTTGTAACCTCACTTTATTCTCCAAATATTTCTTTAAGTTGTGAATGCTTCTTAATAATCCGAATTTTTACTTTAGCTAGACTTCACGTACAATACATTTCCTCTTACTATCAGTTTTTACTGTATCAATATTATGATTGCATTACATATGGAGTGTAGTCCTGATCACCCTGTAAGTAGTACAGAGCCACTTGAACAAGAAAATCCATAATATCCAAAGTTCTAATAAATTGATGCAATTACATGTAATATGTCTACTGATGTTATGTTATGTTATCTTCTTCTTAGGGCCACTAAATGACTCTATCTTATGAAGGGACACAAAGATTGTCATTTTGTACTTAGGAGTTGAAACCCTAATGGATTTTAAATCTCTAACCAATAAGTCTAAAACTGAACATGCCATGTTCAAAGATGGTGTTCCTCATTGAATCAAATCTGACATAGAAATTGTGTGTACAGTACGAAGTACAAACCTCCAACATTTATCAGATGTATCGGTGGAGCCACTCAACAGAAGCGTTGATGAAACAAGTATCTTTGTCGTGCTGTACATGAAATGAATTGAATTGGACAACAGAGGTTCGGTACTATGTGGGGACTTAGGTTAGTCCCGACCCCTAGAGGTTTTGATAAGAGTGGACATCTGCTGAGAATTTTACCTGCCTTTAATTCCCACTGGCTCTCAGCCCGTGATAACTCCATTTCATGCTAGCTGACAACTTAGTGCCCTGGCCAAAGTTCTCAAATTTTCTAGAAGCTATTCTACCTATAAATATGAACAAGCTTCTGGCTTAGCTTATTCATCACACAAATACATTGTAATGTTAATATTCATCCTAAATAATAGATCTTTTAATATTATTGAAGAACATAGTTGCCCTGGGGCTAACTTGCAGAGTCGATCTTTGTTCTCGATAGCCAGAATGAGATTTTCTAAAGGAGCAAGAAAAATACTTAACATAGATTAAGATAAATGATGGTCAGAATTCATCTTCTGGCTATTGTAAGTGGATCTTACAACAAAGAAATGCGACGTACCTTTCTTACATTGGGCGCCAACCTCGCATAAAATTTCGCCTATTTATCTCCGCATTTAAATTTATGTCATTTTTATCACGCTAAAACTCCCGAGGGATTTAGGGTCTTAAATCCAACAATCGACATCGGTACCATTGTAGCCTTTGGCCGAGTTTAAGAAACCTGGTCGTAGCCGGGCGAATCGCGACACCTGCCAGAATTGACGGAATCGATTTTCCACATCAAAGACGTGATCATCCGCACGCCGGCTAAGCTTGTATAAACCACCGTGTGGTGCCCCGGTACATTTCGACACGGCGACGAAGAATACTTCAATTTTATCAAGATGTCTGGGGCGCCGATCGCATCTTGCTTGTCGAGAACGTTGTTTAACGCCGTTGGCCAACCACCACAAACGGGGCCCACGGGCGCTTTGGCGCAACTTCAGACGGTAAACCTTCCTCGCAAACAATAAGCGCATTTCCCTGCGAAAACTGCTTTCACCTAAGATGTCAGAAGTCAGTACCCATGTAGGCACACCCTTAATGATTTCAAAGAATTATCGATTTGTAGATGTTAATGTTGCTTCACGCAGACGCAAGATTCGATTTTATTGGCTTTATTACCTCCGAAAGTTGTGAGCTAAATGGCGGGCGGCGTTGGGTGAATTCTCGCGCATTTCAATAAGATTGAATCCCATGCGTCAGGAAATGATTCTGGCTCCCCGGTGAGTAATGTGTAAGCTTCCATGTAAGCCGGGCAAAAGGCGGTTTCGTATTAAGCGTAGAAGAGGCTGGCATGCGTAAGTTTCGAAATCGCGCGGCGGGGGAGTCATGTATAGGAAGTATAAATTGAATCTCACAAGGCTTGGTGTCAGAAGTAGCATTTTGCCCACGAAGATCGCAGAAAGCTCAACGGCGACGCAAATTACCTCATTTGTTGGTTCTATTTGTGAACGCTTCCTTGATTCCCGAACAGTAGATTCTCGAGCATCTTTTCATACCATGTTGCTCATTAAAATGAACTTTTAATTATGTTTTATGGATCATGGCACTGCTCACTGATGGATGTAGAAGAGGTAATGAGACCCAGGCCGCCTAGCCTGGGCTCTTTCCTGAACCGACAAAGTGTTGCGGGTTCTAAATTGAAAAGATTTAAATTCCTGGAAGCGAGTCAACCTGACATTAAGTATCTAACTACTTTCAAGACTAAAGAATAATTTTATAACGATAATAGCAAAAGGCATAAGCTCTATACTCTATACTTCAAGCTGGATTTATTCTCATAAAATTATTTGATTGGAACCATTACTCCAGCAATTAAAAGCTTGAAGTGCAAGTGATATATAGAAGATTTCAAGCCTAAATTCCGATAAATAAATTGAAACAATGAAATAATAGAGATGCTTTTCTATGAAGAATTGAAGATAAAATTTAATCTATGATAAAAATGAATTTTGGGAGAGAAATATTGTGTGAATAATGATCCTCTAAACAAGAAAAACGTGAATCACGTTATTATTATGAAAAAGGAATGTGAGTTGTAATAATGAATTTTCGATACTTTTTCACTGCATTGTAGTCTTGTACCGTATGCATGATAAGTTGAAAAAGAAGTCCGGAAGAAAGCGAACCAAAAATATTTATTCAGGTTGCACACAACATAATAACTAATTCTATATATATATATTCTTATAAGGCCGTGTTAGTTAAGTACTTTCAAATAGCTCATTTTCTAATCTATGGGGCGGTCGGTCAAAACTAATCACTCAGAGAACAAATAATCGCATCAATCAAAAAGCGTTAAGAACTATATGCAGATAAGCATCATCAAATTTCATTAGGGCGACATTATAGTATATATGTAACTTCTTATTATAAATTGTGAATTTGTATTGTAATACTCAATTTTTGTTAGACCTTGCTGCTGCATTATAAACGCAAATGTATGTAAACTGTATAACGTAAAATAACTAATTTCACAATTCAATGAAATCTTAAACAACAAAAAAAAGCGATATACCAGCTGCAATTAGTGGAGGTCTCGGCAATCTTCAGAAGCAGCACCAGATAGTTATGATTTAAACGACATTAACGATGAACGATGTATTCATGATGGAAATACAATGAACATTCAAACATGCTATAGCAAGAGATATCATGAGCAATGTGCTGATGAATTAACAAAAAATAATTCAACATTGTGGAAACTTTCCAGTAATGAAAAGGTACAATGACTAGATATACCGACTCATGATATATTAGTACTTACTTAATATAATGCATTAAAAAACAACTAATTTTACTATATAGATTACTAACTTCAATTATAATAAGTTGCTCTTATAACTAATATATGTTACATATGCAGATTTCCAGGACAAAACGTCAATGTTCGAGAAGAAAACGAAAATGTGTAAATATTGGAGAAATGGAATCGAATTGTAGCTTGGATTGTACTACTTCATTGAATCAGCCTACATTGAGAAACATCGACGATATTCAAAAAACCACAGTACTAGTTGAAAGTTCTGAATATTTGAATGCTTCAGCTTCAGGTATAACAATATATATAAATTATAGCAGTACATAAAATTACTAACTATATTAGTATGAATACATATATAAAGTAATTTTATTCTAATTTGTACTGAACATTTACTTCTATTACAGTTTCAACTCAAGTAAGAAGGACAAAAATAATAAAACATACATATGAAGATCAACAGATGTTAGTCCTTCCAAAAGTACCTCCATGCAAGCATTGTGGAGCACACAAGTTCTATAAAGAGACACCTAGATTCTGTTGTTCGGGAGGAGAGGTCATCCTAGCTGAAACTGAATTGCCAAGTTATATAGTTCATCTATTTACTGGAACTGATGAAAAGTCAAAAAGATTTTAGGAACCAGATACAAACTTATAACAACCACTTTGCTTATACATCGATTGGAATGCATTGTGATGAGAGATATGAACATAGAGACCACAAGATTTACACAGTCAAAGTACAAGGACAGGTACACTACTTCTTAGGTGATTTGCTTCCTCAGGATAACTCAAAAAAAATGGCAGGCCTCCAGTTCTACTTCTCCGACCCTGAACATCAAGTCTCAAATCAAATGACTGCGCTTCCAAGATTAGATGAGACAGTAGTCAAGGGTCTTGTCTTGGTGATGGAACAAAATTCTTATTCCTCATTCTTGAAGCAAGCATCCATGTTAGAAAAGATTGATGATTATCACATAATCATCAAATCAGATCATGGATTAGATCAAAGGTTATACAACAAACCAATTTCCGCTGAGGTAGCTGGCATATGGACGGAGGATGAATACTATGATAATAATAATGTTGTTCTATGGGATATCAGAGTCTACACAAAGGCAGGCCATAGTCACAAAGTACAATACTATTATGCCTCGCGGCGATCCATTACAATACGCCTTGAGCAGTTTCCTGGAAGGAGAACTGTCGTACGGAAAGATACCGAGAGTTGAAGTCGAGGAAGTCTAAATACTCAAAAAAAATTCATTAATGGAGCACCATATGTATCCAGTTGTACAACATTTGAAGATGTTTTAGACAGAGAAAAATAAGGTAACTTCTTAACTCTAATAACTAATAAATACTATATGATAAAAATATTATTATTATACGTTAAGAATAGTAACTTACACAATATATTCTTGTCTTGTTACCATACATGTCCACGAATAACTCATAATGACAATATATTTTTAAAAATTATAATTTATTTAGAAATAAACCAGTCTTTAATATATTATAGTGGTTATCTTTCAAAATGCTGATTTATAATATATTTTACCAGTCCAAGCATATCAACATTGAGCCATCATGATATCATCTTCTAATGGACGATAATGTAATATCATTACTATCCAAATTCAAAAAATCGAAATGCTAAATTGTATATTATGTCTACAAGTTGCAAGTTCGTAAATAAGACAAATCATATATTCTCAAGTTTGGAAGATTACTGCAACAATATGTGGTGATAGTTGCGTGAAGCTGAGTCGATGCAAGTTTTAGAGTTTTTCAGTACAAGTAAGAATAAATCCGTAAAAGACGAAAGCGAGAATTATAAAGGATTGATTGATAATATCATTGTAGGGAATTCAGAAAAGTGTGAAAAAAAGTGTAAAGAAGCTTACTTACCTTTCAACTTTCTTTACTGCGGTCCAAGAGGCACAGGCACAAGTACTGAATCTCCACGACTCTTGTCCAACAATATGGCTCTGGCTTCCACATTTTCTTGACGGCATATGTAATTTGTCCGTTAAATCAAAGAATTGTTACAAATCCAGTGGGTTAAGCGCCCAATACTGTAATTTACTTGCCGTAGGATTCAAATCACATCAACCGTTGTAATCAGAATGGGCGGGAGAAGTATTTGGAACGGTTGCACCACGGTACACGCATTGAATTCAGCAGCTGGACGCTTGGACGCCACTTTCTCGATTATTTTGAAGCCAAGTTATAAATTATTAACACCGGACGATAATGATGACGGTTTAAAAGTGGGAGAGTTGTCGATAAGAAAGAGGATCTCACTCAGAGCAGCTTAGTGGTAAACACATGATGACGGGCCTTGTGGAAGATGTAAATCCAGTAATGCTTGCATGGTCATTTGAGAATGTAAAACCACTATCCAAAGGAGTTTTCTTTTAATTATACAACGTGCATGGTAAATGTGCATATCCTATTTTACCGCAGTAAGAGATAGCCAAAAGCTGCCTGCTGTCTATATGTTTGACAACCTAATGGGCTTCCACCTTATAACTTTAGTTCTAGTTGAATTTGATTGTCACATAAATCGCCATACGCTACTAATATTGTATGTTAAGTACTTTACAATTACGCTCATGCGACACGACAAGATAATGTTTCGGATAGCAAAGCAGGCCAAGTGACTGCATGTCATTTAAATATCGTAATTTCATAACGCTGTGGGTTTCTCCAAATGAAGTAAAGATGGAGGATATTTCAGATTTACCCTTTATGGCAATGTATCCAACTCGACGGAAACTCTATGGATATACGAGTATAAATACAAATTCATGTGATCCGTGATCTTAAAGTGCTTACTACATTATTCAAAAATACACATAATTACAATATGTACCCACGCAGTACTTACAATGCGCCGGAGTAAATTCCACCAAAATCTGACACGCTCAAATTCACAACGGAATTTGACTTCCTTCAAATTGTAATATAAATCGATGATATCTCTCTAGTTGATCCACACCAGGAGAGTTGAATCAAGAACTGATTTATGCTAGTAAACAAGGTCGAACAAAAACCAAAAACCCCAAGAAAAATTCTTTATAAATCGGGAGTGTAGGCGGCTATTAGGTTTTTTTGACGAAAGATTATTCTTCTTATTGTTTATGAAACCCTAAAGCTTACTTATGCATAGGGCTAAAGTTAAACAAACCCGATACAACCCGTTAAGCATTAGATCGACCGTTAACTTTATTAGTTCGTTAAGACACTAATGAATCGTTATTTAGTTTAACCATGAATTAATAATTAAATAAGAATGAGCCAATATCAATAATCTTCAAGCTATTGATAAATACTAAATTGATTTTAACCAATTAAATAACTATTTAATTGATTCTATTTATTCAACTTATATTCTACATAAATGTAGAACCCTTGTAATTGAGATACATTTCTCTAATTATATTAAATTTCTCTTTTAATTTCATAGATTTAAATATAACTCAACGTCATCAGATGCGACCTTCTAGGCTCTTTATATAGTAAGTTGTATAATAATAATAATAATTGACCAATTACTATTATTATAATGATTAATGAGTAAAATTCAGCAATCGCTTCTATAACCCCTTAAATTATCATGAACCACACTAGTAATATACAATTAATAAGTTTTGAACACTAAGTTCATAATCACATTTAACCTAACCTGGTAAATGAATTGGATAATCGTCAGACGGTATACAATGAATCAATTCTCATTGATTTCCAACACCCCACTGCTCTTGGACGATTATCTTACAATTCCTTTATCACGTTATTCTAATGAGGGTTAACCATGCTATGCGTTATGAAACACCCACAACTTTCTTTACTCGAGTATGAATCGAATAAGCATTTATGGCGTCCCCATAAACCACCGCATCAATCACAGTCTTCGAGATCTTTCTCCTTGTATATCAAGGACGGATAAATCCCTCCCAATATATCAACATCTATCGTTATACTCACTGTATGACCCAACATATGCCGTTATAATCCCCGCTTAAGGCAGACGTTTGGTCATAGTCAAAGTACAGAGCTCATATAACACAGATAGTTATATATCGTAGGTCTAAGAATTGTCGAACCTAAAATTCTAAACAAATATCATAGGACACGTATATACATATCTTCTACAATTGTTACATACTACCCCTAGTCACCGCACCTAAGAAATTTCACGGTATCATCTAGTCCCTAAGCTAACGTGATCAATCTTCATCACTAATCAAACACCATGTTAGTCATAGATGATGCTTGTCGCCTAACTATCAAAGATCTAACGAAGGCCTTTTCGATATCCTATATTTCTAGGCTCAAGAGGCGAATTAACGCTCATGCTACTCTAGAAAACATAGACTAACCTGTGTGGATTTAACCTCACCTAATGAGATACACTAAATGTATATTATATGTAAATTTAAACATAGGACATAGCAAACAACTTATATTAAAATATAAGAAGCAATATTCAAATATTTGTTCACATAACACACAGATACATAATGACTCCCACTTAACCTAACACCACTCTACATCTGCTTAAGACCTATGTTTGTCGTGACGCTCATCATGCTTTGCTTCGACTGAAGCGGTTTAGTGAAGGGGTCGGCCGATTGGCCTGCTTCTACTTACATACTGACATCACCTCTATCGCTATTTCTAATCGTGATACTCTCTCGAGCACGTGCTTGGATTTGTGGATGCGTCAAGTTCTTAGTTCAGCTTATTGCCCCAAGATATCACAAAGCAACTCCATCGTCCTCAATGTTACGTACTACACCAAGTTCAACGCAACAAATTTCTTTTATCCACGCTTCTACGCTTCAGACGCTATGGCGTACCAGATTCGTGGTGAATCGTCAATAGTACTGCTTGAACTCCTCCGCACGGGCTTCCACCGTTTGGAGACAAAATACATACCTGTGACTGAACGATAGTCGCCTCTATCAGCTTTGAACTCGCATCGTGTACTTCACATCAAGTAACTCATCTCCAATTATATTAGGCCCAAGAAAGCTTAATCTTTAGTCTCTTTCCTCAAATACTTCAAGATGCACTTCTACCTATGAATCTAGTGGCTTTCACCGATTAGTCAGTATGTACTTGTTACACTTAGTATAAGACACACGTCTAGTGCAACATGGTATACATGATGGATCCTATAAATGGCCGTATGCATGCCCTTCACTGCTCATCTCAAAGACTAAGAAGGACACTGCCTAACAGCTAAACTCCATATCTCATGGATTAATTCCCTTCTTGAATTACTCATGTTGAACCTTTGCGCACTCTGTTCATATAAGTATCCCGACAAAGTCCAATCGCCTCCCCGGCTCGATCTCGTGATTCACCCAAGTATATATTGTGCTTCGCCTAAGTCCTTCATTGAGAACATTTGCACAGCCCAATCCTCGACCGATTTTAGTAACTCTAATGTTGCTTTCCAATGATAAGTATGTTATCGACATACGCGACTACGAATGATACATAACTCCCACTTACCTTCAGATACACAAAGATTCTTTTCTTCGTTTCGATGAAACCAAACTTTGATTGATTCATCAAAAACGATTCCAATCAAGGGATGCCCGTGACAAGACCATAAATGGACTTTGCAACTCGTGATACCTTCTTAGGTTCTTAGGACACAGAAGCCCGGAGGTTGTACCACGCACCCATCTTCTAAATCATCAGAAAGCAAATTTACATCCATTTGCCGTATTCATTGTCATGAATGGCATCAATGGCTATGATTATCCGGATGGATTTAAGCATAGCCACAAAGTGGTAATTTCGTCATAGTCTTAATTCCAAGTGGAACTTGTTTGAAACCTTTCGCTACAAGTCTAGCTTTGAAAACATCAACGCTTCCGCCTTTGGCCATATTTCTTCTTAAATACCCCATTTACATTCAATAGGCGAGCCCCATTTGGTAAATCCAACAAGGACTAAAACTCAAGCTTCGATACATAGAATCTAATTCCCGACAGAGTAGCTATTTCGCCATTTGTCAAAGATCTCGCTTATTCACGCTTCTTTTTAAGAAAGGCTCGCTCACTTCAATGACGAAAGCCTTCACCATACCGGGGTTCGTGGCTTATCCTCACGATCTCCTGCGACAAGTTCTTCCATCAGCTTCGTGGATCAAGAACTGGTCTTCTATGAAAGAAAATTAATTTTGTGGCGCGGCCGTGATGCTTCCATTGGATGCATCGACATTGACTTCATCACTGAGCTTCCATTAAGATGAACAACATTACTTCTAGTCCTTTCCGACAAATATTCCTTTTCAAGGAATACCTCCTGCTTCAGCAATGAAGATATTCTCTACTTCCGTAGAAGTAGTAACCAACCGCTTCCTGATATCCTAGCTTAAATAGACTTATCGACTCATGCCAAGTTTCTATCTCTTCGTTTAATCTCTTAACGTAGTCACAAAAACCCAAATCTCGAGAAAACCTAACTCTGAGAATCTTCCCAAACTACGCTCACGGGAGTTTATCTGGCCACTCGTTGACATCTGCTTAAGGTAAGTGCCGCTTAGAAGTACATATCCCCGTAAATTAATCGTAGATCGATAGGCTCATCATAGATCGAACCATGTCAAGAATGCTTGATTTCTCCTTTCGAATCTTATTACGCCATGCCTCGGCTTTTGAGCGAGTCAGAAACAATACCACACTCTCTAAGATGAGTATTGAACTTGACTCAAAGATTCTCCACTCTATCGACCGAGAATCTTTTATCGCCTTGTTCAATCGTTTTGGTATTTCTCATTTTGAACAAATTCCTGAATTTCTCAAAGGAATTGCTCAGGTCTCAATGTATACACAAAATCGCATCTACTGTGAATCAATGCAAATGTACAAAGTGAAGAAAAACTTCCTCTGTGTTCATTGGGCCCAAGCACGTGTATGATCCCCACAAATCACTTGCCCTTTCATTTAAGCTGCTGAGTGCATTTGGCTATTTTGCCCAAAAGGCAAGCACTCACACTTACCTATTTATCTATAATCGAAACCTTCAAGTATTCCACCGGAGCGGAGTTTTGATTCGTTCCTTAATGACTCTAGTCTCAGAATGTCATAGGTATGTTTGGTTTGAGTCGCATTTATTTCGCTTTTAAGTTTTTGTTGGGATGACTCATTAATCATGTCTAAAACGTAATGACCATTTTAAAGTGAGGCGTAACAAACACTATCCTATCTCGGTGATCCTACCCATCGATCTATCAAAATGAAAACCATCATGACTAAAACAAAAATAGAAATATTGTTGCAAATTGTGTACATAGTAAACCGTGATAAGTTCAAAACAAGGCTCACAAGGGTTTGTTCAACGGATCCAACAACCTCGCGCTATTTCCCACACAGTATCCATTTCCTCTTTCTTTGAAGCTCAATTAATTGAGTTCCTGCATATTACGACAAATATGAGAACCACAACCGGTGTCTAGCACCCACGAAGTAGAATTAGAAGTTGTACAAACTTCAATAACATACATACTGTAGGGCCGAGCTGTCGCTGGGACCATTCTTCCTATCATTTGTGAACTTGTGCTTCCACTTCAAAGGACCTAGGCTCGCAATACCCATTAATTTATAATCCTTCTTAGCTCCTCCTTCAAAGAACTCCAGGATTACTTAGAACCCTTGGCCTTGCCGGGTAAACTTCTTCTTCTTCTTAACCGCTTGTTTTCGGGACTACCAAATGTATGAGTAGAAGTTTTAGTCTTACCTGTGTCTGCCTCAACATTCGTGATCATCTTATGCGCCTGCTAGAGATAACTCAAACTTGCATACAGTTCATGACAAACCGAGAGAATTTGTCCGGGAAGAGACTTCGTGATGAGATCCACAAACTTCAGCTTCTTTTCGAATTGCCGCCTGTGGCATCGAAATGATCGAATTGCCAATCATTTTAATGACATGAGGGTCATGTTCAGTCCGCTCTCAACTGGCCCACGAGCAATGCATGCGGTCATATCTCTCAAGCTTAGCTTCCTCTAATACCCTCAAGTTGCCGTATGTCAGCCGCCACCTTTCATATTGAATTTGGAACGAATCTACATCGCCAGCTACGAGACATTCACCACAACACGATCAGGCTTTCAGGGGATCCCTTTCCTCGACGGGGCGGCACTATCATTAGGCTCAGAGGGAACCTGGCCAGTCGCATTTATTCGCCCTCTCTTGCTTCGAGAACGATTCTCAAGCTTCGAGACCACTGGGCTAAAATTCGAAGAGTTCAAATTGCACTTTTCAAGTGCCGAAATGGTTAGCTCCTGTGAAAGAATAATAGTGGTAGCCATATTAATCCTACAAGACAAGTGTAAAATAACGTAATCAAGAAACTATCATGCTAAACACTTACAAATAAATTGCAAAGCAAATACGAATACTTCAAATCTCACGAACTATAAGATTAAGACCTATACTTAAATTCAAACGCAACACCGCATACATTTTGAATCCAAAGATAATAGTAGGTCAAGCCAACCAATTATGTAAAACTACATAACTCTTTGTCATCAAAGATTCTTTACAAGATGCTATCCAACATTTGTATCTCCAAACCGGGACATATACCAATAAAACCAAAGGCATTTGGATTGATCATCCGAAAGCATTATTCAACGCAGCGGAAATCATCAACATGATCCATCATTATATCAAATGCAACATTGTAACACCCGCCATCACTTGTGCCCAATTGATGCAACCGGACAGACAACTTTAAAATTGGCTCGATACTTGCTTAAATTTTAATTAAGATTATTACTTTGTTTTCATTTACTCATGCATACTAGCACATAATCGCTAAATACACGCAACATGAAAATAAAACAAGTAATGCACATTCAAGAGATATACGATATGGTCCCTAGAACCTATTACAAGTATTTATCAAATACTAACATAAGTCCTAATTTCGTGATCTTGTACTTCCGATTCAACGAAGTCCACTAAGTACTACCCACCGCTGAAACGATTCAATATCTTCACTTGTTAAAGTAATATTTATATACTAACCCATCTTAGACAAATTTTGCAAGTCAGGGTAAAAATACACACAAATAAATACAAGAAAATATGACTCATGTCATTTACAACATTAATGCCCGCTAATCTAAAATAAATAAACGTACTATATCTATATCTCCATTCCAATCACCATTACAGAATATAAAGACTTTATTAAACTATAAATGAACTTAATAAATATTTTAAATGGAATTGAAAATGCATGTTTGTAATTATTAAATTAATTAATCCATGTAATTACACATATTAAAATTAATTAATATAAACTACAAGATCATACATGTCAATTAATACCATACTAATAATTATTATGTTCATATACATATTGTAGAAAATATTTATCACAAATATATTCTTTAAAAATATATTAAGTAAAATAAATTGTTACCATAATCATATATCACTTTAAATAAATTAAAAGTTTATAATATAAAGAAATTAATTTAATTATCATCACATAATTAATTACAATCAATTAGGTGATTTAAAAGGACAAATAATCAATAAATAAAACCGAAATATAACTAGTCCATAATTTTAGGAAAGCCGAAATAAGGAATAAAACTGAATTAGGGTTTTTCAAATTAGTACACGCCATGTATCGGGCTCGACCTAATCGACCCACGGCACGGGCTCACCGTTAGACAAGACGCCGGCTGCAAAATGTCAGTCCGTCATTATTTTGGTACCAAACGTCCCGATCCGACACCGACGCGCCTCGAGGTCGAAGTCGGGTCGGCCGACGGCGGTAATATTTCCATATTTCACCAGTTTTCTATTTACTTAATTCGCTTGTAAAATCGCTTTTGGGAGGCTTTAAAATTTTCAAAATTTATGAAATTCAATACATTAAACTACTCTTTTCTTGAACAACCTAATTGCCTCTGTTTCATTACCTTGTTTTCATATTTAATTATTAATTAAACACCACAAATATCAAAATTGTTTCGAAGTAATTTAGAAAATCCAAAAAACATGAAACTCTAATTGGAGATCTTTCTATGTGATATCTCAGTCTGCAAAAATTAGTTTGTAATTTTAAAAATTTTCTACACCCAAACACGTTTACAAAAACTGCTTTGAAACAAAAGTACTAAATCGTCGCTTTTAATTTATGAAACAAAAATCCATGTTAACAAAATATGATAATACATCATTATAAACTCAGTAACACATGTAAAATCAAGAATCAAGAATATAAGATGATTCTACTCATATATTTATCAATTAAATATAAGGAATGTTAATTAATCAAATAAAAATCGATAAAACGAAAACAAGCATAAAATAAATAATGTAAAAACAACTTTTTAATTTGGCTCAAGATGCCACCGATGGAAAACTCTAATGATATACGAAAGTATAAATAATATAGAAATTCATGTATCCGCGATCTTAAAAGCTACTACATTATCTCTGGCACACACATAATTACAATGTGAATGACAGTAGAAGACTTACAACGCAATGAGTAAATTCCACCCAAAATCTACACGCTTCCAATTCACAACGTGAATTTGACTTCCCTTCAGCCTCCTTGGTAATATAAATCGTGATGATATTCTACTGATCCACACTGTGAGAGGTCAATCAAGGAACCGGATGACATAAGAAACAAAGGCTGAATAAAAACTCTCAAGAAAATTCGGGAGAAATTTGCTGTATGTAGGCGGCTATTATGGGTTTTTTTTGATTTAAAGATATTATTCTCTTATTGTTTATGAAAAACCCTAAAGCTTACTTATATGTACAGTTAAACAAAACCCGATGTTGAACCCAAGCAAGATGATTGACTCGCTAACTCTGCCAGCCTTCCGGCAAGACACCAATGAAGTCAAGCACGAGTCGAATCATTTAATTAGCTTAATTAAATAGTATCGAGCCAATATCAATAATCTTCAAGCTTATCGATAAATACTAAATTATTCTCAACCACTAAATAACTATTTAATCATTCTATTTGTTTCAATCAATCGATATTCTACATAAACGTAGAACCCTTGTAATCGAGACATACATTTCAATTATACAGTTTTCCTTTTAATTATAGGATTTAAATATAACCCAACGCCACTCAGACAAGCAAGGCTGAATCTTCTGCGTCAGATATTGTAAGTTGTATAATAATAATAATTGACCAATTACTATTATAAATAATTAATTTAGTAGTGACTTAAGAATCGCTTCATAACCCCTTAAATTATCATGGTAACCCACACTAAGAATATACAATTACTAAGTCAACACTCAAGCTCGAGCAATCAAGATTTAACCCAACTCAGAACACCACACAATTGCCGTGAATTAAGATAATAAACTAATTAATTCTCATTAACGGCTTCAACACCAACAGTAGTCCAATTCGGTAAGTACACACCCTGCCAGATCAAACCATACAATCTGGAAGACGAGGCAGACTTGAAAGAAATTGTCCAAAATGAGAAGTTTCATAGGACAATGCTCACAGAATTTTCTGCAACAATTGCACAGATCCAGAAACCAAACATTGAATTTGTGAAAGAATTTCCAAAATTTTATGTCTGGGATGACAATTTACGTACATGGACTCGAAGAAAAAAAGGAACTTGTATTGGAAGACTATGCACAGTCAATCCTATTGAGAATGAGAGATATTATCTCAGAGTTTTGCTCAGCAATGTCGAGGCCATTCAATACCTACAGGTGAATGGATCAGAATGCAGCACTTTCCAAGAAGCTGCACACAAAAGAGGACTGTTGCATAACGACGATGACATTGAGCAGACATTACAAGAAGCTTCAGTTTTCAAGATGCCTCCAGAACTACGTAGGTTGTTTGCGACTCTCTTGCACTATTATAAGCCGATAACCCAAATCTTTTATTTAATAAGTTTTATGAGTTTATGTCAGCGATACTGTGATGATGTATTACACAAGGTCCTTCAAGGTATCAATGATACTTTAGAATCTCTGGGTAGAGATATAAATGAATTCAAACTCATTCAAGTATGTTTCAACTGAATTAGACAGGTTAACGAGAGAAATAGCATGCGAAAGAAGTATTCCAATACCAGATGAACACCTGCAAGGAATTCACAAATTGAATGTAGCACAAAGACAAGCATTCGATGTTATCTGTAATGATGCTATGTCAAATAATGGTGGAGTATATTTTGTAGATGGGTCTGGAGGTACAGGGAAAACTTTCTTGTACACGGTTTTACTAGCTCACATCCGTTCAAAGGGATATGGTTGGTCTCATTGTTGTTTGATCAGCATCGTGATCATCAAATTTTCTGTGTGTGGAAGAACAAGGTATTCAAGGTTTAGAATACCAATAAGTGGAGATAAAAATACAAAGTATCAAATATCGTTCCAGAGCAGTGAAGCAGATATAATAAGATCGGCTAAGATAATCATATGGGATGAAGCGCCTATGTCCAACAAATCAGCTATTGACACTTTGACAAACTACTACAAGATTTATGTGAGAATCTATTAATTTTTGGTGGAAAGTTAATGGTATTTGGAGGAGATTTCAGACAAGTTCTTCCGATTTTCCGAGGAGGAGGCAGAAGAGAGCAAGTGGAGGCAAGTCTGTAAATTCTTCCCTTGTGGCCATACTTTACAAAAATTATGTTAACAGAGAACATGCGAGCAAGAGAAGATCTTATCTATTGGATTTTGGCAAGAATTAAAATTGAACAACCAACAAACTCTAAAGGACATGTGAGACTTCCTGATCCAATGGTCATACCATATACAAACTTTGAAGATTCACTTGAAGCATTGATCTCTTATGTCTACCCAGATATAAAATTATTTGAATCAAGTCCATTTGAAATGATGAAACGAAGCATATTATTCTCCAAAAACGAATTTGTCGATGACATAAATTCAAAACTGATTCAAAGGCTTCTGTGAGATGAAGCCAATTTATGTCACCAAGACGAATAAAGTGCATGGACCAAGGAGATTATGTGGACTACCTCAACAAGCCTAGGAACCAAGTGGTTACCACAACATAAGTTTGATACCGAAAAGAATGTACTTTTTACTCTTTTGAGAAATATCAACCCCGTCGAAGGGCTTTGCAACGACACTAGGCTTATCTGCAAGAATCTAATGCCTAATGTAGTTGGACTAGTCATAACAACCGGTCAGAATCTCACAGAAAACATGTCTCGATTTTCTAGAATCAGTTAGAGCCGAATCCCACGTAGATACAACAAATACATAATCCCATTTGTCACGACGTACCCTTTAGATTATATTTTTGTTAGCGAGTATAAATAAATCACAAATGCATGCACTTTGATTATATAGGTTTATATATCTAAACAACCCGTATTTACTCACAACAAATTTACGTAGCATTGTCCGTGATCTAAACCTGAAACCATATAAAGTTTTGATTACGCCACCCACCGCTCGTGATCCAGAACTAAGATAAAATATCAGATATAATGAAAGCTTCTAATTCAGCATGTTTACCATAGCATCCACATTAATTCTTTTCATTATATGAACTTTTGTCTAATAACTATATATTTTTTCATTGATACCATGTAAGTTTAGGTTTTAGATCATTATGTTGCTTTTTCCTTCTCTGCAACACTTTTCATGTAATAACCCGCTCCGCACTAATATTACCGTAATAGTAAAATGAAGTTGTTTCGGGTGGATTATTTCAAGAAAAAATAAAATTTCTAAGTTGAATACTTGAAATAAACGAATCGGTCGGGTCAGTAGTACATTTCAAAGTAAATGTTGGCTGTTTGGAAGTTGATTGCTCTAGATAAGAAATCCAGAAGTATCACTGAATTAAACGATCTAAGTTTCACACACAAAACTAGCGGGCTATCCATTAATTCCATAAACCAACTAAGGCCCAAAACACAAAAACCCATTTTCTTTCTTTCTTTCTCGGCAATGACGGATTGTTCTCCTCCCCTTTATTTTTTTTTTCTTCGATTTCTTCCATATCATGAAATGCTGGAATTTGTAGCCTCAAACATCCTCTTCGATTCAAGGTAAAAGGTCGGATCTTTTGAGTATTTTATGAGTCATGGCCGAGTTGGAATTTTGCATTGCATTTTTATCGTTACACCCATTCTTGGGTTCTAAATTATTATTCTGAGTTGAAATTACGTGTTCGATGTGGGAATTTCGACGCTTTTAAAATGCTGACTTTTTGGAATTTTGGGTTGACTTCTGCTTATGAGATATTGAATATAATTATTATTCAGCTAGATTATAGTATAAGAGATGATAATAATCGATATTTAATAGAAAGTGTTATACTGAGTTGATTCTCGAGCTGATGCATTGACTTTTTCTAAACGTCAAGTCAGAGAAATATGTTATCGGGACCTTATCGCGATTGTTTCGGGAGGTGAAATTATGAATTATAAGTTGTCGAGGAACGATAATAAATTAGTTTTATTAGATTTTGAGTAAGAAACTGGCTTTGGATTGGAAGTTGTTAGAAATTGATTTAGTTGGAAAAGTTGATACTGGGTAAATTGAAATTTGTCAAAAATGTTATTTGGTTAACGTGTCGACCGATTACGATTTACTGATAAATGGAAATTGGGCTATTTTAATAGTCTTTGGAACATAATTAGTAATCTATATCGTTGTTAATTTGTAACTAAACGAAATAAAAGTCGAATTGTCACATAAAGGATTAAAGTTCGTCATGAAAGTAGTACTGTGTGTTGATTAGACGGAACGCGAAAGGAAAATTTCGGATCGATTAGACGACGCTTTTATTTAAGTAACCAAGTGTGAGTACTTATCTCAATATGTTTATTGCTGGAAATCAATGAGAATCGTTTAATTTATTATGCCCGCGACAATCAAGAGTAATTCATTTACCAAATAAGTTAAATGCGATTATCGTAACTTAGTGTTCAACTTAGTAATTGTATATTACTAAAAGGGTTCTCGCGATAATTTAAGGGCTATGAAATAACATGATCTTACTAATCGTTATAATAATAAGAATTGGTCAATTATTATTATTATACAACTTACTATTATCCGAGCCTGGCCAGCCACACATAAAGGACGTTTGAGTTATATCATGTATGAAATTAAAGAGAACTATAATGAGAAATGTATTTCTACTCATGTGGTTCTACATTTTACGTAGAATATCGATCGAATGAAATAGAATCAATTAAATAGTTACTTAATCGTCTCGGTAATTTTAAGTATTTACTCCATAACTGAAGATTATCGATATTTCACTCATTACTATTTAATTAGCTTAATTAAATAGTTCAACTTATTGGGGCAAATCATTAGGCCAACTTAACTAATGTAGTTAACGAGTCAACCTTAACATTTAATCTGGAAGTTTTATCGGGCTCGCTTTAACCCAACATATAAGCAAAACTAGCTTTTTCATCATAAGTTTTGTAAAAATTTTTCACCAAAACTTAAGAAATGCTTCCCTTTGGCTCAAATCTCCCAAGAATTTGGGGTTTTTCCTAGTTTTATTCATCCTCGCTTAATAGCATGATTAGTTCTCGATTCAACCTCCCGCGCGACTAACCTGCAGACATCATACCATCGATATTACAACAAAGAATTGAGAAGTCACCCACGCTGTGAATGAAGCGTGTGGGATTTTGGTAATTTACTCACCGCATCAGAAGTCCTCTGCTCATATAATTTAATTATATGTTTCCTTATATTTAATAACGTGAAGATGCACTTTAAAGATCCCCGAACTATGGATTTGTATTTATACCATATCCATAGTAATTTTCTTTCACATCGAGCCAAATTAAAGTTGCTTTACATTATTTATTTTACGCTTGCTTTGCTGCTTTATCAATTTTTTATTTGATGATTCTGCTCATATATTTAATTGATAAATATATGATGAGAATAAATCACCATGTTCTTGATTATTGATTTACACATGTGTTACAAGTTTATGATGATGTATTATATCATATTTGTTAACATGGATTTTGCTTCATAAATTAAAAAGGACGATTTAATTGATTTTGTTTCAAAACAGCTTTTGTAAAACGTGTTTGGGGCGGTAAAGTTTTGTAAAATTAAACCTAATTTTTTTCTTGGAAACCTAGATAAAATGAAGATCTCAATTAAATTTCATAATTTGTGATTTCAAGTGCCTCAAACAATTTTTATTTTGACTGTTTAATTTAATAATTAATATGAAAAATTTATTTTAATGAACCACCAGTGGATTGTCTAAGAAAATTATGGAGTTTAACGTTCGAATTTTCATAAATTTTGAAAAATTTTAATGCCTCCAAACAATTTTACAAAACGAATTAAATTAAACTGAAACCGAGTTAAATATGGCATTATTACTATAAATCGCCGATCGACTTCCGCGACTTAATGGGCTATCCGGTGTCGAATCGCGATTTTGGTACCAAAATGACGGCCGGACGCATCACCTGTGCGGAGGGCTAAGCGCTGTGGTCGCATCATTGGCCGCTATAAAAGTCAGCCCCTATTATGATTGCAGTTCACTTGAAAACCCAATTCAAATTTATTCTCTTATTTTGGTTTCAAAATTATGGGACTAGTTATGGTTTTGGCTTTTTATTGATTATTTGTCATTTTAATCAACTAATTAATTGTAATTAATTATGTGATGACAATTAATTAATTTCCTTTTTATATTATATCTTTTAAATTAATTTTAAAAAGCTGATATAACAATTATGGTAAATAACTTCACTACTTAATGTATTTTAAGCAAAATATTTGTGATGAATATTTTTCTATAATATGTATACGGTTAATACTATTGGTAATAATTATTAATTGACATGTTAGATGGAGATCACTGAGTTTATATTAATTAATTTTAATACGTAATTATACGGATTAATTAATTTGATATCATTAAACATGCATTTTCCAATGCCATTTGAAATATTTATTGCTCCATTTATGTGATTTCAATAAGTGCCTATATTTTGTAAACGGTGATCGGAACGGGAGTGTATATGTGACATGGCCCATTTATTTATTTTCTGTCTCAATCCAGAATAATGTCAGAAATGACCTTCTCGAGTCATATTTTTGGTATTTACTTATTTAATGCTTTACCCACAAGCTCGCAAGTCGCCTAAGATGGGTTAGTATGTAACATCAGAATAAGTGAAGATATCAACATCATTTCACGGTGGTGATACTGTGACTCAGACGGATCCGTATACGCAAGATACAAAGAATTAGACTTACGTTAGTATTTGATAAATACTCTGTAATAAAGTTCTGTGGGCCATATCGTATTTCTCTTGAATGTGCATTACTTGTTTTATTTTTCATGTTGCATGTATTGCTTGGATTATGTGCTAGTATTTACGAGTAAATTAAACAAAGTAATAACTTCAACAATTAAAATTCTAAGGCGCATCAAGCCAATTTTAAAGTTAGGTAATCAACTCCAGAGATCAATCGGGCACACCGTGACGGGCGGGTGTTGGCAATGTCGCATTCGATATGACAATGGATCAGTGTCAAGTGATTTCCAATTAACGCTGCTGGGCTTTCATTTATCAATCCAAGTAACGCTTTGGTTTTACTGCATTAATCGGTTGAGATACAATGTTTGATAGCATTGTGCAGACGCTAGCTGACAAGAGTTGGGTGTAGTTTTACATAATTGTCACACTTACTATTATACCGATTCAAAATGGCGCATAAGGCTGCTTGAATTTAAGTATAATAAAGTCTTGGATACTTATATAGTTCGTGATTCAAGTATTAGTATTTCATTTTACAATTTATTTGTGTTGTTTAGCATGATAGTTTCATCGACTCGTTATTTTATTTACTTATTCTTGTAGATTAATATGAAGGCCTCACTATCGCTACTCCTAAGAACTAAGTTTCGCCAAGACTCGAAAAGCTGGGCAGTTCGAATAACTCGACTTTACCTTGAAAGCTGTCTCGAAACTTGGAGAATCATTCTCAAGCAGAGGACCTAATACGTGAATACAAGGTTTCCCGCGAAACCTAATGAGCAGCGCCTCCCATCGCAAAAGATCCACAAAAGCAATAAGTCCGACACAGGATGTCCAATGTCTCATGTTGCTAATATGGAACCTTCGCTCCAAATTCAATATGAAAAAGGTGGCAAGATATGATATAACGGCAACTCGAGGAATTATCTCGAAGTTGAAGCCAAAACGAGATAAGGACACCTGCCCTGCGTGTTCTCGTGACGCTAAGTCGGGAACGGATAAAGCCGCAAGCCCTCATACTGTATTAAAATGACGCTCGGGCCGACGAGTCAACGCCTGGGCACCAAAGCAGGTTCCAAAGAACCGCCGCTGATCTCATCCCGAAGTCTTCTTCTGCATAAATTCTCTCGCTTGTCATGAACTTTAATATGTACAAGTTTGAGTTATCTCTAAACGAATCGCATAAGATGATCCCGCACGCCGGCATTTAACTCGTAAGACTAAAATTTACTCCTTCGCTGGTGGTCCAAACAAGCAAGAAATTCAAGAAGCTAAGTTTGTCGGGCAAAGCATCATGGTCTCGAGTAATCCCAAGTGTCGGAAAGTGAGCGAGCTGTAAGGATGACAAGTGTCATTATCATGAAACCCGGGGTCGCTGGAAGTCGACTGTGAAGTCTACGATGATGTGAAGAATGGTCTCACGACCGCCAGCCTCATGCTGCATGTATGTTATCGCTTTGTACAACTTCTAATTCTACTGCGGGTGCTAGACAATCGCCATGCCCCATATTTGCTCTAATATGTGAACTCAAGTCAAGTAGAAGACTCGAAAGAAAAGGGAAAAATGGATTCATGGTGGGAAATGGCGCCAAGGTCATGTCTCAAAGAGATCCATTGGGCTTAAATTTACCGGGCCTTGTTTTGAACTTATTCGGTTTATTACAGACTGCACTGGCAGGAATATTATTTCTATTTCTCGCTTTTGAATAACATATTTTTTCATTTTCAATGTGATCCCATGAATTTAGGATCACCGTGAATGGGTAGTATTTGGTACCGCCTCCCTTCAAAAATGGTCTATACGTTTAGACATGATTAATGAGTCATATAACATAAACTTAAACGAATAAGCTTCAACGATTTAAACCAAACATACCTAAGGGTATCATAGATTGAAGTCACACACCAGAACCGAACTGGGCAAAACCTACTCCGTGGAATACTTGAAGGTTTCGATTATGAATCATACGAGCAGTGCGAAGTCTTTGCCTTCCGGGCAACATACCAAATGCTCACCGCTTAAATGAAAGTGGCAAATGATTTATCGGGGATCATACATCGGATGTGACAAGGCCAATGAATACATCTCAGTAGGAGGTTATGGAAATTATCACATTTACTATGACTATTAGATACGGCTTTTGTATCCGATGAGACATAAACACGAGTCCTTTGAGAATTCATGAGTTCCAAATGAAGTATAAAAACCAATTTAAAGACTATAAAGATTCTTCGGTCTGATAGAGGAGGAGAATATTTGAGTCATGAGTTCAATACTCATCTTAGAGAGTGTGGTATTGTTTCACAACTCACTCCAGCAGGAACGCCACAGCATAACGGGTGTGATCCCAGCGGTTAAATCTAACCCTTCTCGATTACGGTTCGATCTACGAATGTTCTATCCGATCTACCGCCAATTTCGGGATATGCACTTCTAAGCCGCACTTACCTTAAAACAGATGTCCAACCAAGTCGCCACAGATAAACTCCCCCATGAATTGTGGTTCGGGAAGATTCCCAAGTTGTTTTCTAAAGATTCAATGCGGTTTATGTTAAGAGACATCAAAAGATAAACTTATACCAAATCGATAAATGCTATTTCATAGGATATCCAAGGGAAACAGTTGGTTACTACTTCTACTTGGAAGTGTGAGAATAAAATCTTCATTGCTGCACAGAGTATTCCTGAAAGAACATCTCGGCCCGTATGACTAAGTAACGGTGTTCATCTCACGGCCTCAAGCCGACGAAGTCAATGTCGATGCATCTAATGCAGAGGCATCTGACACACCACAAGAATTGGAACCTTCTTTCATAGAAGACCCAGTTCTTGATCCACATGAAACTGTGGAAGAAACCAACCCTTAGGAGATCCAACAGTGGACGCCAATAACCAGAAATGTACGCTAAGTCATCATCGGTGCGATTGCCTCCACTTCTACAAAAGTTAAGCAATGAATAGCAAGGCCGTCGATTAAATGGCAAATTGCCATGCAACCGAGATGGATTCTATGTACCAAAACGAGGTTTGGTCCTTGGTTGATTTACTCAAACGGGGCCTCGCCTCTATTGAATGTAAACGGGTATTTAAGAAACAATATAAAGACGGAAACGCTGATGCTTTTCAAAGTTGCATTTCAGCGAAGGTTTCAAACAAGTCTACTGAGTGGACTATGACGAAACTTACTCGGGCCAAAGGCTATGCTTAAATCCATCCGATAATCTAGCTATTGCCGCATTTCATGACTATGAATACGTAAGTAAACGGACGTGAAAGACCGCCTCCAATGGAAATTGTAGAAGATGCATAATGGTACAACCTCCAAAGCTTACATGTCCTAAAGGACCTAAGAAGGTATGCAAGCTGCAAAAGTCCATTTATAGTCTTAAGAAGGCATCCTATGGAATTCACGTTGATTTAATCAATCAAAGAGTTTGCTTCATCAAGAACGAAGTTAAGAATCTCAGCAGATATGCTATGCAAGCTGAGTTATGTGATCATTCATATTCCGTATGTCGATGATATTACTTATCATTGAAATAACGTAGAGTTACTAAACTCAGCCAAGGATTGGTCAAAAGTAAATGTTTCTCAATGAAGGACCGAAGCGGTTATCAACATATACTGGGAATAAAGATCCACCGATCGAGCCGAGGTCGATTGACTTTGTCGTGGATACTTATGAATAAGGTACCGCAAAGGTTCAATACGAGTAATTCCAAAGAAGGGTAATCTCCCCACAGATATTATGGAGTTCAATCACAGAGCACGTTGTCCCACTACTAGCGCCGAGACGAATGTAACGGGCGGACATACCTGGCAAGCCAAATAGGATCCATCATGTATACATGTCACAAGACTAGACCTGACGTGTCTTATGCACTAAGTAACTAAGAGATATCAGCTTTAACGTTTAAAGCATCCTCGCTATCCTACAATTAAAGATGCTTTCTCGTATAGCGGCGGAGATGCAGGAGTTAGCGCGACAGGTACACCGACACCGCCAAACTCCATTGCAGGATTTACTATCGCTCCTACCGGGTATGTATTTTGTCTCAACGGTGGAGCAAGATTCGAGGAGTTCACCGTAGTACTTGCCGATTCTACCATGCTGCACTGAAGTATATCGCAAATGTCTGCCGCCAAAGAAGCATTGTTGATAAAGAAGCCCTGATCGAATCAAAGGTACCTAGCATTGGCGGACCAAAGGGAGTTGCTTTGTGACAATGATCGGGCAATAGCCTGCCATAGTCCCCTGAGCAATATCACAAATCCAAGCACGTACTGTAAAGTATCACCGATTAGAGATATGCTTTGACAGAGGATTAAAGTACGTGAAGTAGAAACAGAGGCCATCTCGTCGACCCCTACTAAACCACTAAATGCAGATGATGAGCATGCAATGAATATAGGTCTTGTGATGATGTCGTAGTGGTGTTAGGTTAAGTGGGAGTCAGATATCTGACAGGGTGCCATAGTGAACAAATATTTGAATATTATTGCTTCTTATATTTTAATATATTTGTTTGCTATGACTATAATGCTTGAATTTACATAATATACACGCATGTATCCTCACGGAAGGAAAGGTTAAATCCTAGGTTAAATTTATGCTCTTCAGAGAGGTAACACAACCGTTAATTACACCTCTTCAAGCCTAGAAACATAGGATAGCCAAAAGGCTCCTCGTCGATGTCGATAGTTGTATGACAAACATCATATCACTAACATGTGTTTCGACACGATCAAGATTGATCACGCGTTAGCCCGCAGGACTGTGATCACTGACCTGGCCGCCGGTCCGGTGACTGGAGTCAAGTATGACCAAAACGAATTCATGTAAGATATGTATATCTGTCCTATGACATTTGTTTAGAATTTTAGGTTCTATTTCACCTCTAGACCTAATGTATATATAACTATCTGTGTTATACAAGCTCAGATTTCTGGACTATGACCAAACGCCCTCTTTAAGCGGGGATTATAACGGCATATGTCAGTCACACAGCTGAGTAGCGATAGATGTTGATATATTGGGAGAGATTTGTCCTGTCTCATATGCCAAGGAGATCTCGTGCTTCTCACACACAGGTAATTCGATTGGTTTACAGACGCCACAATGCTTATTCGGGCCTATACTGGTAGTTAGTTAAAGCAGAGGTTTCCACACACTTTCTTGTTGCTAGCCTACGACTAGAGATCGCGTGATAAAGGAATTGTAAGGATAACGCCCAAGGCAAAGGGAGTGTCGGAAATCAATGAGAATTGGTTCATTTATTATGCCCGTCAGCACTTGTAGCAAATTCATTTACCGGCTGGATTAAACGTGATTATCGTAACTTAGTGCTCAACTTAGTAATTGTATATTACTAGTGTGGGTTCATGATAATTTAAGGGCGAGCGATTGCTAGATCTTACCATTAATTATAATACAGTAATTGGTCAATTATTATTATACAACTTACTATTATCCTACTAAGCATTACTACATACAAATGACGCTGAAATATATTTCATGTATGAAATTAAAGAGAACTATATAATTGAGAAATGTATTTCACCATGTGCGGTCTTCTAAGCATTTTATGTAGAATATCTATCAATAAATGGGGAATCAATTAAATAGTTATTTAATCGTTCGAGTAATTTTAGTATTTACTTCCATAATCAAAGATTATCGATATCAATTACTATTTAATTAGCTTAATTAAATAGTTCAACTTCATTAGCAACTCCAATAGTGTCTTAAACGAACTAATAGAAAGTTAACGAGTCAAGCTAATACTTAACGGAGTCGCTTATCGGCTCAGTTTTAACCTAGCCTATAGGGCAAGCAAACTTGTGGTTTTTCATCATAAGTTTTGTAAAACGCTTTTCAAAAACCCTAGTACGCTCTTTGGCCGAAATTCTCCCAAGAATTTTGGGGTTTTTTCCTGTTTGTTCATCCTGTTTATCAGCATAGATTAGTTCTTGATTCAACCTCCCGAAAGCGGACTAATCCGTAGATATCATACGATTGATATTACAAACAAGTGAGCCTCAGGAAGCCAAATTCCACGCTGCTAACGGGGTTGCGCGATTTTGGTGGGAATTTACCTGGCCAGACCGTAAGTCCTCCGCTCATATATAAATTTAATTTATATGTTCTTATATGAATAATAGTATGCACTTTTAAAGATCCCTCGAACCATGGATTTGTATTTATACTCATATATCCATAGTAATTTCTCAATACATGTACTTTACTTTTTAAATCTTCAAGTATGGAAACATGTCATCAAGTGGGTATGATTATGCCAGAATAGTATATGTTATTGTTCTATGATTATGTGTATCCATTTTAAAAGGAAGTCACGTATATGATTACGTGATTTGTATTGCATATTAAGATTTCATGAGGTAAGACAATTAACCCTCAACTTACGCTTTCTCGCGTTCGTGGCCTCATTTGCATTTCTCGATTTCTCGTGGGCCTCATGAGCATTTTTTTATTTCTGTGGGCTCTGTTTGAAAATTTCTAGAGTTTCTGTCTTGCTCAGCTAAGTATTGATTTATGATCACAGATGTCTTAGTCGCGTGCTTTGGATATCGTTTGGGGAGGTATCGTTGAATTACGTATGACTTTATGTGACTTGGTATTAGGATACTTAATTCTATACTGATGATGTAATAGGCGACTCTCCTCCTTTCGCGTGATATGTGACGCCGGCTGGCCTTATACTGCATAAGCGCGAAATGATATATTATCACTTTGATATGCATCGTCGCGCCGGGCCTTATACTTCGGTATAAGCGCAATGAGATCTATAATCACTTTGCTATGCGCATTGCTCCGCCAGCTGGGCCTTATGCTTCCGCATAAGGCAAATGAGATCCATTATCACTCTTTGCTATGTGCATTGTCATGCTTGGTCTTATACTTCTCGGTATAAGTGAAGTTTCCGAGATCTATTATCACTTATTATGTGCATTATCGGTGTTGGCCTTATACTTCGGCGTTATGCGCGAGATCTATTATCACTTTGCTAAGCGTATCGGTTTGGGTGTCGGGCCTTATACTTTGTATAAGTGCAAAGGTGAGATCTATTATCACTACAAAGTGATTGTTATTCCGCTACCACGCAGATAAGCAGCCAGCTGCTATCGGGCCGACGGCCTGATTCCTCGTTATGTATCTGGAGCATACAAGATTAGAGGTTGGTATAGTTGTGGAGATAATGAGATACGTCAATTTACTGTAGTTATAGTCGCTGGCTGAAATCTCTCGTGATTTTATTCTCGCTACGCTCTTATCAGACTTTCAGATTATATCTTGACATGTCGTTTAAAGTTCTGTGTTGTATAATTTGTTTTACGAGTCGCTTATTGGTTGGTGCAAATTTTGCTGATTATACTAGATGTTGCCTCACGAAATTATGTCGAATTAGGTTTTGAAGTTGATTATCGATAATATAATCCGATTTTCTTGTGAATCATAGGTTGATATTAATCGCGAGTACATCCTTTAAGCGTTAAAAAGTTGTGTTTGTTAATGGTCGAGATAACTTTGAAACGGTGGCATTAAGTATAAAAATTATAAACCGATGTTTATGCTAATCTATAGATGATGTTGATGATATTTGTATATATTGAAAAGTTGGATTCAAACGTGTTAGTATATAGTTATGATCTAAATCTACCTACATCGATACCTATCGCGCGAATAAGTTTCGTAGACTAAATGAAGATTTTAAGTAGATAATTCGCATTCTAAGTTATCTTACTTAAGATATACGCCGTCAAATAGATAAAGTAATGAAATCCATTTGGAGGTTCTTATGGATAAACATTTAGACGCCATAGAGTGTGCACACTATAATTGGGAGAAGACTTTAAGCATTTAAATCCAAAGATAAGTGGTCGAAGGCAGATTGAAGTTAATAGATGTCAGATATATGTTTGAGTTAAGTCAGGCCTGAAAGGTATTATGTCGGTGATTAGCTATACTTCTCGTAAAGATAACAAACAGAGAGATATCTCCCATGTATTGGCTGCACCGTGAGTAAGTTGTCGATACGCGATTTGTCGGTGTCAGTCGGAAAGCCACAAGTGAAAGATTTATCTTTACGAGAGAACATATAAAAGAGTAACTTTGGCGCGATAACAAGTAAATGGGTGAAGTGTCTTCAATTATCCTTGTTTGTATGAGCGGTAAAAGTTAACTTCTATGATATTTGTATTCACTCGCTTTTAGCCGACTCATTTTCTTACGCGCTGCTTACGCTTAGCCGCTGGGATGACCGGTGACGCATCGCCGAGTAGCCGCTGCACTGCTGAGGTGGCGACGGTGGCTCAAGACCAAATATACTTTTTATCTTCTTCGAGTTTTTGTTGTACTTAATAATTATTGTTGTCTCGAAATAAAATCCATCATTACGTCAGATTTATATTATTACTTTTCATTGTCAGAATAGCCATGGGACTTAGAGTTGTATTACTTCTTTATTACCACTTAAACGTAAGTCATTTTATCGTTATCCATCACGTACACTCGATGCCCAAGCTGACGACCGTCCTAACTCAAAAAACACTTTATTTTGGCCGTTACATTTCGCCTAAACTCAAATACATATTAAGTATCTTTGCTAAACTCTTCTTTTGTACTGATGCCATCCTTATGAGTCATCTATTATATCAATGATTTCTCATTGAGTTGATATAATGTCTTCATACGACTGCTTGATTTTCTAGTATTTGTGCAGGTTAATGTTGAATGTTGAATGTTCAATTTTATTATTGGTAATATATATGTATATATATATATATAACACTTTCTAAATGCAGATTCAACCTCAAATGGAAGAACCTCAGCTTACATTACCTCGGATAATGATGTGAAAACTAGGAACCGGACTACCAGAATCACTGTGATTGAAGATATCCCAATTACTCACGTGCCCACTGGCAAACTATCTTATCAATATGATACATGTAGGATAATAAAACTATAGCATGTATGTAATCCGGACATTGCCATTTTAAGCCCTGTATTACAACAGTATAAAGTGTATAAGACATAACAAATGCACAAGAAGACCCTATCAGAAGAATATCGTGTTTTGCGAACACAATCTCCTTTAAACAAATTTCCTCTCTACCGGCGTGCTACGGTAATATGAAAGGATTTGTTTCCCAAGATACTTACTAAGAAACCAACATCGCCTGTAAGCACTCTAAGCAAAGCAGTATAGCTAAATCAAGTTAATAAAGAACTATCACCTCAAGGAAATATTTTATTGTCGAAAGTAAAACGTATTTCGCTTTTCACGCTCGACGGAGAAATAAGGCCGCATTATATAGACGTATATATAAGTGATCGGGCCCTCCATTACTTCCACTATTAACTCGTGAGTAGTTAATAGACGATAACAAAATTAAACGACCAAACTCTACCATTATTCAAATTTCACAACTGAAGAATATCAAAGCCGCTTCCAAACTCAAAGGCAAAAACAAACGCTCGCATGCTGCATTATATTATTTCGAATCCAGCAAGCACTCCCAAGACACCCAAGGCCCCGGGCCCCTGATTAATATATATTTATTTACCCGAACAACAATCAGATTTCGTCTCGGTACCACGCCGTATTCGTCCTTGAAGAATTTAATTACGAAATATTTACATTCATTTTCAAATTTACCAACAACGCCTCACACTCTTCCTATGCTAGCATAAATAGCATTCTTTTAATTAAGATTCAATAACCAACAACTAACCCACTGGATCCTTCAATGTCGAACTTTAATTCGAATGATTTTTGAAGTCATCCTAAATTTGTGTTATTTTATTGATGGGTTGATGTCATTTGGACTCATATCAAAGTCTTTGAATAAAAATCAAAAAGTTGTTGCTGAACAACACTTTTTGATCAAAAGTGTAGGTAAGCACACATCTCAACCCACCTGATCTAATTTTATCTCATTTCATCATGGTAAATTATTTGATAGACTACTATTGAAAGATATTATGGGAGTTATTACCTTGAAGAACGGTCGGGATAAATAACAAACAATGCACGGTTCAGCAGTTTACATTTGTCAACATAGAGTAAGTTTAAAATAACTACCATAGGTTTTATTTATTTATTACTAAGTTCATTGATTTCAATATATTCTTATATCACTTACATAAAAAACATACAGAAAAATACCAATAAAAGTGAGTCTATGGGCCCAACTCTCGAAAGTGCTAGAAATTTATTTATGGTCATAGCAAAAGATTTCAGTCAAGAACTATGGAGGTAGAAAACTAATGATTGAAAATTTTTGATCAAATATTTTATCAATATAAATTATTTTACTCTTTTGTGACAATATAAATACAGGAGTTTCACTGTTATCAAAAAACAATTCATCATTCACGATCAACCTCCAATCGTTTATAAAGCGTAACTCTAAATCATGGTAACACATTTCATTTATATACAAATATTTTATAAAATAACACTCATTCATTATTCATGACATTTGATTAATTTTTTTTTACAGGTTTGACTCTTTGCCTGAATCTGAATTACAAATCCCTCTCGCGAGCAACCACAATCAATTGTCATCAAAAGAACCTGGCTCATAGCGATCTAGAACGTGTATAAGCGCCTCGTAAATAGATAATGTTTCAGGTATCTTATAACTTGAAAAATAATTTATACAACTCTATATTATTACCTAATACTAATTAAATGCACACTGTATCATAGGGTGATTACAGCGAAGGATTCCCTTTAGCTTTTCTCAAGAACACCAAAATTATTATACGCCGGGATGTAGCGAATTGTCATACCAAGACATACTAGCAAAAAGATATCAAAGTTTTTATTATCAACGTCATATTCAGATTATAGATGTCACTACTTTGAGGTAACAAATCATTTCCAATACCTTTCTATTTAGAGTATATATCATAACACTATTTAACATAATTTGAATCTTGATTGCTGGCCATTAGTCATCATGTCAGTAAGTGATCAACTAGCAGCATGAAAGCAATAGCGATAGGGCAAACTGCTGAAACAATTCTCCAGAATTCAATCTCAAAGATTGTAAATTTAATGAAAATGGTAATACTTCATATGTAACAATTTCATACATCCCTTTTATAGTTTGTCAGATCTGATAATTAGATAAAAACTACTAAAACTAATAAATTATGTCCATGAAATCGAATACGATTTGGAATCCATTAGGTCTGACTTCAATGGAAAGCAGTTCATGATGTTCATCCGACGCGCCGCCAATGCCAATAATGAAAGTAGAAGGCGTCCGTTGCTGATAACATACTTTCAAGAACCAATGAATGCACTGGCAATCCAAACAAGCAACCTCTGCCATTAACACGAAATCATTGGATCTTCATCTTCTAACTCAAGCGATTTAACAGTATCAGCTTCCATTGTCGCTTTTGAAACGTCAGATGAGCCAGATCAGTATCAATACAGGTAAAATTACCTATTATTCAAATCACACAGAATATTAATAATTCTAATTCAACACAATATTTACATTTCCAAGAGCTATATCAAAACGATAACTAACCTACATACCTGAGAACAAGAACTTGGAAGAAAATGATGCAAAGGAACCTTGAACTTGAAATGTTGCATCCATCTCAAAACTATTATATCTAATGCTTACTCTGTTAAAATGTACTTTATATTATCTCCAGTTAAAATGTCTACTCAAACTCAAATATATATCCTTTTGCTAGAGATGATCAACAATGACACTATATGTAAATTATGTACCGTTTGTTATTATGTATGTTCGACATACTAAATTTCTAATGCTATGCTTATTCCCATATTTGAATGAAAAAAGCCCTTCAACTAGTATATGGTTCAAAATTAATTATGTATACCATCAAAGAAATTCTCTATGTGACCAGTCACAGAGTGATACAATGTTGCATAGATGTGTACATATAGAGGGTGTTTGGATAAGTTTATTTTCTCAAAAACTGTCTTATAAGTTGATTTTGATAAAATGAAATGTAAGCTGGCAAACATTTTTAACACCCAATTTATAAGTTCTAAGAATCAGAATCGCTAGAAATTTTTTTATTATTTATGAGTATGGGTACCAATACAATAAAATCCATTCGAAATCTATCTAGGTACAAAGAAATCTTTATCAAACGACAGGCCCCACTATCGCCTATTACTCTTCAAACGATTGTTGATCGCTTGAGATGCCGAAGAACTCTTTGGACTGATTTGGATTTAGCGCCCGGAATGGTAATGGATTTATGCTTGGACCGACTATATGATTCTCGAGTTGATTCAATTTCATGGAATTGCTATGATCCTACTGACTTGAATTTAAAACTCTGATTGGAGAATGAGATCGTGACAGGGAGTCTGGACCCATCCTAGATCGATAGGAGACTTAGTCTTCAGACTTGGTCTTTGACTCAAGGTCCAGCCGGGAGCATTAATCGCCAGATAAATCTGCATTACTGCCCTGACTCGATTTCGGTCTTTGGACTTAGTCTCGAGACTTAGACTTTATCTTTTGCTATGTGTCTAGTTCGTGTCTTATCATCTTTGATCTCACACCTAGACTGAGTTCTGTGCTTAGCAAATTACTCTTTTGATCTTTTAGGTGCTATCCTCGAGGATATGCTTGTTACTTCCTATGACGCCTAAGAAATTACCTCCATGTTTCTTGATAGGCAACAGGCCATGCAAATTTTATCCTCGCTTATGATTTACTACAAGGGCCTTTGCGGATTAATCTTGTGTTGATTGATTTAGAATCTAATTGATCGACATACGCTTTTAAGGCCGATCCCGAAATTATTATGCCAGGCGCAATTCAACTCCAAATTTAATATTAGGCCCTATTTTGCTTCTTTGAGTCAATATTTTTGCTTCTTCACTTGGGCCTCAATTCTAGTGCATATTTAGGCTTTAGGTTGAAGATTTCTTTATTTTTGGTGGTCTGTGTTTTCACCAAGCAGCAACAATCTTCAGAGTATTTCTATGAAAATATCATAGTAGTTTTTAAAAGCAAATTCTCTCAGTGAGTTTTTTGTCTTTATTTTTGTTATGTTCGATCATGAATTTCTACATGTGGGGTATTTATAGGCTTTTGAGATTTCCATTATCAACTATGATCACATGGATTACGATCTTAACCGTTGATTTTCGAGGCAAAGATTCAACTGCCGATTTTATGAAAATTACTTTTCCTCCGCTACATATCTTCTATTTTTGTTGTCACAGTTGGGTTAAGGATCTTTTCTAGGTCGAACACACTTCATATTAACAAACTTCTGAGCCTTCGTTTTAATCTCGCTCTTCTGTGAGTCTTCGCTTTAAGCCCGTATTCTTAAACTCTCATTTTAGGGTTAAAATAAATAATTTAATGTATAAAATTAGGAACTTTTTTTAGCCCTGGGCTGATTGACATTTAATTCTGAGCTATTTTCTGAAACCCTCAAGAGCTTTTTTAAAATTTAGAGTTAATTAACGTATGAAACCCTAATTTTAATTTGATTAATTTCTGTGGGCTTAATTCATGGAACCGTTATTATCATGTTCAATTCCTACTGATTCCTAACAGCTCCTAATTGTCACGTGTGACTCATGTGATTGGTTTTATTTAATTAATTTGATCGACTAAAATAATCGAATTTAATTAAAATTAATTAATAAATTTCGACTGTCTACAACAACTTATAAGGTGTTTAAAAAAAGTTCCAATTACTAATTTATTTATATCATAAAAATATAAATTTTAGTTTATAATTTTTTTTTTAAATATTAAATTACTAATTTATTTATATCATAAAGATAAAAAATTTATATATAAAGCTGACAAGCCCTTATATTATTTTTACTATTTTTACAACTCATGTTATTGCTATCCAAACATGTAAAAAAATCTCATTATAAGTTGTTAGCCAAACAAGTCAAAACACTCACAACTTATGAATCTCCTTATAAGTTATATCATAACTTTATAAGTAAACACTACTTATAAGTCAAAACAAATAAGCTTAGCCAAACACCCTTATATACTCAAACATAAAAAACTTCTTAATTGTTAGGTGTAGAAATTAGTTAATACTCACTCTCTACCTAAAAAATTGTCATTAATTTGTTTTTCAACAATTAAAAATACAAACTTTATTGTCTTAATCGATACTTCTCATATTGATTTGAATCAACATCTACCCATCAAGCTAATACTTAAAACCAAACAACTAGGATACAATCAACATCTACCCATCAGGTTTAGGACTTGCGCATAAGAATATACAGCTAATTGTCAAAACAATCTCGTATAATGCATGTAGCTGTACTTTGGCCTTTAATAGTCAACGTATCACTTTGGTCACTGATAGTAACACAATGTAGCATTTTGGCCCTCGATAGCCGCATCAAGCCATACATATCCAATAATAACATTGTAGCATTTTCAAGCAATTAGTAACACCCCCTGGGATCACACTAACCTCAGATAATCGTAGCCACCAATCTACTTGATAAACAATAAAAACAATTTTTTACATCATCATAAATAAAACAATACAACTCGTCCATCGGGTGAAATAACCAATAGTACAACAACTGAAAGTCATAATATAAATACACATCAAACAATTTATTATACAACTCGAGACAACAATAATAATTAGATACAACAGAACTTCAAGAAGATAAAAGTATGACCGCTGGTGCCTCAAGCCCACTATCGCATTCCTCATGCACGCAAATGCGCTAACGAGATATCGGGGTCATTCAACAACCTAGCATGAAACGCCCACCATGTGTGAAATAGAAGTCGCCTAAAAAGTTTGAGTGAAAAATAAAGAAGTACGTGTTAACCTACCCGGGACGCACGAATAAGAAAAATTTAGATTCTCACCTATTTGGGAGATTATTATATACCTAAGAGTATTATTTTATAGGTTACTACACAAAATAAAAAACTTTCCTTATTGGCTTTCTAACTAACACCGATAACCCACACTACGTCAACAACTTACTCACAAAGACACCTTAATTACAAGAGATTATCCGTTATCTTTCAAGTATAAATTTAATTTCAATATAATATACACCTCAAACACACACAAGAATCTCTAAACATATACCTATCCCTAAGCAACCTGCTATATACGATCTAACCACTTATTCTAGTTCACTTTAAAGTACTACTCCCATTTTACAATCATACTCCTCCTATGACAACTAAATTCCTCATAAGACCTTCCAAATATATGTACTTTAATATGACCGAAAGTAATATATCTTGAATCCAAGATAACCTAAGCATGGATTTATCTGCATTTTCCATTTAGTATACTTTTAACTTATTTACCTCCATGGTATCAGGTCGTGGTTAGGATCTAAGATTTGTAGTTCTAGCACATTTGAATCCATTTTTCCAAATTATATATATATAAATATCATCAACATCATCGACATTAGCATAAACTTCGCTTATAATTTCATCTAATGTTCTCATTCCAAAGGTATCTCATCCATTAGCCACTTAAGATATATAGAACATATCTAACAAAGACTGTAAGGCTACAAATCAAAATAAATACCGTATCCTCGAAGAAAATAGTCACGGCCAAGGCCGACGCTAAAACGAAGTATAAACTATCGTGCTATTCAGTTGCTAGCACAACAACAAGATTAGGAATAGTCATCGTAGTCAAATATGAATAAATATGTATATTGTGGATTATCGGATAAAGTCATACAAATATAATTCCGTCACGAAGTCTCGCATATAACACATGAATATATAATAGGTCTGATAAGCACAATCACCCAAATGAAAATCAAGCGTAGACTCAACAACTATCAACATCGACACCTTGTCACCTTACTCAAATTTCCCTAATATAGTATCTCGCTCTCTGTATAGCTCCCATAATATCTTATGTCAATTAATCCTAAGTGCCACTCTCTTACACCATAAATAATTCAACCGCCAATTTTTCCTATTCAAGCTTATCATCTTATCGTCATTTGTTATTATCATTATCAAATCTTAGTAGTATAAACATCCTCAATTTGCCTCCAAAATACTTACTCTAAAAATTGAAAATTTGCACGCTAATAATGATACATCGCCCACTCATACTCAGGTCACCATACTACCCATATCACATAATTAAACCAGTAAACAACAAAATTTCACCACGTCTAATGCCTGCATTTCACAACTACTATAAAATAACTTACAAAGATAAACCACAATAACATTTATAAAGCACACCATCCTTTTCCGGCAAAGCTCACCCCTCTAACACCTAATATCCTCAACCAAACAATTCACAAATCACACATATACATCAATCATACACAACAATCTCAACGTGAAGATCCATAATACCCATACAACAATTTCATATAGAACTATTCTAAAAATATATTCACGTATACGCCCATAACACAAATATAATCTAAATTGAACACACACCCAAATCATATGGCCAAATTTTCTAAACATGAATACCACAAAATAAATAGCCCAGAATATTCCCAAACACAACCACCTGCTCAAGTCAACATTTCACAATTTACTATTAAGCTACGTATAAGTTTATTAATGCCAGATACAATACCACAATCAATAATCATATACTTCACTCAACATAGATAAGGTAACAACCGGTAGCTGATAACCTCAATTACTCCTGGCATCCAAGAGAAATTCTTAATTATTTTAAAGATCAACCTCTTACACCACGATCAATTTCTAATCCTACGACTATGGCTGTCACCGTAATCCTCCTCAACTAACCTTTATTACCCTTAAATTCACACAATTGCCCCAACTTATCAACAACTTCAAATTTAACACCAGCCAATTCCTCTCAATATTTCCGCATAATTCGCCCTCTTAAACTCAAACATATTCATCCGTGATTCCATCTCCAAAGGTTTCTAACCCAAGTTTACATCCTCAAGAATGATCATTACTATCACAAAAGATGTACTCTACTCAAAACACCGAACTCTTACTTAAACATTATTAATGCATAACTCAACCTCTTTTCTTATTCACCTCGATTTGTAATTCACCTCCAATTTATTTATCATTTCCGATCAAACCTTACATTTCACACTTCCTTATAATCACGTATCTTAACCAAGAATCTACTTATAACCCATTGATATTCCTTACAACCTTACCTCGAGTATATTCTGGGGATATTAATTATCACCTATCCTAATTAATTTCCTATAAAATCTCATTAGTAATCGTACTACCATCAACTATTAAGACTTTTCCCAAAATATATCAGCCCGGGTTATCTCGCTAATATTTCCGATACCTCGTATCATATTCTAAATCCCACTACATGTATCGCTCCAATATAATCTTCATAAATATCTACTCAATGCATCGACTCATATATGCCCAGCCTACCCATCTCAAATAAATACATAATCCCGACGTGACGTCATATTACCCAATTCATTTCCCACATATCTCCTAATATAATACATCTTAATTCAAACAACACCACAAAACACACGTAAAGTAGTCTCGTAAGACCTCGTGACGCGAAGTCAATCTTAAATCTTCAAGTGGCGTCCTCAATACAATCTGATTCGGGAAAGTTAAAATGAAATTCCAAACCGTAAAAACACACAACACACTTATAACCCCGAACTCCAGGCACATAACCACACAAGACACCAAGAAAACATAAACCTAGGCTCTGATACCAAAATTGTAACGACTCGCCTGTGTGGGTCTTCCCGAGGTTGGGACCGCCACCAACCTCGTATAATCGTAGTCACCAACGATAATAAATAAAAATGACTTTTACATCATAAATAAACAATATAACTCGGCCCATCGGGTGAACTAACCAATAGTACAACAACATTGAAACCTATAATATAAATACACATCAAACAATTTAAGGCAACTCGAAATAATAATAATTATAAACAATTTAAAACTTCTTTAAGATAAAAGTATGACTGCTGAGGTCTTCAGTTTCACCATCGCCATCTTCAAGGGTACGCAAATTTACTGCCACTACCTAGCCATTCCAAGAACAACCTAGGTACGAAACGCCCGCCCATAGGAAAAATAAAGTCGCCTAAAAAGCCGAGCGAAAATAAATATACGTAAGCTTTAACCCAATTGGACGTACTAATAAGAAAAATTTAGATTCCTCACCTATTTAGAGACTATATACCCCAAGAGTATTATTTTATGTTACTTAAGTTACAAAATAAAACTCTCTCTTATTGGCTTCTAACTAACACCGATAACCCACACTACGCCAACAACTCTACTTCACAAGACACCTTACTCATGTTGTATTTATCCGTTATCTTTCCAAGATAGCCAATTCCCAATATAATATACACCCCTAAACACACAATAACTTCTAAACATATATCTTAACCTCTCATAACTCATGCATATACGACTCAATCACTTATCTTAGTCCACTTTAAAGCACTACTCCCCATTTTACAATCATACTCTATGACAACTAATGCTCTCATAAAGACCTTCCAAATATATGCATTTCTTAATATGACCGAGTAATATATCTCGAATCCGTATAACCTAAGACGCATTTATCTTCCTGCATTTTTCATTTAATATACGGAACTTATCTACCTCAAAGGTACCAACGTCGTGGTTAGATCAGAACTTATATTCTAACGCATTTGAATTCAGTTTTCCCACCATATATATAAAATATCATCAACATCATCGATAGGTTAGCATAAACTTCGCTTTATATCAGCTCCTAATGTTCTCATTCCAAGGTATCTCATCCATTAGCCACTTAAGATATATAGAACATATTCAACAAAAAGACAAGAATGCCGTAAGGTTACAACTGAAAATAAATACCGTATCCTCAAGAAAATAGTTGTTGACAAGGCCGACGCTAAAAATGAAGTATAACCATTTAAAGCATCATTGCTAGTACAACAACAAGATTAGAATAGTCATCGTAGTCAAATATGAATAAAATATGTATACAGGATTATCGGATAAAGTCATACAACATAATTCCACACGGTCTCTGCATATAACATATGAATATATAATAGAACAGTAGACTCAACAACCACTAAAACTCTACCATCAAACCTCCTATCTCTCATATCCCCACCAAGATACCACATCCCTCTAATGCGCATATAATTCAACCGCTTCACCCCAGGAAACGGGACAAATCAACAATCACCTCGCACTTATACCGCAAAGAGGTGCCAAAACCGACTTATACACAAAGTATAAGGCACAATCGCACTTATACACAAAAGATAAGTCATAACCGCACTTATACACAAAGTATAAGGCACACCGCACGCTATACCGTAGTATGTACAAACCGACGCCATACCGTAGCAGGCCACCTCGACAACGCACAATAAAGAAAGCTTGTATCAAAGAGAATCATACCGCACGCTATACCGTAGTATGTGGCCAAAACCAAGCTATACCAGCATAGGCCACCTCGACAATGCAATAATAAAGAAAGTCATCAAAAGAGAATCATACTCCCGCACGCCATACCGTAGAGTATGTACAAACCAGACGCTATATAATTATCACAAAGAAAGTCGATCAAAGAGAATCATACTACACCTCAGTAGTGATAAAATACCTACAATGCACACAAAGAAAGCTTATCAAAAGAGAATCATACCGCACGCTATACCGTAGGCATGTACAATAGCCACATATCCCCGCAACGAGCGAGTCACCTAACTCCTAGTAGTCCTAACTATAGGGTCATATCCTAATACTCAAGTCACCCCAAAATCATACATAACTCCACGAACACCTCTCAATAACCAACTACTTATATCGAACAATAGCAAAGCATACAAATAATACATCACACCAGAATCAATCACAACCATGCCACATAAATACCACAAGTACGACAAAGCCAGCTAAATACCACAAGTTTGACAAGGCCACATAATACCACAAGCCGACAAGCTAACATAAATACCACAAGTGCCGACAAAGCCACAATACCACAAGCCACACATAAATACCACAAGTGCTTAATAAAGCCATTACATAGCCACACAGTATCATTTAAATATAAGCTGGGGAGTTCAAAGCATCACTACTCAAACCAAATTTCAACGCCGTTGTATCAGAAATACATAATCATATTAAAGCTCACACATAATCGCAGACAACCATTACATGTATACCATTCCCCGTAATCATATCACAAGTGACATATACAATCTATCTACACATAATTATATTGCTGTTAATTGCAATCTCTTTACACATAATTATATAATACAAGGACGTGTACACCATTTGAAAGAAGTAATATGGGTGTAATACATCATGGTATAAGTATCACTGCTAGCTACCGCAAAAACCTTCACGAAAGCATAATCATAATCGCTTCTTTCCACGATCACTTAAACAACACCCGAAGTATAATCAAGACCTACTACTATATACCGGCGTTTCTAGAAGACACATAACCAACTCTTGGGGAACTATCTCTAAACGGTATAACTGACGGATAAACTATCGAATTATAATCCCATCGACAACCCAATCGATTCACCGCTAACCATCTATCACTCTTCTCATTACAAATTGACTTATAAGTTATTCTAACTAATCATCAAGTCCATAATTAACAATCTATAATTCAAATATCAATTATAACTCAACCCTCGAATTTAATTTTTCAAATATAACACTTTTAATCAATTTTAAATCACCAATTTAACATCATAACAACTATAATAAGTCCCAATATAACCTCCTACACATTTAAAGTCTTATAAAATATCCATAAAAAGTCAACCGAAAAAACCTAAAAGTCAACTCTCGACCATAACGCCCTCAAACGATTCTAAATCAATACCTCACTCAAATACGCTACAACCCATAACCAACCAAGATTTATCATGTAACTACTATGGAAAAGTCAACTAAAAGTCAACTAAAAGTCAACTATAAAGTCAAAACCCAAGAAAATATCTCTAAAGACTTGAAATCTCTCTTACCTTAACCTCGAAGAGAAATCTACGGGGAGAACAATATTCTACAACCGATCTTCGAACAGCGACAATCAAGTTATAGAATGGAAAAATGAAATTTTTTTAAGTGGGGAGGGCCAATTTCGCCAAAATGCAGAAAGAAGACGAAGTCGCGATGATGATGATGACGCTGAGGATATGTATGAATAGATATTTAAAAACTCGAGTCCCGCTCGGTTTCGGGCACTATCGTACTTAAACTCCACTTAACCCGATTTCAAGATAAAATTTTCCATGGCAAACACTACTAAATTATAAATGAATTGCCTAAAAAGTTTTAATGTAAATAATATTATCATCGAAAAAAAATTATACTATTCCTGTCCCACTCAAATAATCGAAAAATTTAAATTTTTTTTTTTTTTTTTTGTAACGGGTTATTACAATTAGCTCAAGGATACTAACCTACTTGTTTGGCTTAATTAAAGTTAATACTTAAAACCAAACAACTAGGATACAATCAATATCTATCCATTAGGTTTAGGACTCGGGCATAGTAGTTATATGGAGTTAATTGTCAAAATAATCTTTAGATAGTGGGTAATTTAATCAGACTGATCCTTAATACTAACGTAACACTTTGGTCACTGATAGTGGCACAATATAATGCTTTGGTCCCCGATAGTGGCATCAAGTTATGCTTTGATCTCCAATAATAACATTGTAGCATTTTCTGCAATTAGCTCGTTGATACTAACCTACTTGTTTGGCTTAATTATTGTACTATTATGGTTCATCGCTTAAGTCCTAAAACCCGAGGGGTACCATTTGGATGTTGATTGTATCCTAGTTGGTTGGCTTAATTATTGTACCATATAACTAGAGTTAATAGCCAAAATGTTTTCGTGATATCAAGACTTGTGCTCTATTCTTTGGTCTTATTACTTAAATACAAAGACTTCTAGAATCGAAGGATTCAAGGTTACACTTCTCGATACCATACACAAATTTTATGCGTTTAGACGGAGACATTAGCTTGGGGACAAAAATGCAACAATTGTGGCACTATCGAAAACCAAAATGCTATGTTGTCACTATTAAGACTAAAATGCAACTCATACCCAATATCTGGAAACATTTTAGCTATTAACTCTAGTTATATGATACAATAATTAAGTCAACCAACTAGGATACAATCAACATCCAAATGTCCATCAGGTTTAGGACTTGGGCAATGTAGTTATATGGTACAATAATTAAGCCAAACAAGTATGCAGTTAGCATCAAATCCAGCCAATTGCGTAAAATACTATAATTTTATTATCGAGATCAGCATAACTCTCACGCTATTTTCCTGCTTAATTCATTTCGAGCACACGCTTCTAGAATCAAACATCCAAATGTATCCATCATGTTTTGGACTTAGGCACTGTGGTATGGTATTCATATCAATATCAATGTCAGGAAAAAGCCCACATGGTCTGCCTGAATATATGATCTTCATATATATAGGAACATCACATTATTTTTTTTCGTAATTAATATTTGTGTCTAGATATCCCATAGATATTGCAAGGCCTAACTTCTTATATCTATAAGTAGAGTTCTATTGAGTTCTCATATCTGCATGGAAACAAATTAAAGAATATCTTGAATACTTTCTCCAGTTTTTTTTATCATTCCAACACCACATAATAATATTATATTAGAATCTGTCATATCATCAAAGTCTCATAATGAGGTTAAAACAACATTGTAGTGAGGCTACAAAGGACAAATGGAGCATCGAAGAAGATAGCATTACAAGTTTCTCTTCTTTGAGTCAATCAGATCATTTTAATACCATTGTGCGTAATATTTTCTATTACATCTGAGCCCATTTGTTATTACTCCCTTTGGAGGCTCTGAATCTTATGTTATACTCTTCGCATAATCTATGTTATATTTTTGCTGACACTCTCATATACTTCTATCGTTGTCTACTATTTCAATCTTTCAAGATTGTACATGTGAAGCCTAAGACGTAGAAAGAAACTAATTATTCTGTAAGTTAATTATATTTAAGAAATAATGGACAATAAAGAAAGAAAAGTTCTAGAGTTTCTTCTCTTTTAGTACTCAATTTCACCTTTTTGCTATGTGATTAATGTGCATTTTTCTTGGCTAAAGTAATTTCATGCATTTATTTAAGTGAAACCTATAAATATCCCTTCTTGTGTAGTATTTTGTGTGTGGAAACACCACCAAAAGTGAGGATCAAAACATGTAATCGGCATTCAAGAGTTTCATAATGGTGCTCAGAATCGAGGTTTTCATGCCTGCTTAAAAACACTCAATCGGTATATCCTGCTTCTGCAGATTGCATTAACAACATCAATCGCTAATGGGTGTATCATGATTCTCGCCTTGCACCCCTTCCTACGATTTATTAGCTGATCCGCAGCTGTACGCATTACTCTGCCATCGGTAAACTATGATAAATTGCCAGACAAGCACTTTTCGTAATTTATTCTTTCTCGCTTATTTATCTCCAATTAGGGAGATCCATATCCCTGGTAGATCTTAGTAATTAGTATAATCGATGATACCACAATTATCCTAATTACGGGTTACATCACGTCAGTCACAGCATCCCTACGATCTCGAAGCTATCGACAAGCATTTGTATCATTTAAGAATTGTGATAGTGATTCCTAACACCAAGCACTCTACTTTATCCAATCATATTTCGATCGGTATCTACTACTATATCGAATTCAAAATAATTGTGATTTTTGTTTTTCGGGATCGATATTTGATTACTAATAATTTCTACCATTATAAAATGAAAATATAAAAATTTGTTGTGAAAAGCAAAAATAACAACTATTTTGAGTGGAAGGTAATAGGAGATAATGTGCATGATGAATTGCGTAGTGACGCCAAGATAAAAAATGTATTACTAAATAAGCGTAACCGGAAAGACGATAAAAAATATGTAATGCATTTATCCAAATCCTTTGATTTCTAATTGTCAAAATTAAAAACTTAATTATAATTTTACTTCGCTTTGTCTCGAGGAATAATTAAAAGCCTTTTTTTCTTTCTCATTCAATATATATAATCATGTTATTAATAGTAAACTGCATTAAAAATACTAACATTCTTTAAACAGCTCAAGGAATTCGGACGAAGCATAGAGGACTTGAAGCGAGTGATAATAAGAAGCCTCGATGATCTTAAAGAAAGTTTGGTTTTAATAGATGCTGTTCAACGGCTTGGTTTGGACCATTATTTTCGTGAAGAAGTTCAAATTGTTCTTGAGAGGCATTGTCTAGGCTATGAACCAAACAATTATCCAACCCTAAAAGAGGCATCGCTTCTTTTTCGACTACTATGGCAACATGGACATTACGTACCAACAGGTGAATATGTAAATATCAATAATTTATTTGTGTATCTATGTTATACGGTTAAAATCATCACAAATTGCCCCTATTTGTATTTATAAGCAATTTAAATATTGACAACTTAATCTTTTTAATTTCCTTCATAAGTTAATTATTCCTTGTAAAGGATGATATATATATATATATATATATATAGATAGTGAAAATTTGTTAAAATAATTAAAAAATGATTAAGGCGACTTAATTAAATTAATTAAATCAAGTCACTAAAAAAATGCCAGCATTAATTTAGGGTTACCAAATGGAACCTAACATTTAATATAAAATTCTAGATTAGAACAAAGGGTTCCGAGAAAATAGCCCCAAATTAAATGTTTATTAAATTTAGGGTTCGAGGCTAAAAATCCCTAATTTTATTACATTACTTTTTGGCCATAGGGCTTGAAATTGAAGTTTTGGGATTTAGGGTTCAAAATGAAAACTGCGAGAAGTTATGGGATTCAAAATGAAGACTCAGGTTGAATTGACAGAAAATGTGTTTTGACCTAGAAAATAGTCGGAACCTTAACCATGAAATAGGAGCCTATTTTCTTTCTTGGAGGCAAAGAAATTACCGAAATCGGCCAGTTCGGATCTTGACTCAAAATTCAGCGGTTGAATCAAGTCCACACGAAAATGAACCAACCAATCGAGTGAGTATTCAAAGCCCGAGAATCCTATAAATACCCCACATATTTATTGGGATAGAATCTGAATATAACTTAACGGATATATCAACACCGAACCCTCTGAGTCCTAATATCTCAAGATAATCTAAAAGCAGACAATAATTGAAAATGCCGAGAAAGTAAATAACACACGGATCTTTATCTGGGTTCCCGCAATTAGATCACATTCAGCTATAAGAAATCAACTTCAGAATGAACTCTGCTTGATTGTTACAAAGTCCTATCAAACTAAGCTTCTCCAATTGAGTAATACTTTATAATCTAGTATTCTCAATGACAAATCTACACACTAGATTTAGCTTAAAATGATATACAAATGATACTAATCAAGTAGAGAACAACTCTATTGAATTTGGAACAATTGGAAAATTGAGAGAAAAATTGAATTTTAGGATATTAAGAAAGTTATGATCTAGCTAAGCTTTATCTTCTTGAACACTTTTATCGAGACCCCGGGACCCCAGTGCCGATGACGGTCTCGATGGCCTCTCGATAGGAGTCTCGATGAGCTCCATCTGAACCCGGCTCCAATTTGTGCATCGAGACCTTTAGTGCCGATGAGGTCTACGTCCCTGCATCTCGCACTGAAAATGCCTTCAACTCAACAATCTCCCACTTGAAGCCTTTTCAAATCACCGTCTTCAAGACCTCGATTCATAGCGGCGCCTTGAGCTACTCGCTCCGAAGGTTAAATGAAGTCGAACACAACTTCAGCTTCTCCTTGTTTACAACCTTTGTAAACATATCGGCAAATTGGATCTCCCAAGTCTTGTCAGGCTTCAGAGACCCCATTCTCTATCTTGAAACGTATAAATGGAACCTCGATCCACATGTGCTTTCTCGCGCAAACCACAGAGATTTTTAGCGAATAAATCGCACTCGACTATCCGCAGTACAAAGGTGTTACATCCATGCTCAGATTCGGTTCTTTCAAGAGAAGTACGTAACCAAATCTCTTTCGGCTTCGCCATAGCGACGCTAACTACTGCCTCACAACTTGACAATGCTACTATTAGTTGCAACTTGATCTCGGCTAATAGTAGTACCCCCAACGTGAATACATCGGCTATTAGACTTCCTACTATCAACGTCACCGTTATCATCATCTACATATCCCACCCCAACCCGCACTAGATTTCACGGAAACATAACGATTTTGACACTACCATTGATTATCTCAAAATCAACTTCCACTGACTTCCCAGTAATAACCACTGGGTTAGACATATATGCGAAAAGCTCCCGCGCGTATGCGATATAAGTGCGGTGCACCATAGCATACGCCGAATTACCTCTGCCCGAAGCATAAGACACATATCGCCTCCTACCGTCATCTTAGGTCTCGGTGAATGTTGTGCGATAATTGAAAATGGCTTGACTAACGAGTACTTACGAGGTTTCGTCGGCATGTTGAATAAACGATTACTTTCTTTAGGTATTCTTCTTGTGTCAATCTCGAGAGAGAATCGATACGATTATTCTCATCCCCGAAATTTGCTTGACCACCTAGGTCGCCGTACTTAAATCCTTGACAACTCTTTCTTCAACATGTTCATCAACATAAAGAAGTAAGATAACATAATCTTTTGAAACTTCCTTATGTAGCAGTAGTCGGTCTCACAACTTACAAACTTCAACCTTTTGATAAAGGATTATCAAATGTAATATTCAACGCCTCGAGGCTTGTTTGGCCCGTACAAGCTACAGTTCTGGGCCAAATCTTCTTTCCCTCTAACCTCGAAGCCTTGAGGAATTTGCTTAATGAATAACTCTTCACTTCAGATCGCATTAGCAAGCAGCAGTTTTACATCCATCGATGAGTGCGGTCATCTCTACTTCAATCCCGGAAGCAGGTTCGATTGACACGAAGCTTGACTACGGGTGAGAATATTTCGGTGTAGTCAATTTCCTTTCCCTCTGTTGGAATCCGCCAAACAGCCAAGCAGAGCTTTATAGCGTTTGCTTCCATCCTATTCCTCATGATTGGGTGAGCCATTTGATACGCAATATTCTTCTGCAGCTTCTGCGTGGTCTTACCAACTCCGCGTCGTGTTTGTCAACAATGACTCCATCTCCTCTTTATCGCTAACTCCCGCTTGATGGTTTCATCACGTTATGCTGCTTGACATAACTAACGGGCTCGCCTCTGTCGGGTTAACGTGAGAAAGTTAAGCGGAAAGGTGAATAAATCTGAGTTGGTTTCGGCTCGGATACTATTACGAGACAGTGTACACATCTTGATCACTATAGGAACAATCTCTTCTGTTGATCCTTTGAAAAAGTATTATCCTTCGGACTGCAATAGATACCCACTCCCACTCGAACCCGTCTGTCTTCCCAAAGGTGGCATATCAGCAAAAGGATCTACAGGTTGATCTTCAGGAGCAGGGGCATGATCTAAGACATGCCTATTGGAAGGAACCGAGTCATGCGCCTTCTCCTGCGCATTTGACTTCCTCGGTATTTCAGTTGTGACTTCTCCTTCCACTTCTTTCTCCTCTAACACTTTACGTAAATGCTGTATACTTTGTTGTTGAAGACCACATTCTTGCTTAGAATCTTCCGGTTCTTCCAATCGCCATTTGTATCCCGTCACCGGCGTCGCCATAATCAATAAAATAGCAAATGTTAGATTTAGGTTCAAGCTTATTTCACAAATTTTGCATCAACATGACATACGCTAAACAACCAAATACTTTCAGGAAAGAATAGTTTACCTTCTTGAACTCAGCGTCTCTTGGGAATGCGAAATTAGGAGGGCGAAGGTCTGTTTATCAAGAAGGCAGCCGTATTGATTGCGTCTGCCCAGAACGTTTGAGGTAAACCACAGTGTAACCTCATACTTCTAGCACGTTCATTCAGCGTCCTGTTCATCCTCTCAGCTATTCCGTTCTGTTGGGGTGTTCCCGGAATAGTCTTCTGCATCCTTATTCCATTCTCGGCACAATATTGTTTGAAATCCATATCACTGTATTCACCCCCATTGTCGGATCTCAAACACTTCACTCTCAGCCCCGTCTCATTCTCAACCATAGCTCTCCATTTCTTGGGAGCATCATCGCACCGGATTTGTGTGGGAAATAAACCCAAACTTTTCTCGTCGCATCATCAATGAAGGTTACATAATACGATGAACCTCCCACAGAACCAACAGGCGCCGGTCCCCAGACATCTGTGTGAACTAACTCAAGCCTCTCAGATTTAGGCTCAACGCCAGTTTTAACAAAACTGACTTTCTTCTTTCCCGAGCAGCGGCTCTACCGAGATACTTGATGATCAACAGATTTGAGCTCAGGTATCACATTATTTGAAACAAGCAGTTTCATACCTTTCTCGCTCATGTGGCCCAATCGGTTGTGCCACAACATCGTCTTCTCAGAACTATCAATAGCAGCTATAGTCATTTGAGAACTCGATGGCAATTATCTTGGAACCTCGGACTACGAGTCATTGCGCCTCAGGTTACCTTCGGTTGCCTTACTTAAGCGTAGTTGGTAACCATCCTCGTCAGTGACTCACATAAATCAAGCTCTTAACGACTTAGGTACATACTCACTTTAGTCAATCTCCGGGTAGAATTCACGACGACTTCAAGTTCACATCTCCCACGTACCTTCAATCTTTTGGCGGCTCACCATTAGCTAGATGAACCGTCCCATAATCTCCAGCCATATAATTCAACATTATATCCTGAGTGGGTGTTGTATGAAATGATGCTCCTGAATCAAGAATCCAAGAATTTATTGAACAATCAACAGACAAGAGTAGAGCATCCGCATAGTCATCAACAACATTCACATCGTTCTTGTTGCCCTCTCGACTACCAGATGCCTTGCCATAACATGTGACCGGTGCTTGCCGCGTCAGCCTTTCGAGAGAGTACGTCCTCCAGGCTTCGACTTACTGCTCCTGCGACTTTGACCTCCATTTATTCTTGTTGTTTCCTTTATCCCAGTTTCTACCTCACATCTACATTCAATCACGAGAACCTTTCTCAACTCCATGTTCTGAACTTCTTAGGACGGACATCGCTCTTCGACCACATAGAAGTACTGACTTCTCATTTCAGTATGAATTACTCCTGGCCGATACCATTGACTCCCCAAACTATCGCTTAAAAGATGTCAATAGTATCAATGCTTGTAATTCATCCTCGAAGTTAACCTCAACAGTAGACAACTGATTTATCAAACTATTGAAATCATTAAGGTGCCTAGCAATTGGAGTATTCATTGACATCCTCGAAATTAAATAGGTTGCTTAAATCGACAAATACACTTATTGTGGATGGTTTCTGCATCATAACTTACGACAAAGCTATCATCGAAGCCCTTTGTGTTGGTCTCCTTGCTTCAGTGGCAACAACGTTTCTGAACAGCGGTCTGTTGCCCCCGAGACTTGTCCTTCTGGCTGGATTTCACTCTTGTCTGTATTTGCGGGCTTACTTTTAAAACATAGGCTTCTTCAGCCACAAATAATCCTCCATAGTCATCTTCAATGAAATCAGCCCCCATCAATTTATCTTTAGCATATGTCGATACACCTTAGTACTTTGCCCATTAATTTCGGATAAACTATATACAGACTCTACTTTCAGCTAACTCGGTATCAATTATTGGGATAGAATGCATATATAACCCCAGCAGATATATCAACACCCAGACCTCACGAGTCACAATATCTCAAGATAATCTAAACAGACAATAATTGAAAATACCGAGTAAATAACCACTTAGGATCTTTTTATACGAGGTTAAAAGTGCGTCACATTCTTTGTATAGAAATCAACTAGAATGAACTCACAACGATTGTTACAAAGTCTATCAGTAAACTTCTCCAATTGAGTAATACTTTATAATTTATTATAATGACAAATTTACCACCTAGATTTAACTTAAAATGATATACGAAATAAATCTTGTCAGTAAAACAGTATATTGAATTTGGAGCAATTGGAAAGTTGAGAAAAAATGGAATTTTAGGATAATAAAAGTGCCGACTAAACTCGCTATCATAACTGAGCCTTCGTAGGGCCCGGCCGGGACCACGAATACCGATGGCGGTCGATAGCCTCGATGGGGTCTCGATAAGCTCATACGGGCCAGGCTCCAATTTGTGCATCGAGACCCCGTGAACCACAGTACCGATGGGAATCGTCCTCAGGACTTTGAAATGCTTCAACTGTTAATATTTCGAAAATTCAAGAACATTCACATGGAAAATACAAAAAGGTGCGAGAAAAAGCCCCGCGTATAGAAAATCTGAGGAACAATCTATGAAATTTATAAGTTAAATCTTTTAAACCATCAACAAAAACATCATAAGTTAAATATTTTACATCAGCAAAACATCATTTGGTGGCTGAAAGCACTCTTACTTGGTGGCGGAGAAACCGCCTCTGGTAGCGCAAAGGTGAGGTAATTAACTGATGCGAAATAAAATGGGTAAGAGATGCAGTTGCAGCAGCCAATTGTAAATTTTATGGCGTGGTGATGTAGCGTGCCGCGTGGCTTAAACTTATTAGCGCCGTCTCAAGACTCTCGAAGGTATATTTGGCAATTTTATTGACGACAAGAGGAAGTTTCATGAGATACTAGCAAAAGACATTAATGGGCTCATGGAGTTATATGAAGCCTCGCAGTTGCTGGATACAAGCAACGAAGAAATCCTATTAGAAGCTGCAACTTTCTCAAGCCAGCATCTTTATGAGAGAGTCAAGAATGTGGAAGATTCTTACTATGAAGTTGTTAGCAATACTTTGGAGTATCCATCTCAAAAGAGTATAACAAAATTCACAGCAAGACGTTTTCTCAAAGATTTGAAAGAGATTTATACTTGGGTAAAGCCAGTCAAGGAATTGGCAAAGATGGAGTTTGGAATTGCTCAACAGAAGCACAGGGAGGAACTTCATCAGATATCAAAGTAAGTTGCTTGTATATCAACAGCTATTACTTATAATATCTATTAGAGTTAAGTATCAAAATGCTATCACATAATGGACATGAGTTGTACTTAGGTACCGATAATGTTATAATTATTATATTTTGATCCTCAAATAACGTTTATGTCTAAATTTAATGGAAAAATTATGTCACTATTGGGGACCAAAGTACAACAATTGTATCTTTATCGGAAACAAAAGTACTATATTATGTCATTACATTATCACTATTGAGAGCAGTCATATATGTTACTAGTGACTAAATTACAATATTGAGGTAATTATGGGAATTTAATTACAATATTAAACCTGCCATATTGCGATAATTGTGAAATAAATTGCCCATGTATGATGCATCATTATTAGAGACCAAACCTTACTTATTTGACATTACTGAGGATTACAATTCCAATTCATTTTTTGGTGATTTGGTATAATACTTTTTACATGTTTCACTTGGCAAGTACGTATAGTCTATTAGAGTATTAGATCACTAATTTGGGAAATTTTAATAAGTAGATGGTGGAAAGGACTTGATCTAACGGAGGAACTAAAATTTGCGAGAAACCAACCACTAAAATGGTATGCATGGACCATGGCTTCACTGGAAGGCCCTCAATTGTCGGAAGCCAGAATTGACCTCACAAAGGCTATCTCTTTCATATATGTCATCGATGATATCTTCGATGTTTACGGAACACAAGATCAACTCATTCTTTTCACTCAAGCACTTAACAGGTATTCACTAAATTTCATTTATATGTATGAAGTGTTTGGAACCAAGATCTTATAAGAGGAGTGGTTGAGTGGATGAATTGATACCATACAAATAAGGAAACAAAAATAAATCTAGGGGACTTTTAAATAAAAATAAAATATAACTCTTTTAAAAATAAATAATCATTGAATTCACCAAAATATTATACAGTTTTGAGCACCGTAGTGAAGCTTTGGCCAAGTATATATTTTTGTTTGTATTATATAATATATTATGAAAAATATATCAATGAAAAATTTATTGTAAACTCTTTCATTTGATATATTTTTAAATTAAATATTCTCTGTATGAAATAATATCTACTAGAAAAGCAAGAACCCAAAATTAATAGAAACAAACCTTACTCTGAGCAATAGACAATGCATTATATAAATAACTGTCGACGCTAAATTCATCTGAAATAGCAAAACTTGAGACATAGAGATATCACGAAACCCGTTTGGGTTAGAGACTACCGACACCAACCGATACCATCAAACATTTTAATTTATTTTTGATTTATTTTATTCTGAAGCCGCACCCCGACACTTTATTTAATTAATTTTATTTTGATTTATTTTATTACCGACACACTACACCAAACGAGCTTTATTTAATTAATTTTATTTTGATATATTTTATTACCGACATATTTAATTAATTTATTTTGATTATTTTATTAACAAACACCCTGCAAATGTATAATTTATAATACCCGGCAATATGTTGAAGATGGAAACCTGAAAACCAAACACCACATATATGCGCTAAACCCGATGCTACTGACGCCCGACCCGGCATACGTTGTAAATTTTGTGAAAAAATTAGCGGCATGGATCTTCTGACATTCTGTCAGTACCAAAATTCACAAAAATACCCAAAAAAACAGGGCAAACAACATACAAAAAACATCAAAAATAATATAAACATCAAACAAAAATATCAACAACAACATAAACATCAAACAATATGTAACACAAAATACTATCTAAAAACATGAACAACAATATAAACATCGAAACAAAAATAATAACTACTTGATATCCAAAAATCATCAACATAAACATCAAACATCAAGCAATAAAATTACCACTGCTCTTTCGATAATTTTTCCCTACAATAAGCAATGTAATAACATTATTATCAAGATAAAAAATTAGATACACATAAAAAAATCGAAATGTAACAAAAGTAAACAAAATAATTAGATAGACATAAAATGTAACAAAATAATTACCTCAAATAATTTTCTACTAAATGAAACAATATAACAAGATTTAGTAGATAATAAATAATTAATTATCTAACAAAATAATTACCTCAAATAATTTCCCTACAAAAAAAACAATGTAAGAAAGCTAGCCATTATTATAAAATTAAACAAAATAATAACTAAATTATAATTGAGGTATGAGTTACGAGAAATTGTGAAAGTTAAATGTAAAAATATAGTGATTATGTGATTAGAAGTGTTTATATAGTGGAAGGTATGAATGCGAAATTTTGAGCGCCCGGCGACCCATTACGCTGACGCCACATATATAAAATATTTTAAAATTCCCGCACTTTATTTTTAGCGGGAATCGAAAATTTTGAGGGACATGCAGACACTATAGCGACACCGGTTTGAATAATGTAAAAATCTGAGGCAGAGACGCGGCCCGACACTGGCAGACACCGTTCTCACTTACGTATAAGTGAAAAAAAAGATCATCAACGTAGGAATTTCTTGCGAGAGCAAACAAAACTCCCCAACTTAATGGAGAAATCCCGGATGACCACTATTTTCATATTTAAACATGGTATTAACGTCATTAGTTCTTGAAAAATAAACAAGAAAACAAAAGAGTGAAGAGAGGAGGGAGGTAGATGCTCAAATAATGATAGTAGTACTTATGATTATTTACACACACCGCAAGGGTTTGTGTCGATTATTACACGAAAACTTGAAAATAAAAGCAGTGGATCCTAATTCTCTTAGGGGCTTAAGCCTTCGCTGGTATTGTTCGAAATAGCCTTCCTGCGAGGTCTAAATGCGTTATCAGGGTAGTCCGGCCAGCGTGCGTGAGCATCGTACCGTGTCGAATGCGTCTTGAGTAACAGAAATTGGAATATCACCCACCGCGACTATGTCGACATCGTTCGATGGATCCACAAGAGCAGTGGCGATTTGTTCTTTCCTCTTGAAAGATATCTTGATGTTAAAAGGCGACACATCGACACTTATTTTGCATATGAGTCAATGACTAGGCTTACAGCATTATTCTTGTTCTGTGCGCCTTGTTTATGCTCTACTCGTGAGATGTGGCGAAGATAGTATACTTGTTGTGCACGATGCTAGGATAAAGGTCATCCTTAGAGGCTGCGCTCTTTGTGTTTAATTTGAACCATTACGTTCCTCGACCTTAGCAAATATTATACCGACAACACCGACCATGACCGACACTGATTTTGTAGAATCGAGATGACAAAAGCATTTGTTTTATACAACCCCATAAAAGCAGATACTAATGAAAGTTGTTGATTCTTTTTCAAATATTTTATAGATTCACTAGCGATGAGTCTAAATAAAAACATAAAAGACAAATCAAAATCATAAAACATAAAATATCCATAAATCTAAAATATATCCATAAAAATATCCATAAAAATATCTATAAATTCATGAATCAATCCATAAAAACATAAAAATATCCATACATCACATCTAATGCTCAAGGGGGGGTTGGGGGGGCTCACTAGTGTTGGGGGTACATTGTGGGGAGTGGGAGCGCTTTCGCTAATGGGGGTGCAGGTGGGCGGGTGGGTGAGGACGGGGAGATGAGATGCTGCCGACTTTGGAGTCGCTTGAAGCTCCGGTGAGAATGGGGGGGTGAATGGGCGCAAGCAGTCTGCATAGTCCTCTGAGCAGACGATAGGGCGAAATCACGATTCTTGAGGCCGTAATCTGCTTCTCAGCGTCTTGTTGCCGCCTCGGTTTCCGACAACCAAACCCGATACACATGCTCTGCTTCCCTCGGCGTCTTGTTCTTCTCCTCGGGACTCCGACAACCGGCGTTGCGCATCACCGAGGCGGGAGGTTCAGTGTAGGCGTCCATCGGCATCTCATTTGCGGGTATAGCGACTCCAAACTTCGGCCTTTCTCCGTCACGACCTCGCGGTGATGCGTCGCGATTCCTTGTCGCGCGGAGCCTTTAATGGATCGAGTCAGAGCTACTTCTCGTGGAGCAGACCCGTACTCGTCCGGCAAGTTATATAAACATAAGAATGAAATAAATAACATTATAAAAAATAACGTTTTAAATTTAATGTATACAAAATTTAAACTTACAAAACGATCTCGACCTCGGTTGTAGAATTCCACTGGAAATCGGTTCGTCGGTGGCCTTATTCTTGCTTCTTGTTAAGATCGAGACGAATATTCAGCAGCGAAGAATAAACTCTGATCCTCGGCAAGCGCCAATTACAATACATAGTTAATAGCGGGATAATGAAAATTAAAATTTAATAGTAAAAATCCAAACTTACCTCGTCGTGGAGCCTGCATGAGCCACGCTCCCCGAAGAGAATGCCGAAGGAGCTCCATCCCGAGGCCCGCCAAGCGAGTCATGCGATTACATCGGTTTTTGGGAGATCGACCGATGGTCGTCACGACACCGATTGCGGCGTGCCGCCAAAGCATTAGGGGTCACGGATCGGTGGGAGCATAGGTCCCGAGGAGAAGAATTCGGATCGTCTGCCCCTCGACCCGCGTGCGTGTGCTTCCCGTTCGTAAGAAGATCGCCGCCTCTTCTTGTTCGAGAGCACATCCAAAATTGCTGGCATATCTGGCAGCTCCGTCCACGAGATCTCATATCGATCTGAAATAAATACAAAATTAAGTTAGTCTAATTTCACAATTCGAAAATCACAAAACTTTTATATTTAAATAACACCAAAAAGCATTCGTATACCATCCTTCGCTTTGATCATCTGTATAGTGTACATATCTTCCGCGGTTCTTATTTGGTTCGAAGAACACTTTTACTTCCTACCCAAGCAAACTTTAACATAAACAAACTTGATTTCATTAGATACAAATGATAAATATAAATATTAATAAGACAAAGCATGTAGCGACTATCCTCACAGCCTCGGCGGGCGCCGAGATGGCGTGGAGCTGTCGAGATTCGCGTACCCGACGTGTCTCCGGGGCTACGTCGAGAAAGGTAAATCAAATCCTTCGACGACTGGAAATCGATTATATCTACTCTCGGTCGTCGAGCGTCGGCGTGTGGCAGCCAGTATTGACTGCTCGTCGTGGGCGTGCTGGCGAATGCGCACGGGCGAGTCGGCGATCTTGTGGATATGGACGGCGTGCTCGCGGTATAAATCACAGGGGTCAGCCAGGTAGTACACTTTATGTCGGCATGGGCCCGATCGTGGCTCGATGCTTGAGTCGGATAGTACCCAGGCCTCTTCGGCGACCGTCCGCTCTCTGCTCCTTTGTCGTACACTTCGTCCTAGTTTTGCATACGAGGAGCCATAATAAAACTGCGTTTTTCAAATTCAAATTCTATCCAGAAATTAAAACAATATCATTTCAAAATCAATTCAATTGAATCAAATCGGTCGATCCAATTGAAACAACTTTCAAACTCAAATCTAATTCAAACAACATTTCGATCTAATTCAAACAACATTCAAACTAATTCTTTATCAATTGATTCAAATTGATTTGATTTAATCTCGAAATATAATTCAAATCAAATCAAATTCAAACTTAATCAAATTCCCCGATTCAAATCCAATTCGGTCATCGAACTCAAATCTAATATAATTCAAGCTGATTGATCAATTCAATTCATAAACAACAATTCAATTACCCAATTCAATCAATTAAAAACAAAATTAAACCAAATAAAATCCAACATTCAATTCCCAATTCAATCCTAACTAATTAAGCCGAATTAGAAGCTTAATTAAACTTATAACTATACAAATTAACAAATTAAAACGAAATAAATCCAAAATAATAATTAATTAAATTTATAATTAATACTAGAATTAAATGAATTATACAACAACTAATTAAAAACAATAAACAAAAAAAAGAATTAAAAGAAATTAGATCATAATTAAACATATAATAACAAACAATTAAACATACAAATTATAAAACAAATAATTAAAACATTAAGCGAAAAAAAAAACAAAAAAAACAAAACAAGCGAAAAAACCGCACATTTTTACGGTGGGTGCGGTGGGGAGTCGAATGAGTGGGGCCGGTGGGCGGGGGAGTGGCGATCCAGTAGGGTTTGGGGGGAGGCTGATGATGTGGGAAAAAATATTTTTTTAAATATATATCGGACATATAAATCGGTGTGGTGTCGATTGACAATTAATTTTTGATTTTTTAAATTAAAATCGAGACACAGCTGGCAGAACACAAAGAGCCCAAAAAAAAAAAAAAAAAACGGGCCTTTAAAAACCGACGCTATCTTGACGCCATGGGGGTGTCGATGGAATTCAGCCCCGCTTAGTAGGTCTGTTTCTAGTAGTGACAGTCCCAACTATGAAAAAGTCAAAACTAGAAAATGCATTGGAAACGAGGAGAAAATAGTAATTTAAAATAAGGTACACCCGAAGTGGGGTGTGACCCCAGTACATTAAACGAAGTTAAATTCATGGAGGACTTGGGTTGGATATTCATTTGGGTGAGTACTTATTTGATGCTAGTCTTGATTAGTGATGTTGTAGTGCGGTTCGGTCCAGATAACGGCCTCTCATGGACAGATGATAAGCCCAGGTCTATCCGGACATAAATTTGCTCGGATAAAATTTTGGACGGAACACATCCGATAGATTTCAGTGGATACTAGATTACAGTGCAGTTCAGATATCCGATAAAAATATCCAAAATAAAAAAACCTAAATCAACAATTAAAAAACTAAAATTAAAAAAAAAATCAATAATTTTATTACCTTGTTGAGAAATGTTTTACGAACTAGGAGAGAAAAGGAAAGAAAGAAAGGAAAATGAAAAGGAGGGAGGAGGGAGGGAGGCAGATGTGAGCCGGGGAAAAATCAAGGAAAAGAAATGTAAAGGGAAAGGAGATGGAAGTGACGGGGGCGACGAGAAGAAGAAAAAAAGAAAGTAAAATAGAAAGAGGGGGAGGGAATTTGAAATGCAGTCAAGAACAATAAAAAGAAGATGAAAATAAAGGGGCGGGGAGCACGGTGAAGTCTGAAGAGTCAGTGGGGGGAGGGAATGAAAAAGGTGGGGGACTTACCGGGTTATCGGTCGGTCCAAATCGGTTCTCGAGATAAAAAGGTCAGTCGAACGTTAACTTTTCGAGGCGAGATAAATGGTAAAGTTTTTTTGGATCGGATTCGGGCGGATCTCGGATCTCGGCCAGCTAACGGCATGAGTCACGATCGCGACACCCAAGCGTCATGTGGAACTTGGAAGAAGTTCGGGACTTGGGTCCGGTGTTGTACAAATCCTAACACAACTCCCGAATCTCTCGTACTAGAGACTCGAAGGAGTTCGGGACCAGTGTCGGGTGTTATAAGTCATTATCACAACCGGGTTATAAGTCATTATCCACAAGTCATGGCGAAAGCGTATGGCGGTTTTAGATGGACTTGTCTAATTTGAGGCCCAGTTTGATTCTAGCTAGATTTTCTATTGTTAGTCTATGCCTATCGCTCTTAATCATTAAAAGAAGGCAGCCCGATCGGAGTCACTAACGTCTCTATTTCCCAGTGGAAGCGGGATGAATTAAATTTACCGGCGGCTTTTATGGAATCTCTAATCATTTACCGACTCGAATTTCCGGCCTCAAAGCAAGCATATATTCGGGCTTCGACCGACTCATTTCGTCTCGGAAATACCCGGCTAGCGGCCGATATAAAATCGACACATTACCGACTCTTGGGATTACGACCTGCGACCCGTCTGTTATATCCGTCTCTAAACCGTCTGCTTAGACCCATTGCCAGCCGTCTGTAAGCAGATGCAGGCAAACTCCCGAAAAAGAAGCAGGCTTCGCGGCCGGCTTCAATTCAATGTAAGTAATCCGACTACCGGCCGTATCCACCGGCCCGTATGAATCCGACTCCCGTAACACGACTCGAGCCGTCTCTATTTCCCGACTCACAACAATTTGCATAAAAACCATTGCATTGTCGTGCCAAAATTTAGAAGTCGATCACGAAATTCAAACTCCGTCTCGGACCGTCGCTTGATCCCGGCGGCATTTACGCAATTTTTGAAACGGCCAGTTCTTTGCGATAACATCGGCAGCAGGCTCTGTACAAACCCATCGAAATGATAAAAAGCAAATATCATAAGATTGATTACCATCCAAACTTCGTACAAACAAATATAAAAACATCAAAGATTCCAAACATAAAAAACATAACAATTTCTTAGAACAAATACTTATTAAACATGTAATTCGTATATAAACATCAAGCCGCCAATTCGTATAAACATCAAACATATTAATTCATATAAATATCAAACATTAATTTATATAAACGTCAAGCGTTCAACCCCGAAAATTAAAATAAAAACCATTTACCTATTCGAACTTGAATATAGTATATCCACACAATAAAAGCAACAAATATAAATTACAAATATATTAACAAATATAAATTACATACGAAATTAAAATTGATTGGAGTATTAATCCTTACCTCTTTAAAGTGACCTACAAAATAAAATAAAATTTAATGTTAGTAGACAACAAAATTATGGAAATGAAATTAATAACATAAAAAAAAGATGATTTTATGTGGTGGGTTTGGGGAAAAAATGGTTGGAATGATGATAATGTGAGATATATATAGGGAATGAGATTCTGGAATCCTGTCTCCATCCCGTCTCCATTTGAAAGTTACTTTTTTGAATTTCCCTCAATTTTGTAGGAGGGCGGGAAATCTCCCGAGTAACCGTCTCCATCCGTCTCCGTTTTTGGCCTTTTGCGTCTCCATCGCAATGCCGTTACGGAAAAAGTGTTAGGGGGCATTTATTACAATTCCGTCTCCGTAAAGTCTCTATCCGACTCTTATAGGTGAGCTGCGAGGAAAAAAAAAGATGCGATTTGCAAACCAAACTCACATCATAAACACAATGTGAAGAAGCGATAAATCGCTATCCGCAGTTTGAACCTGATACCAAAAAACATTAAATACAAAATACCATTACACTCGTTGTGCATTTGATATGAAGTTTAATACAAAGTTGCAAATTACTATATGAAAAACTTGTAACCAAACTATTTATTACTAATCGTCGTCCGAGTCGTCTTCCTCATCTAAATGCGTCATGAGCAGCGTTAGGATAAGTACATTTCGTAATCGAACCATACTCCGTGATCGGATACCATATAGATTGTCATCTTCAACTGACAACAAAAAGCGCCCGGTTCAGCCAGCGACAGCGTCATTGATTAGGTCGATAGGAATACGGAGGAGGTTGTTGTTCTTCTTTGGAAGATATCGCCCCGGTATCAGCGGAGACATCCGCATTTGCATATGAGTCGATCGACTCGACTTCTCACGTTAGATTTCGTGCGACACAGTATCTATGATGCTCCCTTGCGTGATACATAACGGAGATAGTATCTTTGTTGTGCACAGGATGCTAGGATAAGCGGGTCATCTTTAAAGACTGCTTTTGTGTTTGATTTGAACCATTGCATTCTTCGGATGCACTTGCGTCAACTTTGTAATGTCAGACCAAAAATTTGAAGAGAGACATTTGTGTCATAACTTCGAGCCGTCACGGCAACTCCCAGTCTCCTGCAAGACATTATAATGAAATTGACATGATCATATATGGTTCCTTCGTACACAATCACGGTGGTAGATTATATACAGAGATGATCATGGCCATGAAGAAGAATATTGGCCTTGGCTGCCCGAAGCGGACTAAATCCCTTGACGACCGATCTGTTTGTTGCTCTGTGAAAATGTTGGATAAATCGCATCAAAATTGCTTCCCACGCGGCGCCCGTCCACCGGGTGGTCGTCCATCCGGGCTGTTTGTGTTCGGCGGTCTCACATGTATATCTGGCTGTTTTCTCGACATATATAATGGGTTGAAAGGCAGCGGACCTAGTGGTAGGAAATATCTGACACCTTTTTGTAGCGATGCGCTTCCGTTGTCACGTCCCGTACCGTATCTACTTTCCCCACACAAAGAAACGTGGCCGCGAGTCCAACATTTCGGTTCTTCTTTGTAAAACATGCAATTATTGACACAAGCATGTATTTTTGCATTTTGGGCAAGAATAGAGGACTTCAAACAATTTTTTGCCTCACTTAAAAATCATCCGGTATGTTCACCCGTTGACCGGCGATACAGCGCTTGATTATGAAAACCCACCGTTGGAAACATTCTGCGACATTGCGGTCAGGACTTCGGGCTAATCGGTTAACGTAGTAATAAAAACTTTGCTTAAATTCGATTTGCAACCATCCCTTAGCGGGCGGTTTTACGGCCTTGACAAGTCGTGAATGCGCTTTTGCTCCACTATTTGAGATTCTCCAACCCCGGTAGAGCATCCCCAATTCAAACGTCGTCTCACCCGATGCGTAAGTTCAATCCATCTTCGACCATATGCATATACTGATTATCCACGAAACCAGCATAACCCGATGGATTACGTAACCGCCAACCGTAAACAACATTACCGGTAGAAATGCGTCGAGTAACAAAATTCTACGCCATGATAGACCCGTGAATATCCCTCAACAAAACCATTACTAATCCAAATGTAACCTTCTTTTCTTCAACAAGTTTCTATTTTTGACACCTCCGACACGGACATCTTTATCCAGAAAATGATATCATTGGCCAAGAATGATTTTAGCAACATCCATAAATTCCAATACACCGCTCATATATTAAATGCGTCAAGCCTCTATTATCTACCCGATAACGATTAATATACATCCAAGAACGATCTTGAGCCATTGTGATGAAATGTATTGAAATTAAATTGTTTTACTAAAAATACACACAATTAATGAAATGACATACCTTAACCCTAACAATTGTGGATTATCTTCAATTTCATGTTGTAATCGATAATGGCGTTTGATGGGGTGGTTTTGGTTGGTTGAGGTGCGTTTTTGTGGGTTGTTGGATGTTGTTCTTTGGTTTGGTTTTTGTGTGTGTAGGTGTTTTTACGTCTGATGTTTAAAAGTTATTGTAGAGCAATTCTTGGCAAAGGGATAGAGACGGGATGGACACGGATATTTGAATATAGTTTTAAATAGTCAACTATTAAACAAGGAGGCGGTATGGAGACGGGTATTTACATATACTTTAAGCGATTACTAAAAATGAAGAGCGGGATGGAGGCGAATTATTTAAATAAATGTCAAACGATACCCGACACTACAAAAGGAGGCGGGATGGAGACGGAATGGGCGTGTATTGTAAAATATGCAAATGGAGGCGGCATGGAGGCGAGGTATTGAAAATATAAATTAATTTTTTAAGAATCTGTGAGAGCGGGATGGAGGCGGACCGTCCCGACCCGTCGTGTCTCGAGCGGCACCGAGGCAGATTATCACGGAGGCGAGGTTAGAGCGGGCACGTCTCCAGGCCCGTCTGCGGAGAGGCGGGATGGAGGCAGGAGATAAATTTAGGCGGCTTAGAGGCGGTCCCGTCTCGTCCCATCTCCTTTTTTGCAAATATTTTAATAGTTTTTTGCGAGTCACACGATTGTTAGTGGATATTTTATATGTGATAAAAACATTAGTGGAGACATGATACTTGCAAATGATACTGAATTAGTGGATATGTATACATTCAATGGATATGTTACCTTTTTCGACATTGAACATGTAACGTATAGAGTTGCACTCTCTCATCAAACATTAACGTGTCATGGGTCATTACTCATTATTAAAGTACAAACCAGCTTGTAACGTGCGTCATACTTGCATGTAATTTAATCATAGTATATGTGATTATGAATGTTGTAAAGATTAAATGTACGTAACATATAACTTGTTATTAATTACGATTCAATTTAAAACATACAGCCAATAGCCGTATACAATAAATTAATGTTTTTTTTGTTAAATAAATACAAGCTTAGCATTAGGTAAATGGGGTTCTGATACATTCGAATGTGAGTGCACTTTTTAAATAAGTTATGTCCTTGAACACTTCCATTACCGTCGCCATTCGTCTCCGAATAATTTTAAATATACCGTCTCCATCCCGTCTCCATTCCCGTCTCCAACTGGGTAATTTGAATTCAGCACCCGTCTCACCCCGACGGCATCCCGTCTCCATTCCTGAAACTGCGGCTAACGGCCGGGCGAAATAGCACTTGACCGGCCAGACAGGCAGCTTACATAACCAACAAATAAACATAACCAATAACCAATAAGTAACATGTAAGCATAATCAATAAACTATAAACAACAAGTAATTCAATATAAAATGAGAAATAACTATCCAATCATAACAAATGTCACGGAACACACAATAAAAATTTAGTACATGTTTACAACCAAGCTCATCGATATACAATAGTCGATCTAACCCCTTTATATGGGGAAATCGGGCTCATCACGAGGCTGGGCATGTGGAAATGAGGTGATAGAGGCATGTGCGGGTCATCTTAAAGAGGCTCACGTAGGCGGCGTGAGCCCGAGGTGGGTTCAAATCCCACCATTGGGCGACAATTGATCGTCGTCGAGCCACCATGTGTAGATCCCAGTGGCGATACTTGTCGGTGCGGGTCAGCTGGAAGGGCTTTGCTACTAGCTTCATGACATAGGCGGACAGCCTAGCCAAATCGACACGCACATTTTCAACCTTCGGCCGGGCTCCTCTTTGTCGACTTCACATTTTCCAACTCTCCTTGAGAATTGCAGCAGCTCTCTTGCCTCTTTCTTTCGTTTGCCTCCTCGCGCGGCCGTCGAGGCTCCTCGAACTAACACCAGCGGCCGGCGGGTGGTGGTGCAATATTGAATCATCTACCGGCAAACTCGAGGCAGACTCTCACCCGGCACGAGCACCACGCCCCACCCCGGCAATCCGCCTGGGCGGCGTCGTGGAGGTCCCTGAAGTCTCGCTTCGCGGTGGGAAGCGCCCGCGGATCTTGTCACTCCCCGTAAGCCTCGTGGAAGCTCTGCTTACATGCTTGTTCTGTATGAACACATTGATAATAAGGCTCCATAGTAAGCAGAGCCAATTCAAAGAAACTAACTATAACAAACTAAACAAGTATATAACAACAACTATATAACAAACTAACTATATATGAACTAAACAAATCAAGAAACAAGTATAAACTATGTTACAAAACAAACTAAGAATATAACAAAAAGTATATAACTAGTAAATTATATAACTAATGCAAACTATATACTTGTTATAACGATATATAACAAATATATAACTATATATGAAGTACTATAACAAGTGTATAACTGGTACATATATAACTAACTATATAACTAGTATTGACAGTATGTAACAGTATTGAACAAGTATCAACTATACACATTACAACTATACACATAGCTTCATATTCAACAACTATAATCAACAGCCGTGTCGACACAGCAACTATAACATCCATTCATAAACTGTTTAACAACAACTTTATTCACAATGAACTAACAGCTACAATCAACTATACTGACTATAATCAACTATACCTGACAACTATAATCGACAACTATAATCAACTATACGGCAATCGACTATACACAACAATCCATTCGTAATAGACAAAGTAATGTACTTACAAATGCCATGTCGACTTGGTCATATCTTCGCCCGTCTCCTACAGGTATCCTTATCTTCTTAACATCATCTTGTCAGGATACCCAGTGGTGAACCCTTCTTCCCAGTCTTCTTTTCCTGAAATACAAATAAGGAATACTAATTATTACAAATTAAACACAAATATTTAAATAAAAGCGGAGACAAAAATTGAAAACAAATATTTATTTCTTACTCTTTCTAAATAACGGTCAACAAGTGACTTGCTCCCGAATGGATGCGTACGTATCCCCAGAACACTGGGCGCCCCCGAGGCTGCGTCGATTACGACTGCTTTGTCTCGCCCGATCCGGCGATGCTCGTCAGGCGTCCCAGCCGTGGAGAGATCTTTGCTCCCGATGGACACGAATACTTAGGATGGCTTAATTTCTTTGCATGTCGGCTTCCATTTCGCCGTCGGTACCTGAAGTGGCACCCTCTTGCATTGGACGTCAAAAGTTTTACAAACTGTAGCGATCTCGCTTCGAATATCGGTTGAGCCTGCTCATACGTCCCATTCTTTATCGTATATCTCTCCTGAAAAAACAAATAAACCAAAATCTAATTAGTCTATAGTTCAATGAAAATATTTTAAACAACATTCTTATTTTTTCAGAATACTTACTTGGAACGATCTCGGATGTAGTCCACCCCAATCTCATCTGATACAATGCGAGGGGGCTAGAACCTGATCGACCCCCGCATCATCTATCTGCGGAAGAACGACTCTTTTGTCGGACCAGCGCCCGCTGACCTAAGTAAAAGCCAAAAGCGTGAAAAGTTGAAAAACATAAATAAAAAAATAAGTATTTCAATTAATTTGGGCAATATTAAGGGACTTGCGAATTGTAGCTTATCTACAATTCAACTTACGCCCATGGGGACCATGCAGTGGGCCGATCGTCTCCTCGAGCGATGGGCGTCTCGGCGTCTTCGGCGAATTCGTCGATCCGATCCGTCGCCTACGTCGTCATCCCATCCCAGCGTCTGAGAACGTAAGCGGGCTGCGTGCGCCCGTCCCAGTGAGTCCACAGAAGCGGTAGGAAAAGACAGGGTAGGTGACAGACTCCAGCCGCCGTCGGTCTCGACGATGAACATTACCCGGCCCCGTGTGTATCAAACTAATGTCGTCTTTGGGGGGCTGGCTCTGCTATAGGAGACAGGGAATCATCGGCTCATTTATCTGAATACCCGGAAGTCCTTGGCCTTTTTTGAGTCGGCTGCTTGTGGATTATACTACTATCTTCTCCTTCCCTTCTGTTATTGCCATGGCGTCATTTGTGTCAATTAGAAATATTAGGAATATTATAACTATTCAAACCATTCCTGACTAACAATAAAGCCTATTCCAAAACTAACAATTAACACATTCCTGACTAACAACTATTCCTGAAGTAAACACAACTATTGACACCTAAAAAGTAAGAACTTAAAAATCAACTATGTAAGCTATGTAAACAACTATATAACTAACTATAACAAGTACAAACTATTAAACTAAACAACTATATAAACTATAACAAGTACAAACTAAACAACCAACAATAACAACCATTCACAGTAACACTATTATAACAATTCAAACGACAACAATTCAACTATTTAACTATTCAACAATTCAAGAATTCAACTATTCAACTATTCAATTAAGCAACCATTCAACATATCAAATTAACAATTTAACTTTAACTAATGAAATTAACTATTTAACTATACTAATGAAATTAACTTTAACTAATTAACTATACAAATGAAATTAACTAATTATTATTAATTAACTATTCAACTATAGAAATAAAGTAACTAATCAAATTAAATTTAACTAATTAAGCATACTAATTAAATTAACTATACAAATTAAGTATACAAATCAACTTTAACTTAATAGACAACTAATGAACTAAGCCATTATACAAATCAACTAATTAGTAGACTTAACTGTAAATATACAAAATCAATTTAACTATTTAGGGAATTAACTTAACTGTAAATATACTGAAATCAGCAACTAATTAGTGAACTTAACTGTAAATATACCAAATCAACAACTAGTAAATATACAAATAAACTAGTGGTAGACTTAACTAATAGACTTAACTATTAAATATACGATCGGCCTATTAACTAATGAACTTTACAAATTAAATATACAAATCGACTTTAACTAATGAAATTAACTATTTAACATATAGAATTAACTATACAATTAATGAAATAGACTTTACAAATTATTTAACATATGAAATTAAAAAATACAAATTAACTTTAACTATACTACTTAACATATGAATTTAACTATTTCACATAAATTAACATGAAATTATTCAACTTTATAATCAAATAATAGAATTAGAATATAATCAATATTTATGATAATACTTGAAAATTAAACATAATCAAATAACTAATGATAAATTAAAATTAAACAAAATTAAATTACCTTAATCAATTGTAGAGGTGGGGTGGGGGTTTTTTCTGAGTTTTTTTGGGGGGCGAAGTGGGTGGCGAATTCTTAGGCGGGGAGGGGGAGTGGCGGAACACTATGAGAGGAGGCGGGTTATGAGGTGGTGGTGGTGGTCTTGGCCCGGTTTCGAGGGAAGAGCGGCCAGCGATCTCTTCGAGGAGGAGGCAATCGTCTGATAGGGGTGGGGGGCGATGGAATACAAAGAGTGAGGCGATGGAATGCAAGGGGGGGGGGCTGATTGATTTTAGTATTTAATGGATAGCGACGGGCATATATTTTTTTAAAAAGGAGACGGGAATGTGTCGGGTTTTAATGAAGTTTATAAATGGCGACGGGATAGAGTCGGGTTGATTAAATTTCACCATTTTATTTTATAACATCGGAGACGGAATGGAGTCGGGACTTATTTTATTTTAATTTTATATTTTTTAATTTTTTAATTACCCGGCATCTTGTCTCCAATCGACTCCGTACAAAGTCGTGTTGAGTTTTGGGGCCATGTGAATTCCGACTCGAACCGGTATACCCGACTCGCTTTTCGAGGCGAGTTTTGTCCGTCTCTTTTTACCACCCGCTTTATTCTAGTAGTGTATATATAGTATTATAGTTTAGTTGTAACTATATGCATGGATGATCATCATCACAAAATACAATGTCATAATCACAGAGAATAGAAAGAGTTTATCATATTATTGAGAGGCTTTGTTAAGTTTTACTTGTTCAGATTGTATGACAGTTAGAAACTAGTTTACAATGCATTTAATCATATAAAATACATGGTTTTGAGTAACAAGAATCAAAGTTTTCCATTAAACATAAATTTATTAAATGCAGATGGGAAATGGATTATATTGGTGGATTACCAGATTACATGAAGATTTGTTTAATTTCTCTTGATGACCTTACAAATGAGATAGGCAACAATGTCTACAATAAATACGGATATAACCCGGTGAACCATCTAAGAGAAGCGGTAATATTTTCCTTCCAAATGATTCTCAGTTTTATTATTTCACCATTCATTTTATGTCAAAAAGAGAGAAGAAGAAGACGTGATAACCAAATTACTAAATCATGTTTTATCTCATCACTATCATACTTTCACATCCTCTAACACGTTCACTTATTGGACCAAAAAACCTTCCATCGTGACCAAAAAACTAAATATATTTTATGCAGTGGGCCACTTTATGCAATGCATTCTTGGAGGAATTCAAGTGGTTTGCATCAAGTGCTGAACCAAAAGCAGACGAGTACTTGGAAATCGCAAGAGTAAGTTCTGGAGCACATATTGTAATGGTCCACATATTTTTCCTCTTAGGCTTTGGCGGAACAGGAGACAATGAAATATCTTTGGATGATATAAAAGAGATCACATCTTCGGTTGCAACAATTCTGCGTCTTTCGGATGATTTGGGAAGTGCCAAGGTAATGTGTTGCAATTGTTTTGTTTTAATAACAATAAAAATTATGAAATAACTAGTGAGTTAATTATCGATTTAGTTTCAAATAGTGGAATCACATTTTAATCTCATGCATACAGTGGGTCAAAGCTACAATTCAACGTAGCTAGTTACAATATTGCAGATTAGTCCTTAGATGAATTAAAAATTCCAGCATGGTCCCGACTAGCAAAAATATTAGATTTGGACCTCAAAACTCCACTAGGGTTACTTTTGACATAAATGTTGTTACACTATAGCAGCTTAGTCCCTCAATGTGGCACAAATGTTGTCGTATGATATCCGAAACTGGCCATCATTTGTTTTTTTGTTCAAATTTAATGTTTTCATTAGTCTGGAACTAATCTGCAACAGTGTAACTATGCGGGATTAAAATGCAACTTGATCCTATTATCTAGGATTAAATCGATAATTTTCTTAATAACTAGGTAGTCATCAATACTGAAAAGAATTATTTTTTATCCATATTTATTTGTTCACAACTACTACTCTTTCTTATTGGTAATATAAAACATATTACCTCATGATTTTAATATTTGTCATTATAGCTAATTGGTAATATAAAACATACTACCTCATGATTTTAATATTTGTCATCATAACTTAGAAAATTTTGGTTTCAATTATTTATCGTTCTATATTCTAATACATTTTTTATTACTTTTTCTTGTTAGATCCCTAATAAATAAGATAGATAAAATCAATCAATCAATGATATATCATTAATTAAATATTCAAATATAACATTACACATTTTCTTAGGACTAATGATATAGCCAAAGTAGTTTTTATAAATTCAGAATAATATTTTCTTAAATGATAATTTTATCCCTACTTAATTAAGTGATATGATATTATATTTAAATATTATGATATATTTAGTCAATACACTAGTTCACTAATGTTACTTGCTGATATATATAATTTTAAATGAGTGTGACCCAATTACTTGGGCTCCAAGTAGATAAGGCTTCCATGAAGTTAGGGTTGATAATATCATGACAAGTGGCGGAATCACATGAAGAGTTGGTGCAACCTTTCACTTATACTTTAACTTTATAAATCTTATAAATCATTTAGTATACTCTCTCCCTTAATTCTAAATTCCTACTTACCAGTACATTTCTTATATTCTGAAATACGATCACTTATCTTCCAAAACTAATTTCATTGTCGAAATTATGCGTGATCGCATCAGCGTGTCATACTTTAGAATGCGACTGACGGATCAGGATTCCCGAACCCGCGGGGTTAAATCCTTGACGACTGGCACCCATTGGATCAAAGGAAGGGCGACTACTGTGACTATTCTTAGAAGAACCATATCAACAGATGATAAGATTGAGAGTCAATTGAAAGCTGATTACAATTATCAATTATCAAGTTGCCGTGCAAGGATTGAAGAAACAAATATGAATAACACAAACGTATCTGTTCATGATTCACAACAAAACAACCCGCCTAATGAACAACACGTCGTCGCACGATGGATATTGAAATTTGAAATTCAAAGGCGAGTTGCGAGCATAGCTTGAGGCGGGATGGGGCGATGCAGGTCATGCGTTACACTGCGTCATACTTTGGACGTAGTGAATCACCTTGAGAAAATAGTGAGGTCCTCATAGAACTCGCGATAACCATGAGAAACTCTCAACCAGCATGATACGCCCGCGGGTACTGCTGACTCAGAAGTTGATTGACTACTCGAAGTTACAACAAGAGTTAAAGGATATTAAAGAGATGATGAAAAGCACTACGTTCAAGCGCTACTCAATGGAAAGAATCACGAAGCAAAAATGTCATTCCACAGACAAATTTAGACGGCGGTTCATTACCAAAAGGCTTCATTTTACCTCGATTCGCGATTCAATGGCACGGCGTTACATAAAGCATTCTGAGGGTTAGCCATTACAATAACATCCAATGACCGGACATATCGCCAAAAGCTTTTCTAATAGTTTAGCGGACCGTGCGTTGGATTAGTACATGGCTTGCCTCACCGAGTCCATGAACTCGTACCAACAAACGCGGATGCGCCCGTGGCAAAGTTCGAGATGCGCTGTAAAACACCAAGATGAAAGAGCATTAATGGACATACAACAGGGTCCAAATGAAACCTTGAAGAGTTACCAGAAGTGTTATAATGACATTTTGCTAACCATACCCGAAGTAAATAGTAAAGTGATATACATGACATTTTATCGCGGATTAGCGTATGAAAAATTTAAAAAGTCATTGGTCTTAGAAACTCCTTTGTCTAAGGATGAACTGACAGCACGAGTTAGGCAGTATGTAGAACTCGAGGAGTTGAAGCATAAAGAAAGTGAACCTAAGGATCTCGTGATGCCCTAGGGATACTCGTGATACCCTAAGGAAGAGGGCGATCAAATCGCCGCGGAGAAAAGCGCCCGGTGTAGGAGCAGCGTTCGGCGAGACACGATTCGAGAATTCTAAAGAAGAAATTATGAACGGCGCCTCAAAAAGTCTGAATACGGTCTTGCTTGAGGAGAAACGCATAATGATGGGTTCACACCACTAAAAGTGTCCATAGCAGAGGTTTATGCCCAAATTGAGGCAAAAAACTTACTTCCTAAGCCAGTGCGAATGAGAAGTGCACCGGGTAGAAGGGATAAGACTCGCTATTGTGAGTACCATCGCGAACATGGACATGATACCAACGAGTGCAGAGTTCTAGATGTAGAAATTGAGAAATTGATAAAAAAGAGGATACCTCAAGGAGTTCATGGGGAAGGAACTCGTGGGATAACCTGCGTCAAACGCATGAGGCCACTTGCGCGAATTAAACGGAACCGGGCTTTGAGAATCCATGGGCGGAGTGACACTATTTGCGGAGGTATTGCGAGGAGGAGGCGACTCACGTAACTCTAGAAAAAACTATGCAGAAGGAAGTATTCCATTAACCAAACCGCCCGGTTTTGACGATGAAATCTTTACTTTTTCGAGGAAAAAGAGGATTGGTAGGGATTGAGGATTTGTCACATGGCGATCCGTTAGTCATAGCCCCAGTATTGTAAATTTCTGATTGAGCGGACGGTTGACCTTGGTAGCTCAGTGGATATCTTATATATCAGCACCTTTGATAAATTGCAACTCCCAAGGGGCATCATACAACCGCTCCACACACCTTTAACTGGATTTACAGGTCACTCCATAAATGCAATGGGGGTGGTGGCATTGGATTTCCAGCATGGGCTGATTCAAAGGTGACAACAGCTCGGGGGCATTGGATGCTCCCCAATTGTTGTCACGACCCCTTTGGAAACTATTGCAAATATGGCACTTCGTAGTATGTTGATAAGGGAAGTAGAAAGGTTCCAGAAACCATTATACTATGTTAGCCATGTCCTCAGAGATGTAGAAGAAAGATATCCCATCATAGATAAGGCGGCTTTTTCCTTGATAATCTCAACTAGGAAGTTGAAGGCCTATTTCGAGTCGCACCCGATACAAGTAGTGACAGTCGACCCTTAAGCGGGTGCTATGAAGTCTTGCATTGCTCGGAGTTGATTGACAACTGGGCAATAGAGTTGAGCTAATTTGAAATAGATTCAGTGCGAGGGGAAGCAGGGCAGAAGATGAGCAGTTGCGAGAAAAAGAGAGAGGAAGGTGAAAATAAAGTACAATTATGATAGAGAAAATACATTTTTATAGGATTATAACCCAATGGTGGATCATGATGTCGAGGAATGCAGGCGATGTATAGGGAAAGGTTTGGTATCAGCGATGATAGAATGTTGATTAATGAATACATGACTTCAATGGGGGCGCTTCTTATCCTAAATCCGTACTTATCAAATAGCGGTTCTCCTCAACACGGTACTTGTTGGAGGCTTACATCAATGATCGGTTTTCATCCGTAAGGAGCTTAACACCGCATCTCCTTCTTAGATAACCTCTCATCGGAGGGGCAATGATATATATAGTTTTGAATGAGTATGACCCAATTACTTGGGCTCCAAATGGATAAGGCTTCCATGAAGTTAGGGTTGATAAGATCATGACAAGTGCCTTGTCAGCTGGAGAGTTAGTGCCAATGACACTCAGCATGCTTGCTATAAATACCTAAATCCTTGTACACTCTCTTCCTTAATTCTAAATTTCTACTTACGAGTACATTTATTTTATTCTAGTACAATCACTATCTTAAAACTAAGCTTTGATCGTCGAATTATGCGTGATCGCACCCTTGATCGTACTTTTAGATGCGGCGGTGATAAAGTTCGGACCCGCGAGGATACTGCTAAACCCCAGCGGCCTAGCACCCGCTAGCGGATCAAGAAATGAGCGACTCTCACAGACAATTTCCAGAAGAACCATTTCAACAAGATTGACCAAGATTATTGAGAGTTCAACTGTTTGTAATCAGTTGTTAGCAATCCTATAAAGAGTCTTATTGACAATTGTAACCCAGCGGTTTTATAGCAGTTACAATTATCCTTTACCACTTTTAGTCCATAACAACAAAATGATACAAAAGATTAAGGAGTAAAATAAAATAAAAAAGAATTATATACCTCAATCATTATATTAGGGACTAAATTTTCAAAATTTGATAATAATTTGCATGTGGAAATTAAACGTTTTAACTTGTGTGGAATTGAGTTGCAGGATGAGAACCAAAATGGGCATGATGGCTCCTACATTGAGTACTATATGAAAGAACACGAAGGCATCTCAAATGAAGTTGCTCAAAAACATGTTCTTGAAATGATTTCTAATGAATGGAAACTTCTCAACAAGGAACAACTTCGGTTAAGTCAACATTATCCAATTTCGTTCACTCGTGCTGCTTTAAATATGGCAAGATTGGTACCTTTGATGTATAGTTACGATGGAAATCAACGGCTCCCAATACTAGAGGAAAATATAAAATCTTTGTTGTTTGATGATATGTACTAGAACAAAATATAATATCTTTGTTGTTTGATAATATGTTCCGAGACATTAAATGTCACATGTATAAGAATAAATGAAGGAATAAACAGTTTGGTTTAAAACATCATCTCCATTTATATTATATGTTATTTTTGGGTTAGATGTAATAATAACAATTGGAGGTCAAATGCATGCATTATTGTAAAAAAAGAAAGGGTTGTTATAAATATGGGTTAATGTATAATTTACTTAGGTTGAAATATCAATTATGGTTAAAAAAATCATAGTTAAATAAACCATGATTAAATTCATAATCATGTAATAGTGAGTAAATAGTAATATTACTTGAGTTAAATACTATACGTGAATAATATTTGTATGTAGTTATGTAATGCTTGAGCATGCATTGCAAATTATTATTATTTTATAATAAAATTATAATGAAAAAAAATTAGAAAAAAAAATTAAAAGAAATAAGATGAAAAAGTTACCATGGAGAAAATAAAGATAGGGAACTGTGAAATAATTTTTTATTTTCTTTTGGTGATAATTATGAAATATTATGTAGTAGATAATATTTATAATAGTAGTTTATGGAAAAGTTATCTTGTTAGGCGGTTACACCATGAAAAAGTTATTATGAAAATTAAAATAAAAAATTTTATCAAAGAGGGTAAAATAGAAAATATATTAGTACGAGCTTGGCTTGTAACTTTGATAAAAGGAGACTTAGACATTATATATGATATTGATAATGAATTTTCTCACCTATATAAACCTCCTTCCCCCTCATTTGTAACCACATCAAAATTTTCTCTTCAAAATCAATATAAAAGAATTATTATACTTCTCTTGCATTGTTCATATTATAATTTTCTTATTTTATATTATATTTAGATAAAATTATTATAACTTAGTAATAGGTATACTACTTGGTTTTTTAACAAGATTGTCAATCTACCTTGTTTATGTTTTAAAAATCAGTAGACATAATTACAAGTCCCAGTCAAATTAAAGGATCAACTAACTAGTAAGTACCATCAATGTACCAACAAAGACTTCTTATTATTTTACTTTATGATTTATTAACATATTTAACAAAGAAAACTGTAAAATTAAAATAATTAATTTTTATATCATTTCTTGAAACATGCAACATACGACAGTTTTACTAATATATTATTTAAAAGTTCAAAAATTTCATCAAAAAATTATTTCAAACATTTTAAATTACATTAACATTGATTTCAAATTTTTTATTTATTTAATTTAGTTAATGGGGTTAAACATTTATATTTATTATAATATTTATGTTTATACAAATATCTTTAGCGTATATAACTTATCTTGAATTTCCAAAATTTACATCGTTTCTTAAATGTTCCTATAATATTCCGAAACATTTCTTATTTTTATCAATCCAAAACTAAATCAGCAAATGAAACTTTGAACCATGATCGGACACAGCTCTATAAAACAATGAGTTTCTGTAAAGATCAGCATTCAACAGCAACCACTTGTAGATGCACCAGCCTCTGGAGCTTTCTGTTTAAAGATGTTCTTTTTTGCTCCGGAACCAGCCAAGAGGGTTGGACTTTCCAAAATCTGCAAATCATAGGAGGAGTATTACTCACAACGACAAGGCCCAAGTTCTCGAGTCTTTGCAATGACATAGACCGACAAAGACCAACTTCAAAAAAAAGTGTGTATATTCTTTTATAGTGTCAAATTAGCCTGGGACTCTGATCTATTGTACCTTTAGAACAAGTTCCTCAAAGCATTGCTCCACATTGATCCGAGTTTTTGCACTGCATTCAATGAATAAACATCCATATTCCCTTGCAAAATCAATTCCTTCTTTTTTGCTGACAACTCTATCTTTTTCCTGGAACAAAAACCAATTAGGATAGAAATGAAAATAAGAACTTATCCAAATATTCAGGAAAGAATAAAAAAACAATTCTTTTTCACACAAATACTACTATTATAGGAAAAGATAGAGCACCTTATCAACTTTGTTGCCAACAAGCATCTTGATGCAATCTTGATTAGTTGAGTAAAGGTCAATTTCTTTAGCCCATATGTCGGAAAGATTGGTGAACGTATCTCTTCGAGTAACATCATAAACTGTCCAAGGACCAATATTTTGGTGAAATATAAAGGTTAAAGTAAATAATGATTGATCCAAATATGAAAATCAATAATGATTAATCCAAGATGAAAGTCCTTGATCTTAAAGTGTTCACTGAATAAGAAGAATGATATGGAAAGGAATGAAACGAATCAAGGATTTTATTTTTTTTAGAATCAAGGATGTTGAAAGTTAATGAGTCAAAGTAACGCTGATAAAGACAAGCAAATGAAAAGGAATATGAAAGCCATAGATAAGAGCATACCCATAATGATTCCTTGGGCTCCTCTATAGTAGGAACTGGTTAAAGTCCTAAATCTTTCTTGCCCAGCTATCAAATTTCAACCGGGAAAAAAAAGTATACTTTGATTAGACATACGTGGCCAGAGCCAAATTTGTATCATGTCAAACTCAATTGAATATTACTCAGCATTGATAAAATGGTAAGATGAATTATAAGTTCCCATTTCTCAATATTCAAATCCTCCACCAACACATCATGAGAAAGTAGATCTAAATGTAGTCAAATGAATTGAACTTTAGTTTGTCTAATTTTATAGAAGCAGATAATACCTGTGTCCCAAATTGCAAGCTTCAGCTTCTTGCCTCCAAGACTAACAAACTTCACTTTGAAGTCCACTCCTGCAAAGAATAAAAAGAGCAGGAAAGAAGGGGGGAGATCAGTTAAAAGCCTCGAAGTAAAGAAAGCGAATTCAATATGCATCTGAACTCTGAAGCAAGAAAAGATAACATTTTTATGTTCTCTGGACAGGCTAGGCACTACAGCAAGTCTTATTACACCTAGCCTAACATATTAACTGCACAATGTCGAAAGTTTCTAAATATCCAATCGATACCAGGACTTATTAATCCCCCACCCCCAAATCTACTTGCATTTATTAATACAAAAAATTGCTAGCTTAATCATCATCAACATACCTGCCAAAATTGACTAAGGACAGAAGCAAGCTACAAGTATTAGCAACTGCTAAATCTAAATCGAAAAAGAAGAGAAAACAAGACACTAAATTGTAGCGCTAACCTCAATTGTCTACCTATTGCCATGCCTTAACCCATCCTAATTGGAGACTTGAATTGGTAATTTATTCTTTCTTGATTTAAGGCAGGTAAATTCCCAGATCCATAGCAAAAATCGCATCCTAAAGTGAAGGAAGGTATGACCATCCTAGTGGTTACTAAAATAAAGCTAGATCAGAAGGCTCATCTGCAGAGTAACGGACTGACAGAAGTTACAAAGAGAACCTTAGTCCAAGCAGACTAGGCTAGGCGAAGATAAAGAATTCTGGGTGGACGGGTTGCCAAGAAAATGTTTGACCTAAGCGCGAGTGTGGGGGGGGGGGGGCATAAGAAAGAAAATTGGTAGCTTGATCGTCTATAATAAGCTCATTAACGCAGCAATTCCAGTCTCAGCAATCAAAACAAAGGCTTCTAATACATCACAACAAATTATCAAGAAGACGAAAGATAATAGCATTGCTCATACAATCAATTAACTTCATATACTCTTCGTTCTTAGCCCTTTAATTTCAATGCCCATAAATTCAATTACATATACACCAAAATCCCATTTACTCACACAGCTCAATAATACATAAAAATAACAACTTTTAAGAATAAAAATCCAATGTTCCTTTATATTTTGTAAATAGCGGTAAATAACGTGACAGCCAAAGCGTAGTGCCTCTGACATCGAGAAAATAAGCGATTTTGGGTTTGTGCATTATAGACTGGCTAAATCTTATTCCTGACTTTGCCTCACTGGCACTCAACAATGCATAAATACAACAACTTCCAACTATACAAATCCAAATCACTCCATACCAAATCAGCTAAAAAACTCAAACAGTAATCAACCTCCCCCCTCCAGAACATAAATAAACAAACAAACAAATAAATAAGCTTATTGGGCACAAAAAGAATATACCAATGGTGGGAGATAGCTCTTCAAATCCATCAGAAGTGAAACTGAGAAGAAGACTACTTTTCCCAACTCCTGAATCCCCAATTAACAACAGCTTAAACAAATGATCAAACTCTGATGAAGTTGATGATTCCATCTCCTCTTTCACCTCCAACTCCTAATCATCACTCCCAATTTATATAAAAATAAAAAATCAACAACAAAATACCCAAAAAAAAAGTACATAAATTAATACATCAAAATCACAAACACCATTACAAAAAATTGAAGAAAACATAATTTATAGTAAAAAATTGTACCTTTAATGATGAATTCGTTAAGAAATACCAACAAGATAATTACATAAACTATTACAATAAAAATCATAAACAACATTAAAAAATTGTACCTTTAATGATGAATTGGTTGAGAAATTGATGGGATCTGTTATGGAACAAAATATATTAAGAGATTTATATTATTCTGGAAACAATAATTATTATTATTATATTAATAAATAAATATGGATTTGTGAATAAGAATATGGCGGTATGAAAAAGTTGGGAGAAAACGTCGAGCTGAAGTTATTACGTTGTATCGTGTCGACATCTAATGTCTGTACGGTTCCTAGCCATGCCAATACGGTTTTTTTGGTTTATTTTATTGGATAAATTTATTTTTTATATCTATCGGCCTAATATTTAAGGGGTAATTAATATAGAGTATAATTATATAGAGTAATTTTTTCTCATTTGTATAATTACTTTTCTCTCTTCCTGATTTCATATCATTTGCTAACATGATGCTTCTCTTTCTAGCCTCTGATTCTCTTATCCTTTTCTACTCTTCCGTGGTGATTCTCTCTAGGTAACTCAATTCGGTTTATTCATTGTTCAAGTGCTCTTCGATCATAATTTTTATTAGTTTAAAATCAAAGAAACCATTTTTTAGTGGAACTAACGAAAAAAAATAAACATTGCATAAAAATAAAGCATGTATATCAAATAGAACAATTTCTTGTGAGCAACAAATTTTGTAAGCATGGTCAGCTTAGGCTTTTTTTGTCATTGAGATCTCGTATTTGAGTTGATTTTAATCGAATGGTTGTGATATAAATAAGTTGATTTCAAATAGTGAATATTTATATAAACACCATAAATATCTATCAAACTCCATCTATATCCCGCTATGTCGTCCATGAAACCCAACCACGACCAATCATGCCGTCGCCAGACACGTCTTCACGAAAGAAACTTTGGTATCGGCAAGATCCCTAATTCTGAGTTTCATTGTTGCTTTTTGCTTTCTTTGGCTTGTGATTTCACTATTGTGTCGATTGGTAGAAATCAAATGTACAATTTTGACTTTGATGATTGACTTTCAAGTTTGATCTCAATTAGTTTTTGTATGTATAGGATTTATTATTATAATATTTGGTGAAATTAAATATGTTAAATTCTAAGTATTTACACATTCATGGAATAAGATAGATAAATCAATTTTGTATTTTGATTTGAAATTCTTTGACTTAATTTTTTCTATTTTGATGTTAAGAAGGCATGCTTCGGTTTGACTTTTGTAATATTTTGACTATTAGAATAAGACTTTGCCATGTACATAATTGTTAGTGAACATGTCGATTCTAAAAGTGGCCGTATATTATGGGGTTCGTATTCTCTTTGGTATGTTTATTATTTGCTTGATGTATTTCAGTGAAGATACATAGATCAACTTCATATGTCACTTCATGAAGTTCTAGAATTTGACAATTGATAGACATGTTAAAGTTTTCTATCTTGGGTTGTTCCTATTTTCATACTTCTACTTTGCTTGTAAAAAATTATTGTGGATTTTATTATGCTATGGGTAAGCGGACTTGGGGTAATCCCTTTGATTTTAGTACAAGAATGGTCAATGGTAGCTTATAACGGTCAAAATCTTGACAAGTTTTGGCCATCAGTAAAGAAAAGAAGTATGGGATTATTGACATGATTGTAGATAATGGTTTAATAATTTAAGACTATTATATCATTTTTCTTAATAGGTATGGTATTTTATGATAAATCAAATACCATTTGCATATAGTATTATTATTAGGATTAGGCTTAACATAATTGTAGACATCAAGTTTAATAATATTAATTTATTTGAAATTGCTTGACCAATAATTGTATATCATAATAATTATTAAAATAGAATTTTTAATTTAATAATTCTATGAAAATATTTGTTACCATCTATCATATGAAAATATTTATTCAAATAAATAATAGTTTATTAATAAATATTCTATTACAATAGCAGCCCATGTAATAATTTAATCAAATTTTTTAATCTAACTTATAAATGAATTTGATGACAAATGTTAAACATATAAAAGACCAGCTATCAAATTAAAAAATCATCATGCATTAGAAATAACATCCACTTTATTAAAAAATTGAAATATGGCGTGCTTACGTTGAAAAATTTAGTCTTCGCGTACTTCCACTTTATAATATGGTATAGATTATACTACTATACTATTTTTGCGACGCCTATAGTATTTTATGATAAAATCAAATACCATTTTAAATATGACTATGGCATATTGGTATTATTGATTATACTATGTCTAACGTAATTACGAACTATCCGGGTTTAATAATCTTAGACTATTATACCATTTTCTTAACAGATATGAATTGTTTTTATGATAAGATCATGCATTTGACATAAACATGGTATTATTATCTATATTAGGCTTAACATAATTGCAGACTATCATGTTTAATAATTTTAGACTACTATACTATTTTCCTAATACATATGATATTTTTATGATAAAATTAAATACCATTTTACATATTACTATTATTGACTAAATTATTCTTCCAGACATCATATTTAATAATGTTAGACTATTATATTATTTTCTTAACATATATGGTATTTTATTGTTAAAATCAAATACCATTTCATATACGACTATGGTATTATTGACTATATTAGGTTTAACATAATTGGAGATCATCATGTGTAATAATTTTATACAAGTATACCATTTTCCTAATAGATATGATATTTTTATGATAAAATCAAATATCATTTACATATATTCCTGATATTATTGATTAGAATTATTTACATATATGATTGGCATAATCATTCTACAAAAATACAAATACAAATTTTTTAAATTAGAATAACTAGATTTATAGAGTATTAAGTATATACACTAACTAGATTCTGAAGTTTTACGGTTGCATAACCACAAATTTTGAATTTATTATGTCAGACCCAAACAACAATACTAATACTAATGAAACCCAAACATACATCATTGAAACCCAGAAAAATTGATTTATTGCTGAGATTGATTTATTGGTGAAGAGGACTGCGAAAATTATTCATGTTGATGTGATTGTTCGAAAATTGGAGAAATATGATGGGAGTTTGGAAGAGATTGAGAAGAGATGTAATTCTTTGAAAATTAGATGCAAATTAAGTGAGGGATTGGAGGTTCTTTTGTGAGAGGTGCTAATGGGGGCAGTGAATAGGGTGCACGTGAGATTTGGAGGAATGGGGTTTCTTTATTAAATTATGATATTGCAATTTACTATAGTGCCATTTGTAAGCACAATGCTTACAAACTAGTGTAAGCATACAAATAGGACTCGCACACAATTGATAAATTTTGGAGGATAATGTATAATAATAAAATGGGAAAAAACCAAGTAAGTTGAGGGGGTGCTAATGGGGGAATGATGAATAGGGTGCCAGTGAGATTTGGAGGAATGGGGTTTCTTTATTAAATTATGATATTACAATTTACTATGAGTGCCAAAGACATAAAACCTGATACTTACAAACTAATTAATAAACATACAAAATAGGTTCATACACAACCAAAAATTGATGAAATTTGGAAGAATATATAATAATAAAATCGGAAAAAATCAAGTAAGTTGCATCAAGAAAATTAAGCAACAATGAATAAATGGTGAATACAAATCACCGTTGTTGAAATACGATTGGCGATTGTATCTTCTCATCTTTATGTTGAATTACAGATTTATATAATTTATGGCAAGAATTTTTTTAAATCTGTATCATTTTTCAATTTGTTTTCAAGAATTGAAGACAATTGAAATAGTCTTATAACCGCACAAAAAATCAAAAGCCTTGAACATCAAATAGTTTACCGCCATGATGGTGAAAGCGATTATACTATAAATACAAGAGTTAAATATCAAGTTCAAGAATTGTTATAATTCATCAATCAGCGAGATCCTTTGTCTATTGGAGGCGTTTGCGTGCTTCCTACATCCTGCTAGTATGTGTCTTCACGTTAGACAAACTTACCAAATATCTTGTTGTATAGATTACTTGATTGCTAAGCTCTTTATAGCATTTCTTCTCGAACCTCCAACCATCTATCCCTCGTCCCTCCAAAGGAGAAGTTACAACTCTATAAACACAATTTTCATCTTTTCAACATCAACAAAACCTTGTAATGAATGATGGAAAATCAACAATATATGGAGATGCTAGTATTGATTGCCGGCGTCCGTTAGCACCATTGATTGTGAGGGGACTTTGGAGACCTTTTGAGGTGATCACTATTAATACCTTTTGGAGGTTTGGATTGAATCGATGCAATATAAGTTGATCTTGAGATGAATTCATTTCTGGCGTGTTAGTGGGATGTGAAATATGATTAATGAAATGCCATACTTTTCTCTCGGTGAACTCCACGTTCGGATGGATTCCCTCGCGTTAGACTTCTTTTTTGGGCCCTTACTTTGGATGATGTTTGGCTCATAATATCAAGCCAGATGAGGATAAAGTCCATCTCTCAAATGTTGAAATAGTCTTTTCTTATTGGAATAGGGGCACATAGAAGGTAGTCGTACTCTAGAATATGTATCCTTATCATAATCAATCAAGTCCTCAAATCGTGTCGTTTTTATATCCAACTTCTTCCAAAATTATGAATTGATGTTAAAGGAATACCTTCTTAGCAGTGCCATATTTTTTCTAACTTGTGAAGGCGCATGGTAGATCATGGGTGTGTTTAAAATAACAACCACATGTCGTTTCTCCCATCAAACTTTTCTTTCATTTCTTTGAACCTCTTTTATTCATTATTAGAACCTTGACTTTATGAGACACAGATGTAATATTATCAAATAAGGATGGAAAACCGATAAGTTTTTGATCTAGACACTGAAGGCTGGATTTTATAGCATCAATTGCGGCAATCATAACAATCAACAATACGAAGATTGTATCAAAAAGTAGCAACATGGTTATACTTCTCTCTTTTTACTACGTGGTGCTCGCTCTAGAATCCTATTAAGCAAATATAAGAATCAATGTATACAAAAATATGGATAAGTATATAATTATAAGTAATGTAAAATTATATAAAAGGGAGTTGAGTTGGATCATTATTAACAATATCGTACCTATTTGAAATATAGCCACCAAAATGCATGCATTAAATCAATCTTTATTGATAAATTTATTTTCCAATGAGGAATAAGCAATGTGTCTTTTACATATGCTAAAAGCGAGATCACGACATAATACTTCTCCATACCGAGCCATTTAAGAATCAAATTCATCTGGGCGTCATATGTTGAAATAACTTCAATCCACTTAAAAACAAAATTCCCTTGCAAATTGTTCACGCCCCTCACGAAAATTTTAGCACTTTCGACTTGGTAGCCATATCAATATATCTTCGACACAACATATGTTTGGATTCGGAAAATAAGACCTCTGACACTAATAATCTAATTCATGGTCGATTACAATACTTGATAGGAACAACGGAAACAAAATCATCTCAAATTTCTCAAAGCCCAAACAAAATTTCACCATACCATTGTCGAGGAAAGCAATAAGCAATTGTGAATGTTAGCAATTGTGATGTGGTTAGTAAATAATTTTATTATGTCAGTTTGGTTGTCAACCACTTGCGAAGAAATATTCTAAATAGAAAGTGTAAAAATACGATTGAGAGAGCATCACATTAATAACCAACCACACGTCGTATAGATCATCTGCCGACTAACTATACTTGGCGCTATCAAAGATTATGCTTAATCATGCAATTGTTTCACGAGACAATTGACCCGGTTAATAAATCAACAATCAATATCGGTTGGAACCAAAAAATTAAAATACGCGAAAGTAAAGAACACACGCAGTTTGCCCAAGGGAAATCAGCGATCAACTTAAAGTAATTCACAGTAGGGACTTACAAATGATCCACATTTCATGGCATACAACAACCTTCACATAGCTACAAGGAGTCTAGGATCACTTCTTCTTTTTCTCCTTAGCCGACACACACCAAGTGTTGACTTATACAAAACCAATAGAAATAGAGTTGTCACAACAAAGAGTTATATGATGCATTAGTTTTAGAAGGCAGAATTCTTGAAAGCACAAATCACGACCTACACTAAAACATAAACAACTTGTCTCTTCAGCACTTGATATATATAGTGTAGGTCTTCTGGGGTTTCGGTCTATACAATGAAGGTATTTGATGATGACCACCTTCCATAAATGCTTGAGTCCTTCAAACTCCCGACTTGCTGCCTTTTCCTCGACTACTTGAATATCAGCAATATCTCTTCCAAGATCTTTGATAGATAGAAAATGCTTCTACACGGAATCATCGAGGCCACGCCCAAGCAAGTGACACAACCGAACTCTTCATAGTTTTAACACTTGATCAAGTATAATTCATATCGGCATTGTCCATCAAACAATCAAGCGGTCATAGAAAACTTCATCGACCACCTTATTAATAAAGTTCAATTTTAAATTCCTAATTTGAATCGAGACTTGTCGAAAGGAATAAGAAGAAACAAGGCATAAAAATCGTAATGATTGGTGCTTCTATATTAACATGAAAATGAGAATTAAAAATTATCCTATTGCTTTGATAAGATAATCTACTCGAATAATATAAATAAACATACCTTCGTAATCTACAAAAGCACAAAATTATTATATACTCCGTAAAATTTACCTAAAATTGTTAAACTTATTTTGATTTAAACTCTGTTACCACAATTTCCTCCATTTTTTTTAGCGGAGTTACATTACAAAAATTTTCTCCATGACATGATTGATACCTTCTCACGTTTTATTGGGAGTTCGAGGTGGTAAGAGTGGTAGCGATGGGGTGTCGTATGAAAGTTCGGTGCCATAGGAAAAGTTCGGTGCCATCAAATAAGTTCGAGGTGGGATGACTGAATGTTGTTTGACTAATTGTCTTTCTAAAATTTGATTTGGTCTTGAAAAATACTGAGTGCCATCATTTTGAAGAATTAGGGTGTCAAAATACCCCACATTGGGTGCCTGCAAATGTTGAAAAATTCAGATATTTATTTGAAAGATTGGCAAAAGTTTAAGTGCCTAGATGAAATGAATCCAGATTAAAAGCCCTCTATGGTAACCAACCGGCCAATTCAAGCCCAAATAAATATAACATCCACATCTCAATTATGAGACATTTATTTATGGAAAGTATTCGAATCAATCACTACTCCATCAAGAATAGCAGAAGTGACTAGCAGACACGGCCGGCCGGGCGGCTGCCGTCGGGCAGACTGCCCGTAACGCCGGCAGGCCCCGAGGCCCGCCAATGAATGGGGCGGCCCGGCCCGTTAAAGTGCGGGCCCGTATTTGAACCGAGACCCACTTTTAAAAGAGGCTGACGGACGCTAACGTGGTACCGTTTGTATCAAGCGTTACCACGTTTGTCCAATAATGTCGTTACGACCATTTTTCTTATTTAAATGTGAATGCAGATTGTTTAAGCGGTACCACATTCTGATAAACAACGGCTAGTTTTTGTAACGTCTATATTGTAATATGACTGCCTTGTGAATAAGCGTGGTACCGTCGATCAAAGCGGTACCGTTTATTCTAATAACTACTCTCGCGGCTATTTTTGTAATAAGCGTGGTAGCGTTTAAATTAAAAACGACCCTGCAATTTAATCCGAGAAAAAATGGCGAGAAAATATGTGGATTAAGCATTAATTTTCGTTTATTTATGCGGTACCACGTTAAACAGAAGAAATGAAATAATAGGGTTCCAAACATTCAATTGAAACACATTTACTCAAACTCCAAACTCCAAAAATAAAAACAAAAATTCTCTGAGCTTCGATCTTGATTCCTCATAAATCATCTTTCAATTAGTTAATTACATTATATTAGTATCAATTTGCTAAAATGGCTTGCCAAAGAAAAGAGCTCGAAAAAACAAAGGAAATTGTTGAATTGCAAACTAAGAAATAGGAGAGAGTCAACATGAGTCACCCCGCCCTGATCGCACCACGTTCACCACCCACGAGAGGAAGATGTAGGAGATTAAAATAGTAGGAAGTTCGAGAGGAGTAGGAGGTGGAGGTAGTACTAAGATACGGGCGGGGGATGTGCCTTGATGAAGGAGAAATCAAAGTCCGCAGGTAATCTTTATTCAATTTTTAGATCGTATCCAAACTTATTTTATTTACTACTTTTTTACTAGTAATTGGTAATCGCCATTGTGTATAAGTTTTTATGAATCAATCTAGGATACGACTAGCGTTATAATGATAGTGAAGGAGTGGCAGTTGTCGTTGCAATATACGATGAGTTGAATTTATTATAGCGAGCCGATTTAATAAAAACATTTGGTATGCTTAGTTGGGGAGTGCGGATGATTACCGGAAGGGGATGGTGCACTAATTGGCCGGTCGCGTTACAAGAATGTGTCCGAAGAGCTTAACAACAATGCATTATTAGAGTTAAGAAAGAAGGCATAGTGTACTAAGAATAATTTGAATAGTATACAAAAACTTGTTTTGGAAGAGTAGGTATCAGTATGCTTTTTGCCATCTACTAGTCAAGCATCGAACTAAGTTGTTTGCATTAGATTCGTTATGTGAATTACATATTGAATTTGCGATGGGTTAATATGCCACGGTTGATACTTAAACATATGTTTCATCAACGGGCGAAGTCAACCCTTCAATATGGCATGATTATTTCCCATTTGTTAGTTAATATCAAAGGGGTTCCAATTGGAGAATGTAGATGGGTTGATTTTAAGAAGGATTCTAAAATGGGAAGACAATCATTGATCAGCCAGGAAGTCTTTATGTGGGAAGGGGTATTGCGGTCTAAATGGGAGGTGTTTGAACATTTAGCGGATGTTCAAGATAAGTGTGGAGTTCAACAGCGCTTACCCCCAAAGGAATGGTACCTCCTACTTTGTTGACGACAACGATGAAGCGGCCAGGCCACTGGAGAAGCCGGTCTTCCTCGTTCGGATCATCCGATAGAGGCTATATCGATATTTGGAATCGATTAAACGCCAACATGTTAAAAGGCTGCTTCAAGATAACTTGAGAGCATCAAAATTGATATGAAGTGACTAAGGTTGCGGCGGGAGGCGTATGATTGTGGGCGAGGAGCATATGGATAATGGAGGCGAGGAGAGGTTGAGGGTAGAGCGAGGGAGCAAATACGGATTCAATTTGAAAACATGTTTCCATGAATAATGTGCTTGAATATTGATTATATTCATGTTTAGTATTCGAACAATTTAGTTTATGTTATGCGGCTACTATTTCTAATTTAGAATAATATGTTTGATTTGCATTTGATTTCACTTTAAATTGTTGTTAATGTGGTATCATTTGTTTTAAATTGAACACTATTCTATTTCAAGAGTGAGCAGTTCTAGCTGCATTTTGGGTATTAACGTTAGGGTTATTGTTATTAACGTGGTACCGTTTAATATAAGCGATGCAGCGTTAATATGACTCAAAATTCAGCCCCACTTTCTTGGTTTAACGTGGTACCGTTTAATATAAACGGTACCACGTTAATATGAGTCTGGGGTCTCGAACCGGGCTCGGGCCCCACCCGAGGTGTTGGGGGGCTCGAGGCGGGCTGGGCTTGGGGCCCAATCCCTCGGCCCCACTTCGTCCCACTTATTAGTGGGCCGGGGCAGAATCGGGCCGAACTGTGGGCAGGCCACGCAGGCGTCCTGAGCCAGTTCGATAGCTATGTCTAATCAAGAATAGCAATTGAATTACAAAGAGAAATACTATGGGATACAAGAGAAAAAGCTCCATTAAAAGACTTTATGCAAGTCCATCTTGCAAGAAAATTGATAGTCCTACTACAATTTCTAAAGATAAGCCTAGATTAGAACAACCATTGTCATTGGTTCAATGTTGGACCTTAATCTTTTGGTTGACAAATAAATTCAGACGATCCCATAGCTCAAAATCTATTTTTTCTAACTTTTATTTGAATTTCATATGGTTTGAGCAGGGTTAGTGGCATGACACCTCATCTTTAACAATAATTCCTACTTCGCACTTTTAAGCGTATTTGAAGGCGTTAATGATTAACTTCCATACCAGTATAGTCAGGAGGGTCCTAATATATTTTATATATTATAATTATAAATAAAGGATTTTAGTGTAACTGGTAAATATAATTAATGGTGCAAAAGTTATTATGTGTGAGTTCGAGTTTTCTTACGCCTATTTTTTTTATTGTAATTGATGATTTTTCTTTTCGTTTAAGATTTTGTTTCTTTAATTCAATGTAGGATCCCATAGTAAATTTTTTTTATTTTTTGTTATAGTTAGAAGATTTCTTTTTTACTTTAAAGGTTTTTAATTCAATAGGTTGTCTCATTTTGTTTAAATAAAATTACTTTTATCATTTGGAATAGGGCCTCCGTTTGAAGCGAGACGGCCTAATACTTCTTGATACTATAGTAGTATTACAATTTGAAATATTTTATTTATTTATTTATAATATTCTTATTGCTGATAATGCAAAAATAATAACTTTTTATAAAGTGTTGAGAATGCTAAGTAATAATATATTGAATGACTTAAATCAAATATATGGGCAAACTAATTTCATGTTATAAATCTGATATCAAATACTTATGGTAATAATAGTAACTTGATGCTTTCAGTAATTCTTAAAAGTAATATGGTAATAATAATTAATACTAATAATATACGGAATTGTCAGGATCATCACCGATACCTCCTCGAGTTGGAGCATGAACATCGGAAATGTCCAACTTGAAATAAAAGAACTTCGAGTTTGATAAAAATAAAAAATAAAAAATATTCTAGATCTTCATAAATTTCTTCATCTTCATCGGCGTGTATACTACTACTCATCAGATTACTCTATCGCCTCCCTGAAACTCACTTGACAATTTGATAGAATTTCCATGTGTTTGCAATAATAGAAAACATCTGCGGATATACGTCGCCCGGACCATCCAGCAAGTCGAATAAATTCGGCTAAACCCCAGGAAAATCAAAACACTAAAACATTGGCGGCATAAGACTTCGGAAAGAAAGAGTGATAGGTGTCGGGGAGCGCCATTCTTTTAGACCCTTAAAATCGTATCAAAGGAGGCTGCTTGATATTGGTAGAAATAACAACATTCCTAAATCAAATGTGGCCAACTCCAAAATTGCTGAGTCGTTTATTGATATAGTCTAGACCATAGTTGTAAATAGTGTAGTGAACCCGGTCGCGATAAATAGTTGTATGATAGCAAGCAGCGAAACAATGAAAGCGGAATTTTTTATCCGCGGTGAGTATCAGTATAAACTTCACCGGGCGTGGAAAAATCTCGGAGGATCTTATGCTCACGTCTGTGATAAGAATGATAGAGTAATGTAAATTATATTGAATAAAAACTTGCTCCATATTTATAGACAAATATCAAATACATATAGTAATAATATTAACGATACTTAAGTTATTACTAAAACTAATATGTAGTAATAATAATAATTAATACTAATAATATCTTACGGAATTATCAGGATCCATCTGATACTACTCCTTTTTCGAGTTTGGAGCATGAACATCGGAAATGTCAACTTGAAATAGATTCGAGTTTGATAAAAAAATCTTCTAGATCTTCATAAAACTTAACATCCGTTATACTATCGCCCCCCCACCAGGCTTCGTGACAATTGAATAGAATTGTCATGTTTCTGACAATAGAAAACATCGGCGGATATACATCCCATTTGGACCGTGACAAGTCGAATATAAAGTCGGTTGAACGAGAGAAAATCAAAACACAAAACATTGGCGGAGAACATCGCTTGAGGCAACCTTGAGAAACATTGGCGAGAGCGTCATGAAAGGACCAAAATATGTATCACATGGGAAAGCCATTCTTTTTCGAACCCGAGAATAGTTGTTATTTGCATTTAAGCGCTGACATACATCATAAAAGCAATTCTACTCCAACTCAAAGTAGGCAAACTAATCTTCTCCAACATGGAAAAGTCAATCATAAGATAAGCAAAAATCAAATATCTTTTTCAATGAATTACATTTGCAAGACTTTTGTCAGCCTTGAAGATGAATCATAGTACTTAAGACTTTCATCAATAACACGATTATCGATAATAACACCCACTAAAAAAATAGAAAAACTCTTAATTTAAAAAAATCATAAAGTTGAAAAATAGTCTCGAACAATGAACAAAAAGAACTTAATATATATGAATTGTCGGGCGGGTGGCTAATCATGGTGGTTGCCGCACATGCTTATGACAAGGACAAAAACTCTCGAATGCAGGGCTACGTCTGTGTTGAGAATACTTCTGATAATAATAATATATTGAATGACTTAAATCAAATATATGGGCAAAGCCCAAACAATATTTATAGAAGCGCTTGATATACTCGAAATCTTTGTAAATAATAATAGTAACAATTTTTCAAGTAATTACTAAAACTAATATGTTAATAATAATAATTAATACTAATAATATCTTAGGATATCAGGATCAAAATGCAAATATCAAATACTTATAGGTCTGATGTCAAATGCCCCTTGAAATATATGGGTAAGCCCAAAATTTCCATTTATAGGTACGATATCAAATCTTTATAATAATAATAGCGATACTCAAGTTATTACTAAAACTAATATGATAATAATAATAATAATTAATACTAATAATATCTTACGTAATTATCCGGATCCATCTCAACTAATAATAAGTTAAAATAGGTCATTCAAATATAAATAGAGGAAGTAGCATAATACATACCATGTCAAACATAAAATCTAATAGGCGGATAAGTTACCAAACATTATAAACATCAATTTGCCAAATTTCTTATCAATCATCATAACTCTTCTTCTGGATAACGAGAAAACAACCGATGACTAGGATTTCCATCTTTGATTTGTTAAAAAAGCATAATGTTTCCGTGAGAGAATAAATGTATTATAACTATCTTTAATGTTTGTCGTTTAAGCGAATTTTATTTTATTCAAATTATTTGTCAGCTCAACTTTGTTTTATACTATATTTATCAAATATACCATTAATTAATTAAACAAATATATTTCACATAAATACATTTCTCATAAAGTTTCCAATTTGAGAATATCGAATAAATCCCCAAATTAACCAAATTTTCATTATCTTAAAAATAAAAACATAAGCGACAAATATTAATAATTAAAGAGAGAGAATAGTAAACGGCGAGGCAGGCTTCGAGACATGTGCCATTAGGTTTCTTGACAGTCTCAAATTAAAGTCTCCAAATATTTGAATGTGCTTCATAAACATATATGGTAATTTGGCTTGTGGTGAAGCATTTTCTTATAGTTTTAGTCTTCTTTCTTTTTAAAAATGTTACCCTATTATTTGTTAAGAAGATAGGACTCCCTTATTTACATGTAGTAGACCTTTTTCATATAAAATTTGTTAAGAAGACATGAATTCCTCTTATGTAAACAAAATTAATTTCATAACTTTATCAGTTGAGCTTTGTCTCAGAGGTATAGCTCAGCGGTAGAAGGAAGCGAAGTCTTCAGAAATGTCGGCCTGCAATTACATTAAATGTGGTGTGAGTTCGAATTAAATGCGAAGTGGCGTAATCTCGTATTGAAGTGGTCTAAAGGAAATCTACCGTCCTGCACCGTCGGTTGAGGCGTATCCTGCGATTATCACTGTGAAATTAAAGCGAAGCACTCGAGGCCAGATTAGTGTGGCGATTTAGCACAAAATTAATTTCATAAGTTAAACAGAGTTCCCATATGTATCGAGACGCCCTGATAGTAAATGATATAGTGTCACTATCTTAGTCAGAAGATATATTCATTTCACATTGTGGGGATAGTAATGATTATTCACCTCATCATGGTCTGAAAAAAAAAAGGGGGGTGTTATTAATACCGTTCGTCTGATTAGTTTCTTATTCTAGAAATTCTGATGAAGGAATTTCCATAGGCTTTTAAGAAGTCATACTTATTTAGTTCAACACGTTTCTTTTAAATATTATTGAGCTTTATATTACTACTATTATATATGATGACATGGAATCACAAAATGTTGAGTGGGTAGGACCAACAAAATATCTAACTACTATGTATGAGTAAAAACAGTAGTAGTAAGACTAAAATACAATGGTTACATATTTAAATACTCATTTTTTAATTCCCAACACTTCACATCATCTTTTTTTTCCATCTAATAATTCAATACCAATTCAACATTTACATACTCTAATAGTTTTTGTTTAAACAAAATTTAGGTAAACTAAACTTCGATAACGTATCTTTCTACGTCTTTATTTTATATTTTTCTTTATTTATCTCTTGCTTTTTATATAATAAATATTATTATCATTACTTGAAAATAAGTAAATAAATAATAAGTTTTTAAAAAAAACTTATTTATATAATTCATTATTTTTTAATTAAATGAATTCAAAATTTAAAATTTCTTATTAAATCAAATAAAAGCAAACCACTCAAAAACTCTGACACGATTAAATAAACACACGATACAACTAATGGGCGTAGAAATAAAACATAAAGGTGCAACTTGACCTGTCACAGCTAATGAAGAGTAGGAATAAAAATCTAGTCCGCGAAACAGTTCCAAACTTTTCCATATATGCTCAACAAGATCGGTGCAATTGGTGATGTACCTTTGCATCACGCTTCGGATCTAGCATGGACATGGTTTTGAAGCTTGAGGTAACACACCGATCCAGTATTGTTGTGTTATGCTAGATCCGCAGAATACGTTTGGTCATAATCATTCAATTTTGTGCATGTATCTCGTTCTCTTCCAGCAATCATATTATGGCAATATGATACATGTTATCATGATGATAGCCAAATAACATGTCCCAGCATTATTTGGCTCACGAATGATTTAACTTGACTTAGAGTATAAATGCAGCTGCATCCTTCCGACAACTTCTTGATATTTCACAAATAACCTCTTGTTCACTAGTTGGAAGTTTAATTGATTTGAGAAATGTAAGTGCGATGGGTAGATACAAAATACGCAAGGTAATATGTCATATTATATTTGTGTCCATTTACATAATGATTGCTTGTTGGAGCATTCCATGTTCGACATCATCAAAAGCGGTGATGCGTCTAACACGTTGATATCGTTCAACGTACTGGAGCATCCAAAATGCGTGCCAAATCCATAAATCATGGGAGGCAAGCTGGCTTCAGGAGCCAATGATCGTTGTTCCTTTTATCTCTACAGTAATTGGCTTCCCGTGCGATTAGGACAATTTTCCATTCGATGCATGCAATCAATCTTACCCGTCATTCGAGGAAACATCGCATCGCTAACATAAGTATCCTTCGGCAATCGCCGATGTTAGGTGCTCTCAAATACACGGGCTCATACAACTGTATAATTCCTTTGCAAAATTTGCGTAAACACTCTCGTGTAGTACCACCTATTTTGATATATTCATCAATGCATCGGTGCCAATCATATGCCTTTTATCTGCAGCATGGTAGTGAGTACGCTTTGCTAAAAGAGGAATATGCCTTCTTTATTTGCGTCAAATCAACATTTTAAAATAGTCATTATGTGTTGAAGGTCCCCAAAATGCGTAAAGAAGACATGTTTCTACATCCGAAATCTGACGAAACATTGTTTCACCATCGACATGTTGAATTCTCGAAAAATAGTCTTCAATTAATCTTGTTTGCAGCGGCGAGATCTACGTAAATATATTTTCTCTTAGCATGAGATTGTACTATTAAGGCCTTAAAATATCACAATATTTTTTAGCACGTTCTCTAAGAGGTTTTACTATTATTCCTCCTCCCGTTTGGGATTCGTCTTTTGGCAAAACCCGATATGCTCGAAAACAAATTGAGAAGGATCCATTTAGAGTGTTTTTTCAAAGAGATTGAGAAGATAAGATAAGAGTATTGCTTGAGTCAATTCTACTTGTTTTGTTGTGATATTTATAATGAATGTGAAAGTAGTCAAATAATGTATTCACATGGCTTGTTAGCCATTATTATTTTTCTTACACGGGATAATGTAAAAAGACAGTCAAATATTATTTTTCAGATAAGATAATATTCACATGGTTTCCGCATGGTTTGTCGACCATATATTTATTTCTCGCATGGATACGATGTAAAAAGTAGTCAAGCTTGTCCTTACTTTGATAAATATCACCAATATTGATACAACAATCTTGTTTTCTTATTAAAAACGGATAGATTATTTCTAGATAAACATTATTGATACTTTAATTGTCAAACAATTCCACCTTCAACATTTTTGGGAGTTGTTTGTTATAGTCATCCAAATGTTCCTTGACGCTTAGCTTCATAAATAGTTTCATCTTTTTTGCTCGAATTGCTTCCAACTTAATTCTTGATGCCTCTTCTTGTGCTCTTGTTGTTTCTTGGTGAGCTCTTGCTGCCTCTTGTTGTGCTAAAATAATTTTGTCTAGTCTCACCGAGCTCCTTCTCAGCAGATTGTTTGTACTCATCCCAGTCTTCCTCAACAATCTCTAGCAGCTTGACTTTCCCCTTGAACTTTTCCCTTTACCTTTCTTTTTACTTGCATCTTTTCCTATTGGACGAGAAATGGATCAATGATGTTGAAGATGCTTTATATCGGTCTCACCGAAGCTCTTGGTTCCGCTCTTGTCGGATCCGGTATTTCGCCCAACTTGAGACATATAGCATTAGTTGTATCTAGTATTTCCTCAGCCGATCTCTAACTGACTTGACTTTTCCCTTAACTTCTTTCTAGTCAAAGTTTCCTCATCATTTGTGGAGTTTCGGCACTAGCACCGCTCATTCATCAGCGTCGTTGTGTTAAAAATTCAGGAATTTCAGTGCTTTCAACATTTAAATTTTGGCTTGCAAAAGTAGTATTAACATAACCGGATGTTTGAGATGATAGTTGACCATAATGCATCATCGATCCAAGATTTGGGGGGTAATTTGGTACACATGAAGGCATACCGAACATTGGTACAAAACCAAAATTTGGCTGCAAATTTTGAGAATGTGGTTGATTTGGAATTTGGTTGCTAGTCGGGTAATTGTTGGGATGTTGATTGTTAAACAAGTAATTGTTTGGATTTTGGTTGTTAAAAGGATAATTATTTTCTCCATTGCTCAGGAGTTTAAAAATTCCATAAACAACTTATTTTAAGGGGAAAGACTAAATAAATTAATAGCGTGTTTATTTTTTATGCTTTCGAATGAAGTAAAAACCCTCTTTCTGAAGTATAAAAGTTGTGAATAAAATATTAATAAAATTATCTAAGATTTTTTGAATTTGGTAAAATACACATCCCAATAAAAAATATCACATATTTATCCCGTATCGTACCCAACCAGACCCAGCGTAATATCTCCTACCAGCGATTTGACAGTGTCCGTTTGGCCCAGCAGCATTTGACAAGCTATGGGTATAGTTAAAGGGTAAGTCGGGTACTACATACTTGGTGACGGTTCTCAAAGAGGTTGTACAGGAGAATAAAGTCACCGGAGAAAAGCACGTGAGGTCGGCGTGGGAGTTTCTATATGAAGATAGATAGGATTGATGTTGGTGAGAGTGTGATTCTTGATGTCTTGAGTAGTTCTCTAGAGGTTACGATGAGATGTGTGCAATGAAGGCGCATTGAAGGTCGAGGAAAGGCCACTAAGCGGCCGAATGCACTACTTAGTTGGTGATGAGTTCGGAGAACTCACGGGCAAATGATGCAACGGTTCGTGCGTGAATCATCTGAGTTAATGTGTGTTTCAGAATGCGTGGTGAAGGTATTCCCGACCTCGATTGTTGCTAGCTTGTTGAAGGATGTTACGATCAAATATCAAAGGTGATGATGTCAAATGGGGGTGGCGATCGCATGAAAGAATAGAGAAATTCATTGATGTCCAATCAAGCTTGAAGGTCTTCCAAGGTGCCTCGTAGGAAGGAAAAGGCAGAGCATGGTGATTGTCTGAATGAGTAAAGTCCCGATGGGGTAAAAAGGTAATGGCCCCATTCTAGAATCTCTTCGATAGTCAAGTTGGTGTCGTTCCGTTGATGTTCTTGGATAGAAAAAAGATGCGAAGTTAGGATCGGCTTGATTGGGAGTTAACTGGATGATGAACTCAAGAGGGTTCTTTGAGATGGTGTGAAGATGGTGATCCGAAAAATATTTTTTAAGTGGGAGATTCTTGGTGAAGTGTATTTTTTAGACTGATGCTAGTACAAGTATTTTTGCAATGGAATTGCTGCAGGGGCCATTGCGGAAGAACGTTACAGCTCAGATCTCTGGAAAGCAATTATTTTGGATAGGCCCCCGCCGGGGGGCAGTTGACTAAATTGGCGGTTTAGTTGAGGCCGTTTTGATAACTTGATTGGATCCCAAAAAAAGATCTAGTTAGGTTAAGTCTTTTTGTCTATAAATAAAGAGGTGTTCTCTATGAGATGGTTATCACACAATCACAAAATGTAGACAATAATCATTATAGGAATAATATTAGCGCTTTAATATTCTTGAATAACTTAGAGAGTTTATCTTTGTTCTTGGTAGACTTTGTTTATTTGAATTTTTGATAATAAAAAATCTTTCAAGCCCGATAGACCAGGTAGTGGTAGAGAACATAACAATCTTAAAGTTTATAGTGGATTACGGCGGCCAGCATCACGTATCTTTTCGCGTGAAAAGGAGCGCGTATAAAAATACATTATTACATTTATTTCTGTACTTTAAATTCCTGTAATTCTTATTTGATTACTTGAAATTTTGGAAAGAATTTAATACTCTTAAATCCTAACATTAACTTAATTCTCCTTCGTTTTTAAGCTTGCAATTAAAGACTATAGCTCAAGAAAATCATTGAATGGAGAGTTTTGTTCTATATTTAGGAGACATGAACAAGATTATATTCATAATATATAATTAGTAATAATAATATCAGGTGGGAGACAAAATATTTCAAAATCATATATAACAGTGTAGTGTATTATTATTACACAATTATATCGTACCACCATAATTGTGAAATTAAGATAGTCGTTGCAAATGGACGTGTATGAACAGAGATATCGAAAAAGATCTCAAAGTTGTACAAAATATTATTTTATAATTAAAAAGATACATCATATCATCACAATATATATATAATGTTTAAATTTTTATTGACGAGTTATGAGAGTGAATCCGAATTTTGATATTTATTTTTCTTGGCTTTTAATAGCCATACGTCGAAATTCAACTTCCACAATATTTGCTTACATTTGACAAAACTACCGGAAACAAAGAAGAAAATAAGGTCTCCGGTTATTTTTACATGAACAGTATATTAGGTCTCAAAGCTCTAATATGGTGATATATTTTACTTACATAACATATATTTTGTATGTTCACGTAATTTTAATTCTTTATTTTTCTTTGTGAAAAAGATATTATGAAATAGATCGATAAATTTGCAGATTTAGGCGTACCTGTCTTTAGTTATAACTTGAGGCGAGATTATTAGAGGGCCAAAAGTAGGTCTCGGCTCATTCGGTTTTTAAAATGTTAATTTATCTTTATGTTTTGAAAAATGTGACATATTCATTCTTTTGTAAATCTACGTTATTTGGTTTTATGATTTAAAATCTTAATTTTTAACTTGTATATGGTCAATCCGCATAATTAATTTAAAATCGCCTACGATATAACCAAGCTTATTTAATGATGATGCTTACTTTGGTTTGGATTCGTTTGATTTAATTATCTGTTAATTAATTTCCATCATTAGCATTTATCAATTGCTAATCAAGATATTAGCACCATAATAATCAAGATATTATGACCATAATAACGCGGTTCAAATGTCATCAAGCACAAATAAAAAAGTTTGTAATTGGTCAGCAATATTATACGCGGCGGTGCCATGCGGGACTTCTTTGCAAATTGTCAAATTGTAAAAATGACATTGCTTGGCTCACCCCCCACCACTTATGGAACTTTCCTCCAACAAGCTAAATTTCATATTGACTTGAAAAAATTAATATTTTCTCCATCTTAATTTAATTTATCATTTAATAAAAATTTATTATTTATTATAATTAATTGTTTCTTTATCGATATGTATTTATATGAGATTAAAAAATCTATCTTGCCTTCCAATATTCCTTTTTTTGGGTGAATATTTTTTATAAACCGAAAATATTAAAAAGCATCACTCCCATGTATCTTAATAAAATACTCACTCCGGTTTTTAGTTGTCGGTTTAGCACTGTAGATTAAGGAAAAAGAAAAAATTGTCAAAATTACATTGAAAATGTAGAGTATTAATCAATTGAAGCAAATACTCGTTGGTTGGTTGTTTATTTCAAAGAGAAAAATTAATTCGAAATGCGTTGAAAATGTAAAAATGCTATTTATTATACTAAAAGCGACAACTATAAAAAATAATTTTTCTTAAAAGCGATATTATAAAAAAGCGAAAAGAATGCTTGGTAGTTGATCGATTAAATGAATGATTTGAGTATCAATCAAAAAAGGGACCAAATTTTTTATCCGTAACTTTGTCCCTTCAAGTATATTTACAGGTCAATTATCCCTTAATGTTCCTCTTTCATATAAAATTACGAAACTAGATCTTTACAAATAATATGATATCTGAGTTAGTACATTTTGAATAAAAATTAATGTGGACATTCAATATCGAAATTAGTCAGTGTAATTCCATATCATTTTATCTAAAAAGAATTCTACCAACAATATTTAAAAGATTCATGATTCATGAAACAACAACAATCAAAATCTTAAAAGAAAGAAAAAATCAAAGTGCCATAGTCCATAACTGGTCATATGTCAGTGTAACAAACTTATTTTGAAGTGTAACAAAATTATTGACATTTTCATGTTAATATTTTAGTCAAACTTACATGATATGCTTTAGGACCAAGACCAACCCAAGTAACCAACCACTTTCCTTTATTTTTTAATTTAATATAAAAATGCTACAGAAAGCTACATTTAAGCTTTTTAATTTCTTTATTATTATTACAACTCCTATATTTGTTGTGTAGTTTGTCAAAGTCAATTAAACCTGCGTGCTCTTATCTTCTTCTTTAGGACAAGGTTTTAATATCTGAAATTTATTTCTCTTAACATATTCTTAAAGAAACAGGTAATTTAGCTCAGCTTCTTCATATTTTCTTAGTAAATTTCTATGTTGATGTTGCTGTAATTTGTTTATTTTGGGATGAATCATTTGATTATGTTTTCTTGATTATGTTGGTGTTGTTGTAATTTGTTTATTTTGGTATGAATCATTTAATTATGTTTTCTTGATTTTTATTTTCGTTAAACTAGTATGATTGATAGGATTCTTTAATGTATATGTTAATGATTTAGTTGTAATCTGATAGTTACTAGAGAACTTGAGGAATAATTTTGGTACCCTTCAACAAAAGATTAGTAAAGATTGAATTTTGATGGTTGGCTTTTGTAACCTTGAAGTTAAGTGTTTATATATATTGTATAGTATTTGGTGAAAAATATATCAAATGGAAGTATGTTTTAATGTATTTTACTATTTAAGTCGTAATTTTGATTCAAATCAAAGTCATGTTTGTCGATTAAGGCTACAAAGTTTGTTAATTTTAGCCTCTAAAAATCAAACTATATTATGTTTTTGGGATGGAGGGAGTATAAGAGAAGATATCTTTGATTGGATAAACATATATACTAGGATTTAGGAGATGGAAGTGATACTATTGACAAACTGATGGGATTACTTTGTTTCGATTTGAATGAGCTATGGTGTCGTCGTTTGGACTTTGCTCGAAAATTAACATAGAGTGTGAAGTTTTGTCCTGCTCTGCTTAAACTTGAATCATGATTTGGATAGTGCAAGTGTTATAATGAACATGGTCCTAAATTTTGCTACTGAAATTTCTCATTTCTTTTCGAATGAATCGGCTTTCAATTCCTTCATCTATATCGCTTAGATTTCCTTCTGATAGTATATCTGAGTTTAATTAAAATTCATGTAAATCGATTTTCATAAAAAAATTCAACTTTTCTTTTGCCTGATTACTGACCTTCTTCTATTTGTTGGCTGCAGTACTCCTGAAGGATTTGTCTTGCTAACAGAGATAGGAGAACTTTTACTAGAAGTCAAGAGATAACCTAGTTAGATAAATCCTGAGATTGGTGTGTCATAGATATATCCATTATAAGAAACTGAATTACGAGAAAAATGTCGTTAGTTAGGCCTGCCACGGCGTTCGATAGTCACAAGCTCCATCCTCTGAATGGTAACAGGGGAAGTGCTGGCTTAACAACTGCCATATTCAATTCTGACAAACATGGGGTTGTGTATGGATCTGAATCTTGCAGTAGTGAAGATTATGATCCAAAGTACTTTCTCAACTCCCCATCTGAAGAAGTTGCTCAGACATCTAGCTCTGATTGCCTCAGGAGTCCATTCTATCGGCCTGACCCCACTTCTTACCAAGTGGTTGTTGGTGAATATTCACCGGAGTCCTCTCTTGAAGCCTTATTGCATAGTGATGGGCCTAATTATGAGTCTAAATATTTAGACATTCCAAGTCCAGCCTCAGTGGAATATGATCAGAATAAGATGAACATGAAACTTCAAGAACTTGAGAGAGCGCTTCTTGGTGATAACGATGATGATTGTGAACAGAATGAGAGTATGGATATGGATGATTGTGAACCGATTCGTCATTTAGTTCTCCATGATTCACCCAAGGAGTCAACTTCTTCAGATTCTAATATTAGTAGTATTAACAGCTGTAAAGATATAACAATGAATCAAACTCCCAAGCAGTTGTTATTTTATTGTGCTTCTGCCATTCAAGAGGGGAGGGTTGTGGAAGCATCAAAAATAATAAATGAGCTCCGGCAGAAGGTGTCTATTGAGGGAGATCCTCATGAAAGAATTGCAGCATACATGGTTGAAGCTCTGGCGGCTCGTATGGCTACCTCCGGGAAGGGTCTTTATGGTGCACTTAGATGTAAACAACCCCCCTCTTCTGAGCGACTATCTGCAATGCAGGTACTCTTTGAGGTTTGCCCTTGTTTCAGGTTTGGATTTATGGCTGCTAATGGGGCAATACTGGATGCATTTAAAGGTGAGAGAAGAGTCCATATAATAGATTTTGACATTAATCAGGGTAGTCAGTATTATTCGCTGCTGCGAACATTGGCTGCTTTGCCTGGAAAGCCACCTCTTTTGAAATTAACCGGGGTTGATGACCCTGAATCTGTCCAGCGGACCGTTGGTGGCCTAAATCTCATTGGGCAGAGGCTTAAACTGTTGGCTGAAGATCTTCATATCCAATTTTCATTTCAAGCGCTGCCTGCAGAAACTGCAGTTATCACCCCGTCCATGTTGAAGCTTGAGCCTGGAGAAGCCATCATAGTGAATTTTGCTTTTCAGCTTCATCATATGCCTGATGAGAGTGTATCAACGGTGAATGAACGTGACCAACTTCTTCGGATGGTGAAGAGCTTGAACCCGAAGCTAGTTACTGTGGTAGAACAGGATATGAATACCAACACTGCCCCGTTCTTACCAAGGTTTGCTGAAGCCTATGATTACTACTCTGCAGTATTTGAAACTCTGGAGGCAACTCTTCCTCGTGACAGCCAAGACAGGATGAATGTAGAAAGGCAGTGTCTGGCACGTGACATCATTAACATTGTTGCTTGTGAGGGAGTAGAAAGAATAGAGCGATACGAGGTTGCAGGGAAATGGAGAGCAAGGATGATGATGGCTGGTTTCACACCATGCTTAATTAGCCGAAATGTCAAGGATACAATCCAAGAACTTATAAAGCAATACTCCAAGAGGTTTCAGATGAAGGAAGGCACAGGAGATCTGCATTTTGGATGGGAGGACAGAACCTTAATTGTTACTTCAGCATGGATGTAATAAGTGTATCATCTTGGTACATGTAAAATAACTGCCAGTAGCAGTCGTCGTTCCACAGGCATTGAGGCATGTTAATGTAGCAGTCATCGTTTCTTAGAACCGTCTGTTACTGAACTTACTATAGCTATGTATGTACTGTTTTTTAAAAGCCTGCTTGTTTTCGACTTACCCGAGTCGTTGATGAAGAAGTAGCTTTGTATAATTACAAACTTATATAAGCTCATTCCCTCAATCTAACCCCTTATTTGCAGCTGTCTGAACTGTTGCAGTTTACCTGGTTCCTGTTTTTTTTTTCATCTTCATGTTTCCTTGCTTAGTTTGTTGCATTTCTCCTTACAGTATTTACTGAGCCGTTGATATCAGTATCAATACTTGTTGCTAACAACCATAAATAGATGCCCGAATTTCTGCATCCAACAAGGCAATGTCATAAATCTGACTGCAGAGGATGAAATATTATGTGATATAGGGAGCTATTCGAGTCGAACCATATCGAACAACTTCGATTCAATTCAAGCTTAGTAAAGGCCTAACCTCATATTTCTACCGACTCTGGAGAAAGATGAAAATATCAATCTACAGTCTACATTAAGCAAACAAGAAATACACCGTTTGAAAGAAAATACTCCACATTTATAGTTAATACTGCATCCAAGTTTCAAGTAGTAACTGTTTTCGTATAGTAAAGTAACTTTCAACAGGAAGTTCATAGAAGGTACACCAAAACCATCTTGTACAGGAGAGAGGCGCAGACATTGTAACTCAGAACGAATATTCTTTCAAATCATCTTTGGAGTCGCCAAGTTCTGCATCAGCGATGCACTCTTCAACAGTTAGGGGAGGGAGTTGCCTACTCTTTCTCTTCACGTTGTGTTTGTGCCATTCGCTCTTGAAGTGCTCCCTATACTCTTTTGAATCACCTACATAAGCGTTGCATGCATTGCATTTAAGCTGCTTCTGCTCTCCCTCGGAACTCACACCACTGGAAGTTGAGATTGACTGGTTCTGCAGTTTATTACTCAGTTTGGCAACAGGTTGAATTGACTCTTTGTTATCGAGTCTTGGTGGTTCGTCCTCATGATCATCATAATCATCCACATGAGTATCACTTTCAACATGCACATTCACTGCGAGAACTTCAAGTTTCCCCTGCAGACTCCTCATCAAAGAATCGCAGTCTCGGAAAAGGCCAGGATCCATTTCACAAATCTGCAATGGTTCATGCAAGGATTATTCTCCTCCATGTGAAAGGTACTTGCACATATCACGACGCCGACAAACAAATATAATAGAATTAGATGAGCTGCTAAACTCATGCTATCTAAGTTTGCATTGTCAATGTTATACACATAACTATAGTATAGAAATATTCATAGAATAAAGTACAAGAACAAGTAAACAACATATTGCCAGGTAGTTGACAAAACCACATGTCTTCAAGACGTAAATTGAAAATTTCTAGAACTAAAATTGGCAGATAGAATATGTACAAAGCAAATCCTTTTGAGGCAAATACATTCCACCCCTTCCAAGAGAAAGTGAAATGAAAAGTAGGTAAGTCATTTTTCCTCTCTATTGTATAGCAATATTGATGTTGTATTCATATAGCAGACCCCATTTAGTGGAATAAGGCTTGGTTTTGGTTTAGATATTCTATAACTATATTACCAGAGAAATCATTCCAAGTCTCCAATGACTCTTACGATACAAAATACACAAAAAAGTATATCATCCAAGATAAGATGAAGCAGAAGGAAACAGGCAATTAGAAACCAGGAAAAGACCTCACAAGAAGCTATTCAAGACTTACCAGCTGATTTCCAGATTCATCTTTTGAAACAAGATTAGCATCCCACCCATTTAACTTCTCCAGCAGAGAAGACATGTTTTCTTTACTTACAATTAACCGCAGCCTCATGGGAGCCCGCTTGATGGGAAACTGCTTCTGAAGCTCGCGAATAACATCTAATGCCTGTGTAAATAACTCAAAGAAAAAGCTAAAACCAACAATATACAGAGAATCAAATTTTGTTTGATGAAGACCAAATTGTGGGGAACAAGATATCATGGAAACAACAAGTAGGAAGTGAGATTCACAATCAAAGCATATCCCCCAATAATTAGCTACAAGAGAAAGAATTGGAATCTTTAACAATTGCTAGATGGTCGAGGTAATGCCTCTTTCCACCATGGTCCTTATTGTCACCCCATGAACACAGAGGTCACAAGCATCACCAAAATAAGAACGAATTGCTTATAATTGCACAATATATCATTTCTTTTCTTTTTCATAGTTAATTATCACTTCCCAAACATGAAGAACTAATGGAAAAGTTTCCCTTTGAATTGTTGAAGGATGGAAGAAAACTATCATAATGTTCCAAGTGAATGGATGAAGAACAATGAGATGTTCCATAATTCCTTTAACAAATAAGTTCTCTTACTATCTGCCAAAGATATGACCTCTATCATTGCAACATTTGAAAGAGAAGGATGACACAATGTCCGAGTACCAGAGAGTTCAAAATTTTGAAGCCAGCAAATGTTGTCAAGATCACATGGATATCAGGCTAACCTGTTTCTTTGAGCTGCTACTAGGATCCACTGCAAAATGGATGTCATGCATTAGGCGTTCAATCATGCTAATCGTGTATGGCCTTTCTGTATCAGGGTTGATGGTCTTCTGCATAATAATGGTTGCAATATCTCGAAACTGACTTTGGAACTGCGATTCTCTCTCCTTTCCAGCTACTTGCAACTCACCTTTCTCCAAAATCTGAAACATCAATGAACAGTGACTACTAATAGCTGGTTCTTCAAAGTACTAACTTAATGTAGAAGCACTTGCACAAATGGAAGAAAGACTAAAAAATAATTAGTGATGGAGTGCAAAATAAACAGAAGCGAGATAGAATAACTAGATGGACAATCTCATACTAAATTATTGCTCAAATGAATAGAAAACAAATTATTTGTCACCTCCAATAGAAAGATACTCATAAAAAGCATAGCATTATTGCATACACCCGGTGCCAAGTAAAGGTCAACCAGAACTATGTAAATGCACAGACCATGTCCAGGTAAGAGCAGCACAACAAATTCAGATCGTTAAGAATACTGAAATTAAGTTTCTAAAACTTTTGAATGACATTATTTACCAGAACACAAAGAATAAGGGTCACTCACGTCAAGCTAAGGTGTTAAATATGCATGTGCGTACGAATCAACATATGCATGCTTATGCATGACCACTCTCAATAATAGTATAAGAACATCATCAACAACCACAAGGTTTCCCTCAGCCAGAGCATACAGTAACCACTAAGCATTCACCCTCACCCCAAGTCCCCAACACACAACTAAAAATCCAGAAATCAAAAGGCTGATAATGCACAATCATACAAATTTTTTACTTCAGAAACGTAAAGAGTCACAAACCTCCAGACAAACTTTTGTTTGATCATCGGTCCCAAAAGCTGCTACGAGATCTTTTGACTTTGCAAGAATCCCTTTAGAGACATTTGTATATACAGTATGTGACTGCAGAACCTCATCCACATCTTTCTCCCTAAAATATATCATTCATTCAATGACATTAAAACCTCCGCTCGAGTCAACATTTACGAAGTCAAATAATAGTAAGTTAATCTCAAAATTACAATTAAGTCTAGTAAACAAATACGAGCTGAAGTTCTATCTAGGACTAGAAGTACACATCATCCATGTATTAAATATAAAGAGTTACCTATATTCATCTTTTACTCTCGTCTATCATCACAGTATAGCATTATAATTTATAGTTGACAGAATGTGAACGGAGTTTCAAGCATAACTTGCAGCTCAATTTAACAGAGAGTACATTAGGTCATTCACTTATGTAAGCCAATAATCATATCATATGATTTCCTTATAACGTAAATTACAATTGTCCATCAACTGATACCATCACAAACTTACTCAAACTATCATTCCAAATATCACAATACTCAAAGAGTGATAAATCGGTATTTTGTCTACCTAAAAATTTCGAACATTAGAGCTGAAACGTGTTAAACTCTGCATTTTAAGTAATAATCAATCTTCCTCCGATTCCAATTTGAGATATACAAAAAAAATTGAAACGATTCATTGAGCTTCTCTAGACAATTTCCGTGTATTAGCAGATATGTTTAATACCAGTCGAGAAACTATTAAAATGACATTACGATTAACTAAAACCCTATGTTATCAAACTATAAATCAAAATTAAACGCCAAAGCTCAAAAAAATTTCAGCAATCAGATCATTTCAAAACAATTCAACACTAGTTACAAAATTCAACAATCCAAATAATCTACACTTAATCAAAATCACAAAAAATGGAAAAAATATATATAAAAAAAAATTTAAGAAGAAAAAATTAAAGAAAAACCTAATAACATCAATTACGAACATATCTACACATAGAAAATACAGAAAATATATTTAGAGAAATTACACTTGTGAACGCCATAAGAGAACTTTGTTCTTATAGCAAGCAATTTCAAAACAAAACTATAAATACTAATTAAACGCCAAAGCTCACTAAATATTCCTTCATCTGATAGTTTCAAAACAAATTCAACAAAAAATGCAAAATAATCCTACCGTAATAAAAAAATCAGAAAAAATATAGAATAACCTAATAAGATCAAATATGAATATATCTACACATAAAAAATACAGAAAAATTATAAAATAACACTCCCTCCATCCCACAAAGATTATCCACTTTTGATTTTTTTGTTTATCACATGAACTTTGACTTTGACTGTAGATATTTTTATTTGTATTGTATAATACTTTGTCAATGAAAACTACATTTCAAACTCTTTCTATTGATATATTTTTTATCAAAATATTATACAACACAACAAACAAATATATTTAACAAATATATTTAAGGTCAAAGTTTAAAAGTTAGGATGGAGGTAGTATATAATAACCTAATGGCATGAAATATGAACATAAAAATATTTTTAAAAAATTACACTTGTGAACGCCATGAGAGGACTTCGTTTTTATAGCAAGCTAATAAAATTCAACAAAATAATCTTACATCTTACAGTAACAAAAAAATCAGAAAAATATCATAAAAAATCAGAAAAAAATATAGAATAACCTAATAACATCAAATATGAACATATCTAAACATAAAAAAAAATTTGATAAAATTACACTTGTGAACGCCATGAGAGGACTTTGTTTTTGTAGCAGGCGATTTCGAAGCGATTTCCGCGCTTCTTGAGGCGGACCACGGCGATGTTTGTGAGGCGTTTTTGCCCTATTGGTTGCAGAATCGACCTAGACATTGAACAATTCTTCTGGAAGCTTCTTCACTCACTCTACTTTCAATTTCATCTTTGCTGATTGCTTATTTGGAGGAATTAATCGGGATGAGTGAGAGTTGGAGAAATTATTGTTAAAGATTCGAATGGAGTGAGTTGGAGAGAGTATTGTTAAAGATTAGTCGAGTTTATGAAGCTTGGCTCATGTTTATTTAAGTCACGTAAGTTTGAGCCGAACCTCTCATATCGTATAATAATAATTATCGGTTTCAAGTCAAACCAAGTATTGAATTTAAAAATAGAATAAATTGTAATTTTTCCATCCCAAAATCTAAGGGAGTTTTTAATCAAAATAAAAATTTCGTAAATAATTTTTTATTTTAACCCCAACTAACTTGAAAGTGAAAAGGAGAAAAAATGACGTGTAAGATACAAATTTGAATTTTTTGTAATTTTTATGCAAAATCAAACGTCCCTTAAGTTTTAAGATGGAAGAATACTTCGTAAACACTAAATATGAAAACTTAAAATCTTAAATAGTTTAGAGTTTATGCTATTCAAACTCAATGACAAAATCATAACAAGAAAATAAATATTAAAAAAATCTATAAATTTTATACAAAATCTAGACCGAGCTAAACTTCGAGCCTCAATCATCCTGGTTTTCCATAACTAATGAATCCGATCAAAATTATATGACTAATTCAATGTGATAATAATGACAATATTCATCGTTATTTAATATATATACCAAAAGCAACTCTATCAATCCATCATAACCACTTAATATTAATGTGTGATATAATATTATTTCACATAAATATCATATGTATAGAATCCAAATGAATGTGCAATAATTTATCTATATAAACAAGTTGTGGTGGGCATTAAGAACTCTTAACAGATGTATGATTAGGAGGAAAGTTTAAACTCTATTACTATGGCACCTGAGTCTCTTTCTTATATTCTGAATGAAGACAATTTACTCAATGCACAAATATCAATTTATGGTATGACCAGAATTGTTTCACATATCAAACCATATGATTATACAACACCGATACACATTGCAATCAGAAGGAAAACCTTTGACTATAGAGGAGTAATACTCCAACTCTAAAATGACTAATGTGTTGTGTATCAAGAACATTTGACTAAAATCTTTTTTGGTACTATTCTAATCCTGAATTCATATATTGCACAAGCAGAGCATCGGCTTCGCTAGACTGCATTCATCGAGTTGTACATGAGTTGTCGTTGCAGATGGTTGCTAATGAAACTGTGTATTGTTGAAACCATTGATGGTTCCAAGACCACTAAGCATTTGATTCCGTTGGTTCATACTCTGATTTCGAGACAGTGCCACGCCCACCCTCCCATTTATGCTCATCGAGTTATTTGCCAGACCCGGTTGTATTCCGTTGACCATTGTAGGCTGGCCAAGTCTATTGGCCATGCTCCCAAATCCTGTACCACCAATACCTGCATTGATGTTGCCTGCAACATTGTTTCCATTGAAATTCTGGTTATTGTTTATCTGCAGTGTCCCATTTACTGTTCCCCCACTAAGATTAGACGACAGCATAATATCATGAATGATTTTCTGGACTGAACTCTGGGAATCATCACCGTTCACATCACCAGAGAGAGCAGGTTGTTGAATGGAAATATTCGGAGAACCTGCAGAATAAATATGAGTACCAGCTGACATCCCACCATGTGATGTGTGAGGTAGATGGTTGGACGTGGACGGTGTAGGAAAATGGAAGGGAGGAAGGTTGGCTTGAGATTGTGGTATGCTTGAACCCGGAGATGGCATTTGAACGCCACTACCATCACAAGGATTGTTTGAACCATTTGCTAGATTTTGCCGTCTGGAGTTCATTGAATTTTGGTGCATCATCAAAGCAATGTTACTGGCAGAAGACCCTGCAGGTGTTGTGTTTACAGTATTATTCACATGTCCCACCCTATTGCTAGAAGCAAGTTGCATTGCTGGATACTGGGAAGAGAGATCATTATTTGAGTTCTGACCCGCTGTTTGCTGCTGCTGTGACGACAGATGTGGTTGTTGTATCTGATCATCAGGTTGTCGACGTTGACTACCAACCCCAGTAGAAGAACTCGATCTCCGAGGAAACTTAGCTAAGCTTTCTGAAAAAACAGATAGCAATTAACTACCATACTATTTTAAGTATGCTGATATTAGAACGATGAACTGTAAGAATAGCAAATGAGGAACATCTACAACTGCTTGAGCTCAATAAAATAATTATCTTACCCATAGGTCCAATGGTATTTTCTCCGCTATAATCGATCAAATCCTTCATGCTATTTACCACTTCAGAAATCTGTAATGTGCCACGACCAGATTAGGAGATTTTTCATCATTTGCATTCTGATCAAGATTAGGAGATAACAGTAGATCAACAAGTAGTGAGGCCAACGAAGACGAAGGAAAAAAATCGCAGCCACCATTAAGAAATCATAACTGAAGTAAATGATTTGATAAGTTTTTCAATGAGAAATCGTTTGGTTTATGTAACATCCTATCCAACAAATCCAAATCTTGAAGTAACACAACGAACACAACAACCATTTTTACGGCTTGATAGCCATATATAACACAAAATTATAACCAAACCAAGCCTTATCCCACTAAGTGGGGTCGGCTATATAAATAAGACATCTCCATTCAAATCTAAGTTGGGTCATATAATGCAGAAAATTATACAATTGCAAAAATATTTATAGGTAACACATATACAAGATTATTTAGAACATGCACAACACCAACATAATCCTCCACCTAAACACAAAATAATACTCCTTCTCTGACCAAAACCAAAGGGCGGTGGTTAGGGTTCAACATGGATTCAGAGCATTAAGCCATGATTAGTTAAAAAGAACTTTCTGAAAAAGCTTATGAAGTTATTTTTCCAGAATTCCAGTTCTGTCCTTTAACCAATTATTCAGGCATTTTACTAAGTGCTAAGAAACTACAAGTATGGATCATTAAGCTACATAAGTTTTAACATCTAAATCTGATTCTCAGTTCATAAACTAAATCATTTCAACATATTTTTCTCAATAACTTTGCCTAAACTTTTGGCAAGTTATAATCAATAAGAAATTTATCTTGTTGGATCTGAAGACAGTTGCAAAATTTGAAACACATCAGATTTATAAACTAGTACGGAGTAATAATAATAGTAAATCCAACAGGAAAGATGCGTTAATTCTAAGTCAAAACTATACAAAAATACAAAATTGCAAGATTGTTATTAACGTGACTTGAACATTCTAAAAATAGAGAAGCACATGAAAGCAGTTACATACCTGGAGACACCGAACATATCTCTTTGTATACCCTAAATCATTTACTAAAGGAACTTCCAAAGCTTTTGACAGTTCACGTGCTGAAGTGACAGACCTATAAAAGAGTTAAATGACTCGGTACAATCAAATCATAGCAAAGAGGATATACATGTGTGAGAGAGAGCTTTAACTATCATATAGCTGAAAACAAAAAAACATTTATTCAAATTCTATTCTCTAAAATAAATAATTTACAAGTCTAAATTCCAAATTCCTTGGAACATGCACTATTTCAATGTATCATGGCAAATTTTGACCAGATAGTAAACTAGCACCACTACTCACATATTGCAAATATTTTGCAAGTCACTAACATAAGTATTTGACGATGAATTCTGGGTAGTAGTCTGGTACTTTTGCAAAGCAACACCAAGTTGATTGACCTACACATGATATAATCTCATTAAACTAATAAACAAGAAGTAAACTAGAGATGCTTCAAATCATGTGAATTCTTTCATAAATAGGCAACAAATGCATCCATACAAATATTAGAGTGAGGAGAAAAAATACTGATAAATTATGGCATTTTTCATCTAATGATTATTATTCTATTTGTTTCATCTCGATTTGAGGGTACTTTTCATGCAAAGTAGATGGAAAGATGAACCTTAAGAAGCCATGGAAGGCGGAATGCAAAACAAAATAACAATACCACTCTGCTAAGTCAAACGGAGCCAGTAACTAACAATGCACTGGAAACATGCATCTCAATGGATTATGATCACGATGCAATACATCCATAGTGGTAGGAAAATGCACCTTAAAAATGTGGAATGCAAAACACAACAATACTACCCTTCTAACTCATACATGGCCAGAATCTAACAATGCACATCAAAAACCTGGCTCACGATTTCCTTACACAAAAGAATATCAATAATGTGAAAAATCTCATCTTAACTAGAAGACGACATTTTTTAAGGAGTCCCTTAAGACAGGAAAAGGTGATCAACAAATAAAAAACTAATGCAACATCGATAACCTGAGGCGCTAGCAATTTCTTTGGAATGAGCTCTTCATGACGCCTAGCACAAAATTCCCAAGAGCATATCTGATAGGATAAAAAACAAAATTAATTGTAAGTCAATGAATGATTTATGTATATCAGAAGTAGATAGTAATTATTTATCAACAACCTTCAGATCTGATGAAAATACTAGCCGAAGTTGACCCTCGCGAACAACCTGTAGTTTCTCAAACACACTCTGCTGAACGGCTTTGGCATAATCTAAAACAATTTGCCCTGAAGAATTCTGATATTCCCGAGGCATATCTACATAAAGTAGTTCTTCCAAAGTCCCACTTTCATACTTGATCTTGAAAAGCCTGGGTAAAACCTCAACAGTTGCCTCTGATAGAACGTTTTATCAGAAGTTATATGACATCTCAAATCACAGATAAGATGGATAAATACATAAAGCTGAAAGAAATATTCCTGAACTTTTCTTAGCTGGAAGCTTAGAACTTAGAGATAAAGAAAAAAAAGCTAAAAGTTCAAAAGTTTCTGCAATAAGGGAACTTATAAGTTGTTGTATCAAAGAAGAGGAAAGGGAGAGGGGGAAAACTCCCTGAAAGAACATGACCCAAGATAGTAAGTATATTCATAGAGTTATAAGTAAGATTCCAAGAGAAAAAGATCAAGAATTATATGAGGGAAGCAATATTTGTATTATAAAACCAGCATACCAAATCCACGTCCGGGTTTGCGATTGCATATCTCACAATGCCACCCATCCTGCATATTAAGAAGAAACCAACCAGTCTTAAAACAAAAAAAAGTATAACACATCCTTTCGGTTATGCTTTAATGAATAACATTCCATTTCAATTCACAATACAAATGTGGATATAGTTTCTTCAACGGGAAACTTCTATTAAATTGTCAAAGCACAAATATGTATAATAAATGAGTGGTATCTTTCTATAAGAATTTTAGATTTTCTTTATTCGTTGGAAGTTTATGTAATATAAACATACTTGAGGGAATACTCCGGTAATTTGTCGGCCATTTCCATACATTGAAACACACCACCTTTTCTTGGCATTTGGAGCAAAGAATTCAGCAACAAATGTTTTCCAGAACTCTATGTTGTTATCCTGCAAAATATTTATGAGAAAATGTTTGACCATTTGGTCTCTCAGAAACTAAAATACATTCATATTTCCAGGCTTACAACAGGTCTTTGTTGTTGCTGGTGCAAATAATGAGCCAGTCGACGAGCGCACGTCCCAGGTTCATATATAGGCCTGACAGGAGACCTTGTAGGCAAATTTTGAGATGGAAACTGTGGCTGGAGTATAGAGCTTTGAGGAGGCATGGAGTTCAGAAGATTCTGTTGCTGTTGTTGAAGGTGTATCAACCTCTGCTGCTTCAAAATTGCTGCAGCCTCAGCATTCTGCCTAGACAATTGAAGAAACTGTTGTTGCTGCTGAAGAAACATAGACGGGTCAGTATGGTGGGGATCCATTTTAACTTGTGGTAGGCTTCTCATACCCTGTAATTGCGACTCCAGATTTACACTATTAAGATCCCGTAATGTTTGCAATTGCTGAGAAGTTTGATCATTGACAGGACCAACGGCTCCCAATCCATCTCTTATTGTCTGAAACTGCTGATGCTGTTGTTGGTTGCTGTTACGAACAGAAATATAGTGCTGATTATGATGAAAATGTCTAGGATCAAGCTGCTGTGAGTGATGAGGATTGGTTAACATCTGATTTCCAAACATATTTGAAATCTGTTGAGCTTGCACTTGACCTGATGTATTGGAAGTCAGTGATGAAGATGGCTGATTGAAGCCCATTCCGTTTCCAGTACCAGAAAGAATATCGACCTCAGCACCATTACCCGTAAGTGCCCTCTGCGAGTTCCCAGGACCAGAAAGTCCAGGATTTGGAACTCCGTTAGGAAAAGATGGATGCAACAGAGATGATACAATGGGCACATTTCCAAGCATATTCATATTACCGAATTGTGTCCTTGGTGATGCCATGGATGAGAACCCAATTTGTGATGCAGTTGCACTGCCTTGATTAATCACCATACCAGAGTTCGATTGCAATAATAAATGTTGAATTGACTGGGTACCGCCAGGAGGATTGGGCGGCCCCGGTTGCACCATTGTCTTGCCAATAGAACAGTTCTACAAAATTCACTACATTACTTTTAATAAAGTAACATTTATTCCAAAACTGAAACTAATAAGCTTAACTGAGCCACTAGTAAACATTACAAATCATGTAGCGTCAGTGTCCAGAAAGCAATTACGGTCACCTTGAGCAAAAATGATCTAAATATAAACAAATACGATCCACACCTTAAAATTTTGGTATATATCCGAAAGAGCAACGATCGTTTCCGCAAATTCCCAAATCCGGCTTATTCAAGGAAAAATCTCAACTTACTGACCATCAATTTCTGCCCAAAATGATAATAAAAACAATAATAAAATAAGTATCTTAGAGACTACAGCTGTTAATATCCAGTAAACAAGAAATTGAACTAATACATGTACACACATACTAAATTCCAACAATCTAATTTACAAATCATAGAATTCCAAATGTATATTTTCAATATTAAGCTAAGAGAATTTGTGTTCTTGACTATGTCAAATGTCAATACAAGTCAAATATATCAATTGAAGGGTACATTTAAAAACATAAAAATTCAAAGCAAACTGAGTCAAATTCAAACCTTCTTTTTTTTCTTACTCCAGTGGCCAATTAATGCAGCTTCCCTAGCACAAAACTGATCACAACCCTAAATTTCTTTATACTCAAAAATGCAAACAACACTATTCACATACAAAAATGCACCCCAATTTCCACCATGCTAAAATCTTATACAAAAATGCAAATGCCAAGAAAATCAAGAACTCCAAAAATTACAAATAAAACTGAATATGGGCATTATCAAAAACCTCAAAAGATTCAAACTTTACCTAAACATTTGCCTAACTCCTCAATAAAAACTTAGTCTTGGTCCTCAACTCCACTTCTTCTTGCAAAAAATACACACATATACCAATCACATTTACATACAAATAAACATAATAAATTGCATTACTATAGTACACCAATATATGAATATGAAGTACCTATGTGTGCATATATATATAGTTGAATTAGCCAGCAATCAATTTCCTCTTGTTCTACTTATTTATTTATTTAATGAGTATTTATCATTACTATCATTAATTAATTATTATTTAATTGCTTTGTAATTATTACTACAATTAATTGTGCTAGTCTTATTATTATTATTATTTTTAATGGTGCTTTGAGTTTCTTGGTTGTACTTCTCTCTAGAAAGAGAGACAGAGTAAGAGCTTTATATATGTGTGTATTACTGTATTTTCGTCTAAGTAATTTAACTTTTTTAGTGAAATTGAAATGTTAATCACTCCATCCTTTTTTCTTAGGGTGTATTTACTTTTGTGTGGAATTGAAATGAAATGGAAATGGTATTATAGGAAACTGTATACCCGTCTCAATTTGAATGATCATCTAGCTCAAAATTACTTTATTAAAATAATTGTAATAATTTTACTATTTTTAAAGAGAAAAAAATATTAACTAATAAAAATTAGAAAATTAGAAAACAAAAGAGAATGTTTTAAATTTCAATACAAAAAAATTGCATTAAAGTAAACGATCAATTATAATCAAAGAACAAGCTTTTATCAAAAGATTAATTAAATTGAGACAAAAGAAGTATCATTTTTGAGAAATTGGTATAAAGTTTATTTCAATTTCATTTTCCTTCCATAGAAAACAAATACACTCAAGATCATTTTCCATTTAAAAATCATTAAGCTGATTTATTGTTTGGTTTAAAAAATTGAAAATAAAAACAAATGTCTTGATCGAAAATTTGATTATATAAAATTTTGTGTAAAAGTAAAGTCGGTTGAAGTATTAAATAGCAAAAGTAAAGTAAAGTGTAATTATCAATTTCATAGTCACCTTTTGAGTTTGCTGTCAAAGATTGAAAAAAAAAAAAAAATCCAATGGAAGCAAACAAGTATACCATTTTTTTGTCTTCAATTACCTAAAGTCCTGAAATGCTCACTGTTCAAGACCAGCTTGGCATTATTTTATCAAATGAATAAATCACAAAAGAACCCCTTTTTAGAGCTTTTTCCTCATCAAATGCACAACAGAATTGAACTAAAAAAGTCTTCAGAATTATTCAAGAACCTAGATGGGAATATTATCATAGACTAAAGATCCTTAAAAGATTATACAGTTTAAAGTAAATTGCACATTAGGTACAATTTGTGTTGTTGCAAAAGCAATCAAACATGTGTATTTAAACATGAGATTCCACTTGTGGCTGCAGTGAGTTTGATGGTGTCTCTTGTTGGTGGGGCTTGGTATTAGGTTTCTCCATGCCAGTGGATCCATCAGCAGTATATGTACTTGTCTTAGTGCCTTTGTTCTTTCGGTAAATGGCATACAAGATAAGCTGCACGGCGCCTAATCCACTGCCAAAACCATTAGGAATCTGTAAATCGTAGCAGATGATAACGATTAGACATGAAGTTTCCGAGCTCAAATAAATGCATTTTGGCGATAGGCCTCGTGTGGAAACATATCCATGTGAATTAGACCTAAACTGGTTCCACCATTAGAATGAATGCAATTGGAGATTTGTGACACTTTTTCATCCGAAAGGTACTAATTTGAGTAATGCATTGCAGAAACAGGCAGAATGGCAGGTTTAGTAGATGAAATTCGAAACAAGAGAATTATTAAATGATTGAGAAAAAGCATATACTTACAGCAATAAAAGGATCCTTCCCAAGGAGACCGAAGATGAAGAAACAAGTACCACAGAGAAAAACGAACAAGGACAAGAAGAATGGCATGAACTCCACACTTTTCGTTTTGATCACCAACCTCTGAATCAAAACATAGCTTAACAACATGAAAGCTAAAACTAGAGTACAAGAGTACAACTTTGGTTGAATCGAAATAAACAACAATGGAAATCACTACTAATGCTAGCCTCATTCAGAAATCACAGAAATCATACTCCAGCAAGGAAACCAGCCAATCTATTTCAAGACATAGGGGAACTGAAATAATACTGAGGACTGTTCAGAGGTGATTTCAACACATAAGCCAGATTTTGCATATATTGAACCAAGTAAAACTATAGTGGCTCACAAAAAATATGATATTATGAACTCACAGCATAAAACAGAGAATATATCAACAAGATAAATTTATGAACTCATACATCATTTGCACAAGTATTAAGGTAGCTCATTCTAAAACTATAGTTGCAGAAAGAGTAGAGGAGCTTACAATGATTGTGAGAGGTGAAGCATACATAACGATCGAGAAGATCGTTGCAGCAAGGCCACAGAAAAGCTTTCTGTTATTTCCATGAAGAGCAAATAAGGAAACCAAAACAATGGCAACAAATACTGTAAGAACAAGAATCAGCAGCCCAAGAATCTTTTTCTTTTCCTTGTTGGGTGCAAATGTAGAAAATATCAACACATATGTGATCTCAATTGCAGCTCCAGTGCCATTGATTGTTGATACTAAAATGTTATTAGGCGACACGAATGGCAAACCATACCTAAACATAGAATCCAATCAAGAAACACAAAAGATCAACTCTTCAAGATTATCCATTATTCACCGAGAAGATCAATAACACCAATATGGTTTGAAAACACCAAATCATAATACAATTTTAGTTACAACAGACAAATTATGGAAATGGGATCACCTATTAAACTGATTATGTTAATTATGTGATGTCCAACTGCTCATTAATACCAATATACTTCATTAAAGTAGTATATTCTTATAACTTCTATACTTTCCCATGTAAACAAAGATTTTGAGACTTTAAGTTGAACTCAATAATATAAGACAAAGCTGTTCAAGAAAGCATTGAAAATCCACAAAAAAGGAAGCAATCATACCATGCAGAGAGCAGGTTATTGAACAAGGTCATCACATAGGGCACCCCAGAAAATTGTTCAGTTGACTTCCTCTTGACAATTCTTTTGAATGTAATCCTAAATATAAATTCAAGAAAAATCAGAACAACACAAAAGTAAACAAAACAAATTAGGCACTTCTCATTAAATTTGAAAGAGTAACAAAATAGATAGTTTGAGCAAACTAAACCAACATTTTTCTATTCACGGAAGTTCATTAACTGAACTTTCATCAAAAAATACATATCATCACATAGTCACATCAATGCTTCTACTTAAAGCATTCTTTACAGAAAAAACAAACAACTTCTACTTAAAATATAGTTTCTTAAGTGAAAAAAAAATCCACAATAATTTGAGAATTCATCATTGTTAAAGCTTACAATGGAGCCAAGAAGAGGAACAGAGCAGAGGCATTTCCTGTACAAAAAAAAAAACAATGGGTATTAAAAAACAAGACTCAAGAAAACAATGCAAAAATGGGCAACATAATCTGCATGTAAAATAAATTTGAAAAAAACAAATTTACCAAGAACACCAAATGCAAAGTGTAGTTTATCCATATATTTCTTTGGGAAATTCAACAAGGTATGTAATGCAAAGAATGAGTGAAATTTAGCAAGCAGGAGAGGGGAGAAAAGCAGAGGAAGAGATGTAGTTGGAAAACAAATATTGGCTTTTCTATAGTGCCATGCAATTGTTTTTTTTTATGTTGCCCGTTTGGAAACTAGCTAATTTTTTGTTTTTTTGCTTTTCTGTTGCCAGAATTTGTTAAACGCAAAACAAAATAAGAAAATATGTTTGGTAAAATTGTTTTACTTTTCATTTTTACAACAGAAAAATAAAATATCACAAAAAAAAAACAATCTGTTTTCATTATTTTCAAAATCTGTTTTCTTCCAACAAATCAGAAAATGCAACACAAGATATTCTTGTATCAAATTGAAATTTGTTCAAGAACAAATCTATAAATTATTTCAATTTTTCAGAAATTGAAATTGTTACAACCAAACATAATAATTCCTAGAATAGTTTTCAAATATCAGATATGAACTTTTTTCTTCATAAAGCAGAAGAAAAGATGCATGTTGAACAAATTCCATAGATGCCTTATAAATGAATGGTAAAGTACCCATACCACAGATCTCCCTCAAAGATGAACACTCATCCAAACTATTTTCAATTGCAAAAGCAACACCTTCTTCTACCGTGTCTCTAAATCTCAATTGTGCCCATAAATTTGAGTTTCATTTTTACACAAAATTGTCTCCAAATATTTTCTTTTATTTTTAATTTTGTGGGGTAATGATCGAAGGATGTCATCTGACTTTTAAGCTGCATTCGTTAAATCAGTAAAAGCTTTGAAATGTCCTATTAAATCACTTTTTTTTTAACATTGGACAATTTTGGTATTTCCGTTAAATTGGATGTTAAAATTGATAACCACAAAGGTCGTATCAGCTAGCGTGATTTTTAAATTGGTTTGCAAAAAATTACCCTCCCCCTAATTCAAATGTTTTTTGTAATTTTTAAATTTTCAATATTGATTTTAATTTTAGCGGTTTGCCAAAAAATACTCTAAAAATATCATGTACTAGGCAGCATGCTTGACCTCGGGGTTATCAACAACGACCATTTTGTGAGAAAAATGAAAATGGTCTCGTGTTGGATTTAGTGACATAATAGGATATTTTGAAAGTTTAGTGATGGAGCGGTGATTGAGTTACTAGTTGTACGATCATCCTGACCATTAATCCTAATTTAGGTAATAATTTTGAATATTTATATTTATTATAATATCTATATTTATACAAATATCTTTTAATATATATAACTTATCTTGAGTTTCCAAAATTTTACATCGGCTAAATTTCATCTGAACACTTGAACATGAAAACATTTCAAATAGACACCTTAACATTTCAACTTTTTAAATAGGTACCTGGAGGTGATTTTTAGCACTTAAACTTTTGAAAAAATATATTTGACACCTAATCTCTATTTTATTATTTAAACCTAAGGGCAAAATTGAAAAATTATATACATTACAATTTATGGATCATTTTTAAAATAACACACACTTAATTGGATTAATTTTAATAATCAATTTTAATTAATTCAATAAATAAAAAACACATTATCTTCCACCTTTTTAGGCAACATGAACTCTGGCTTGAATAGTATTTTGTTAGTGTAATGACAATTTTGCCGCTTAATGAAACCCCATATTTATTACATTTTGCCAAATAGGGGAGAAAAATAGTCATTTCATGCTAAATCGATGTTTATTTGGATATGTATATAGCAGTGAGGCAGATAGCAGTATACACATACGAAAAGCGGTAACCACGGACGTGGGAAATGACTATTTTACCCACTTTGAACAAGCGAATTATGCGTGATTGTTGTATATGAATTATTCGTAACTTGTTATGTAACAAAAGCAATTATACCCGTGCTTGTTGTGTAACAAACGAATTTTTCTAATGCTTATAAATAAACTAGCGAATTCGTTTATAAATACCTTTACCAAATTGATTAAGTGTTTATTATTACACGATAAACTTGAATTCATTACGTACTTATTATGATAAAAGCAAATTTAGTTTGTGTTTGTTAGATAATAAGTATGAGTATTAACTTGTTTGTTTATATAAACACAAAGAATAAATTAAATAATTAATTACATAAGAAATATGAAATAATTAATTATAAATATTAAATAATTAATGACATAAGAATGCTTAAATAATTAATTACATAAGAAATATTAAATAATTAATTACATAAGAATGAATAAAATAAATTAATTACATAAGATAATTAAATATTTAATTGCATAAGAATGAATTAAAGAGGTAAGTATATAAGAAATATTAAATTATTAATTGTATAGAATGAATTAATTACATAAGATAATTAAATATTTAATTACATAAGAATGAATTAAATAATTAATTACGTAAGAAGTATTGAATAATTAATTACATAAAAATAAAATAAATAATTAATTACATAAGAATGAATTAAATAGTAATTACATAAGAAGAAATTAAATAATTAATTACATAAGAATGAATTAAATAATGATGAGAATGGCTAAAACGCGTTGCTCAGTGATGCGAGCAATATCTACAGCGGCGGCGTGGTTAAATGCCGTGTGTACGTTGAATAAGTTGATTCTTTCTACATATTGAATTTAAACCTTGAAATTTGAGGCATCACCAAATTAATTTTCCAATGCAATCTTTATCGGAGGATAGGATGATCGATGATGATCATGTGTAGCTCTGATTAAATTTGACAAATTAATAGTATACAATAATGCTTGAAGTGATTCATAATTTGAAAGAAGTATGATGCTTCTTGATATAAATGATTTCCCTCATGACGTTTCCACAAAACCAAGTGCTACGTTGGCGGTCCCACTGATCAGAGATAATTTGGAAGGCAGGTTGTTCTACTTGGCATCGATAAATGCTCAATCGACATTGTATGTGGCGGCCAGCGATATCGCGTGAGCGATAATGCGTCCGTTTATCTCTGAGGGCCGATACGAGGTGAGATACTACGAGAACAAGATTAAATCGACATTGGAATGAGCCCCCAAGATCCGCTCGTAAGTTGTGAGTCGTACAAAAGGTCGACAGAAGATTCCCTAACCGGAGCCATTAAGTGACATTCAGTAAATCGCTTGATGCGGTTGCTCTAAAGCCACGGTTACCGTCTCCGTATACATTGATAAAATTTTTCAATACAAGGGGAGCATATACGGAGGAAATTGAGGTCGGCATAAATAGAGCACTTATAGTAGTAATAATGATCACGATGAGGGCACTTTCTACAGCGATCGTAGGAGAGAGACATTCGGGTTAGTGATGATTGTGTATTCGGTGTCACGGGGGGCGACGGACTACCCGTATGCGCTTTTGAAATGCTCGTCGAGAACCTGACGAACCCACTTTGTGGCCATGACACCCTTTTTCCTAGAAGATTGTTTTGCCAACAATAAATTTCATCACTTTCTCAAAAGCGGATGTCATTAACCTTGGCTTTATTTGATTTACTCGGTTTGGCTCTGACTTCTGGGGCGCCAATGGTTGGGATGTTTGGGTTTCGACGATAATCTGCCGGATGCATGTAACGATTAAACCTGCTTGATAATTCGTGGAGGACTTCCATCGTTATCGTGTCTTTGGTCGATTTTTTTTCGCCACCACCGTCGCTAACCATGGAAACTACATGTCCAACTTTTGCCCCGATACTCGTGTATGTCGCAAGAGGAATGCTAATCCTCGTGGATGTCTTCTTTGTAGTACATGGGCCTGAGTGGGCCGTGTGTTCGTCGAATGTAACAACCGCCTTTGGGAATCCCCAACCCCTCTCGTACATTTTCTTCGATTCCTGGATTTATTAGATGAAAAGCTTTCATTGATATTTTCGACGAGGTTCTGAAAGGTTAGTATGCAATATTGTTGTCGGATCCTAGTTCCCTTATACCTCGATACTTTTTTTATGTCATTAGTGACCGCCGCTGACTTATGAAGTGTATGAAATAATTGTCGAGCGGATAGTTTAGGTAAACTTTCAATTCCGTTTGACCGGTGATGTTCCACTTTCGACCACGAAATTTAATAATTTAATCACATGTCATTGAACTATATTTGTCATCTTAAATTGATTACTTGTATAAAATTATATTTTTATATTGAATAACATACGTCGTTGTATAATGGCGAAGTGGAAGTAAAAGTCGGCCGTGACAAGCGAGATATTAAGGTATGAGGGATGATCCATGTGGTTTATGTGTCGATCGATCCGTACCAACCTCGGTATTCAAATGTTACATGTTCAATGCGCCTCCCGTTTCATACCGTTAAATTTGCCCGATGTAAGCGGTTCAGTATTGTTTGAATCCTGCGGTCGGTAGGCGTCACGGTTGAGACGATGCTCTTTAGAACCACACGTTGTTCGATGTGTCGTAGCGTACATGGTGTTTAGATCCGGGGGAACACTTTCTCACAGGCATTTATCACCAAAGCGGATCGATGCATGACAAATGCGTGTGGCCGGCTTCTCGCTTTTATCAAATAATGCACGGAGCCACGTCGAAAACCCATGTAATTTTCCTCCGCTTTATTGAGTAAAAGCGTAACATACCGTGAAGGTTTTATTTGTACTCGTCGCTCCGACAACCTCGAGTAGTGCCATGCCATACATGTTTGTGTTATAGGTGCAATCGAGCATTATCACTTGAGGATATGCATTGAGCATGGCATGGGAGGCTGGGTGACCGAATACCACGTCTCCGAGTTGGCCAGAGCCAGCGGCTAAAGTAGAAGAAGTATTTATGCTCTTACAAAGAAACAAAAATTTTACAGCAGCGTCTGTGTCCCTCTTTTCTCTTTCACATTATCTTACTTATTTGGATTATGTAAACTCGAGTGAGGTCGATAACATTTCTACAGTGAAGCCTCTTTAATGATGCAGCGTGTCGCTTGGAGGTAGCATCGTTTGTTCTTGTTCCCAGTGCCACATGCACAAGTGATTCTTGATCGGCCCCGGCCTAGACCCCTCGGCGTATGAGTGAAAAGAAAGAAAGAAAGAAAGAAAGAAAGAAAGGATGGCTATGTCTCATGCTTCACTTGGACCGCGCGATTCCACCATTAAGATTGCTCTTTCGCAGGTCATAGAAATTACTTTTTAGAACTTTCTGCGTTGTGTCTCACGTGTGAATTTTTTCTTAATAGTTACGTACTCACAGTCTTGACTACAAACCCGAGAAGAAGCGTGCTCCACTGATTACGCCCGTTTCTTAGAACTTGGATGCATAGCGTAATGTTTCTAAGCGGTACGCATTTCGAACATGTTCCAAAAGTTCTTCTGCTCCCGAACCCGCCTTACAGATTACTAAATTTCGTTTATGTCGAAATTGATCTTCTGATTTTCATAACTAGCAGATGCTTAGATGTATAATATGATGGAGCGATTGGGCGTGTCGGTAAATTGAGTTTCATCTATGATAAAATCGTAACTGCTCAGATTGATCAAATCGTAGTTATATTTGTTATCCGTTATGTAAAGGATGCTTAGTATACTAAGCGATCTAATAAATAATATATTGTAGTAATTGATTTAGTTTTGCAGTGTTGGGAGTTCAAATCGGGTTTGCTATATATAGGCAAAATGGAGAAAACATGTTCCGTCAAATACGTAAATTCAATTGAAACCATGCCTGCTTTATTGATTTCAAAGTTAGGCTTATTATGTCTTGAAAACAGGATATGCCTAAAGAATCTTCGCAGGTTCAAAACTCTGATTCTCGTTCAGTGCGGTAGTATTTTATTTTAATTGACTTTATTTTAATTAATAATTCATTTTATTAAACAGTTAATTGAATTCTTAAAAATTTAATATTAATGTAGTATTTTAATAGAAAAATCGAACTTGTGAAATTATGCCAGTTCAATTTTAATTTAGTTAATCGACTGACTAAAATGGATTTAAGGGATAGAAAGATTCAACATTATCGCGATTTGATTGCACGACTTGATTTGATTACCTGATAAGCGACGCAAAGTATCGAGATTTATTTCGTCTTATTTCATGAACTAACAAGTAATTACCATGTTTATAAAGAAATAAGAATAGAAGAAATTTGAGTGCGAAGAGAGCAATGCGAATATAATTAAGCTTGTTATCACAACGATAATTGGAAAAATTCGACGTGCAACGACAATAGGGATAATTAAACTTCTTTCGCGATCTCCGTGCAAAAACTTATTTGATTTGCTGACACTTTTCGCGTGAGCCCAGAGTAAAATTTAATATTAATGTAGTATTTTAATAGACAATTTTAATTCATTCAATCGACAATTAAAATGGATTAGATGGGCGAAAATTGACATTATCATGATTTGATTGCACTGTCTTGATTTGATTACACAATAAATGAAATAAAAGTATCAATTTATTTAGATGCTTATTCGATGAACTAACAAGTAATTACCCGTATTTATAAAGAAACAAAATAGAAAAATTCTTCTTAAAGAACAAACACGATTATAATTAAGCATTCTGCTGACCGGCGTAGGCCGAATTACGACATTCTGCCAGCAATAGCGGGAAAAATTCGACGATACGTAATAAGCCGAGGCCCAGTCGCTTCTTTGATTTGGTTGTGTGCTTGATTTGATTTGACAACGCGATTTGATTTAACAACACTTTCACGTGAACCGAGTAAAAGGACCAAGTTTGACCCATGTTTGTTCCAAACCAAGCTAATTATCTCATTGTTTGTTACCTGACAAGCCTTAGCGGGTACTTGTGGTTTGATAAAAACAACCGAATGAAACCATTGCTTATTTCAAAACCGGCAGATTCTTCTCATTCTTAAATACTAACAAGCGAATAGCCTATTTGCCTAACAACATTCAATCATTTCAGTTGTAGTACTCCATTTTGTGTTTTTGGAAGCAATTAACAACTCAAATTTTGTGTTTTTGGAAGCAATTAACAACTCAATTAACAAGTAAGTACAAAATTTCATCATTTGTTTTGTGTTTGTTTATATTATAAGCGAATTTGTTTTAAATATGAATTGTGTATTAAATATTATGAAATTGTAATGAATTGTGTATTAAATATTATGAAATTGTTTGTTAATATTTATTGTTAATATTTTGAATTAATATTATGAAATTGTGTTTGTGCATATTATAAGCGAATTTATTTTGTGTTTGTTAAGTTATAAGCGAATTGATTTTGTGTTTGTTATATGATAAGCGAATTGATTTTGTGTTTGTTATATGATAAGCGAATTGAGAGAATGATTACCCTACAATAAGCGAGTTTATCCATTGTTTATTAGACACGAATCATTGAAATGATGTGTTAGATTTGCATTTTCAAAATGTTATGTATTATTGAGATTAATTTTATTAATTGTGAGAATTATTTGTCAATTATGAATTGAGATTATGTCTTAAATATTATGAAATTGTAATGATTATGAATTGTGTATTAAATATTATGAAATTATAATGAATTGTGTATTAAATATTATGAAATTGTTTGTTAATATTTATTGTTAATATTTCGAATTAATATTATGAAATTATTGAGATTTATTGTTAATATTTCGAATTGTGTATTATGAATTCTGTATTATGAATTTATTTATTACATTTCGAATTGAGAATTTATGAATTATATATTATGAAATTATTGAGATTATGAAATTATGAAATATGATAAAATATGGTCAAATTATGATAAAATTATGAAATATGATGAAATATGATAAAATATGAGATGATGAAATTATGATAAAATATGAGATTATGAAATTATGATGAAATATGAGATTATGATAAAATTATGAAATATGATAAAATATAATTATGATAAAAATATGATAATTGGTAAAATATGGTAAAATTATGATAATTGGTAAACTATGATAAAATTATGTTGGTGATATTGTTAATAATAAAGACAACCCGGAATCAAAATCGTGATTGTAATCAAACAGCGAATTAATGCCATGGTTTTAATAAAACAAGCGAATTGTAGAGATATTAATAATGAAACAACGAATTCACAACGATGATTGTTAATAGCATTAGCGGCGTGAGCCGCGTTTAATAACAAATGACCTTTTTTTCCATGTTTCTTTGAGTAACTAATGTTAATATGATAAAATTATTCGCTTATGATTGAACTAAAGATATTAAAGATGGCGTCGTCGACAACGACACGATCGGAATGTTCGAGATCGAGGTATTCTTGGGTCGATCCGTAGGCGAAGAAGGTCAAGCGGTGGAGACCGGTTCAACTTGACCGGTTAAATCCTTTTGAGAAGTCTGAGGAAATATACCGGTTGACAGCCGGTTCATCTTTTGGTATGAGGAAATACCGGTTGATAACTTGATCGGCGTCGGCCCGCGGGGAAGGCGTCAAAGCAGGTTGCCCGAACTATGGTAGTATACTAGTGAGCCCGTATGCAGGGGGCCGAAATTGAAGTTACGATAGGCTTGAGTCATCGCGAAGATGTAGGAAGATCGAGGCGAGCGAGTGTAGTACTTGTTGGTTGAACAAGGGGACGAGGGAGGCAATGGCCAGATTGGTAAATTTACTGTTAATGAAAAGTGGGTGGATCTTGTTAGTATTATGCAGGATCGATCGTATCCCAAAATAGCGTTCGAGACACCAAGCTTCGACTTTAGTCCACGGCTTTTCATTGAGCGGTGGCATCAGAGGCGAACTCTTCCATATGCTTTTGGCGAAGCCAATGGCAATTACTCTTGCCGCGATGTACCTTATTTATCTTAGAATCCCATTATTGAATTAGTCACATGCGGTATGACTAGCATCACGATCGGTGTAATACTTGATAGAATTCGTGTTTAAGCGAGGGAGGCAGGTAAGTGTCTTATTAAAGAGAGGCTCGTCATGCCTTTGTATTTGTTAGGAGCGACATTGTTTGTCGATAAATGCAGGGCCAGCACTCGGTCTGATACTTAGATTTCTTTGGAAGCGTATCGATAAATCGTAGAATTTGGCAGGGTGCCGGTACCTAGCATACTTTACCATTTAGCTAGGAAAGGCGTCAAGGAGTGAATCAAGGCAAATGGCTGGATGTATAACTCTACTTGAGGTAGTACCGCATGTATATATTAAATGAATTATTCATGTTTATATTTTATAGCCCAATGCAAAATTTATTATTTTTGTATTGCAGTGTTGGATCTATGAGTACTTCCTTTGTTGACCGACCGGAGGTACCGCGTGGGCTGCAAGGCCAACGAAATTTGCCGCGATGGGTAGCAACCTTTTCGAAACACCGACCCCGGCCAGCTGATTTGCTATCGGAAGCAATTGGATCGGATAACTTGACCGAACATGTATGAAAATATTATATTAAATTTTGTATAACGCCCAATAGAAAAAAGGCTTAGATAGTTTCCATTTATCATAACGAATTCGTGTGTACACCACATGGGCCCGTCTCGCCAAAATCCCCAGCAGCAGATATCAATGAAGCGTATATGCGGGAGAGAGTTGCACGACAGTTCGGGAGGGTACAACTAATCCCTCCCGCCCGTTGAGCTTAGAGAAGGGACCCGACTTGTTTAGGTAATGTGCGAATATTCAAGAGAGGTATGCGGAGATTTAGATTACACAGACTGGTATGCAATTTTACCATGTTCAACCTACATGATGGGTCCCAAGTGCATATATAAACTACGGCATTCGAGCGACTACGTGAGTTGGTATTTGCAGTAGGCTACGTATTAGAGTGCATAACCGAACGGCACAAACGTGTCGTCATGCCATCGATGTTACCGGCCTCCGGCCCGAGGTGTCATGTTGTTAAAGTGTATTTTCATTTACCTTATATTATATTTTTATGATCATATACTAACATATTATTTTCTTAATTTCTACTTGGTTGCGGCGAAATGCGTGAGGCAAACCGCCGATATGCGGCGCTACATGGAGACAAATCTGATCCGTACATGCGAAGCTTAATTGGGAGACATTGTATCGACTTGCCGCGGCGAAGGAGTTGCCGGTGGTGTCATCCGGGGCGATGGATGTCCGATGGTAGGGGCGATCCTTGGCCATTTAGCATTTCAACGAGCGATTCATCTTGCCCACCGGCGTATTTGGCATGGAAACATCCGAGTTACAAATGCCGCCCCGAGATGAAGAACAAAACAACCCGGGGCAACCCAAAGGAATGATTAGTTTCATGATTGTATTTTTGAGATATTATAAATGATGTTTTTGTATGTTCTGTTTATGTTTTACATATTTTTTCTATCCGATTTACACTACGTTTTGATGTTATTTAATTGATTAGCTTTAGTCGTTTTTCTGCGTTTAACGTGTTCTACGAGCCGGTAGCAGTTTGATTCTGAGTTAGGAGCAAGAATAGTCGCTACCCGGATTGTGGAATTCGGCCAGGTAAAATACGTAGTTCTGAGTTCGAGAGGACCTGAGCTAGGCGTCAAAATCAAAGCGCAAATTATGGAAGTAGTAACAACAAAATTTCACAATGTAATAAGTAGTACTTTGATTGATATCAATAAAGACCCACGATTTCTAAATATTAGTGTATGATTTTTCATGTTTGATAATGGCTAAATTTAAATTTAAACTTATGAAAGAAACTACTTATTGTGGTGTTCGTATAGAAATAGCGAATAAATCGATGTTTGTTGTGTTATAAGCGAATTAAACTACATTGGAGTACTAAGCATAGATTGAATTAAGCTTATTTAACTTTTTATAGCGATGATAATTAGAACTTTGTTTTTAACAAATGCTTAGCGTGTTCTTAGAGAGGTAAAATAGTAATTTAAATGCAGATTCGTTTTATTGTTTTTGGTGTGTGTATACTTGATTCAGAGAACAAATCTATAAATTATGTAATTTTTCAGAAGTGCAAATTGTTACAACCAAACATAATAATTCCTAGAATAGTTTTTCAAATATCAGATATGAACTTTTTTCTTCGCAAAGCAGAAGAATAGATGCATCTTGAACAAATTCCATAGATGCCTTATAAATGAATGGTAAAGTACCCATACCACAGATCTCCCTCAAAGATGAACATTCATCCAAACTCTTTTCAATTGCAAAAGCAACACCTTCTTCTACCGTGTCTCTAAATCTCAATTATTGCCCATAAATTTGAGTTTCATTTTTTACACCAAAAATTGTCAAAGATATATACAATGGATAATATACACGAGGATACAATAATATGTGAGTTAATTAAAATGGGTTGTTCAATTTTAAGAATAATTTGAAAATTATTAAGTTAGGGTTTAAAATCTATAAATTAGGGGATAAGCTGAAAAACCTTAACTAGTAGTAGAAACAAAGTTGAAACCTCTAATATATCATGTTTAATACGAATTATTATTTTTGGTTTCTTTTCTTTTTGCCCCCTAAATTTTTCTTATTTTCAAAATGCCCCTAAAATCAAATTTTTACATTAAAATTGATGGAATATTTTTTTAATAAAAGGGTAAATATTTTTAAATAAATTTGGAATAGTGGAGGTTAAGGAGCTTCAGACGGTAGTTGAGTGGAAGGAGGAAGTGGTTCCGAGGTTGATTGAGGTGAAGGAGGTTATTCCGGTGGTGCAGTTGAGGGAGGTTGGTGGGTGGTGCTTTGGGGGTAAGGGTGTTTATTTTAATTTTGAATTTGTTAATCTATTTTCAAAAGAATGCAAAATATGTAATATCTTCACAATTCCAAATTTACACTTTTATTAAAAAATATTCCATTATTTTAAATAAAATTTGATTTCGGGGCAATATATAAAATAAGAAAAATTTAGGGGCAAGGCTGAAAGTATAATAGTTTTAGAGCGATGTGAAAAGATAAGAATAGTTTAGGGTGCAAAAGAAAAGAAACCTATTATTTTTGTCAATATTTTGTTTAATATTATTTTTCATTAAAATGGATTTGGGATCATATGCTTGTTAGTGATCTTGATGTTCTTGCAATAATGGAACAAATAAATATGAAGGCTGATTGGAACCATGTTCATATGAAGTTTAGGAAGAAAGGTCTTCTATTTCAAAAAAGAGGGCTGCCAAACATGTTTTCTGTTTAATTTGATTACATAAAAATAAAATTGTCTTTTTTTTTTAATTTCTACTTATAAAAAGTAAAATAAAAAGCAATCATAAGTTTTCCAACAGGCACATCACTGTTTTCAATCTGGTGTGTCACAGTAATAGCCAGAACCGCATTTGGCAACCTTTTTGATGGGTAGATATTAATAGCCATGGAAACAAGTTGAACCTATCAAACCTGAATGGGTTGGAATTAAATCTCGAATAAAAAGATTCGAGAAGTTCGATTTGACTCTCAAGATTCGATAAATAAAAAAATCGAGGTTCGATTGAGGATTCGATCGGGGACGTATAAATTTTAATGATAAAATATGGTGAAACAAATTATAAATTTGTAATGGTTACAGTAGAATCGGCCCAGAAAACTGAAACTCTATAGAACTTTATAAATGTCGACTCGATTCTACTCGAACACTATAAATGAGGTTAGAGCTCGGCTCAATCGAGCTTTCAGTGAATCGAGAACTTCGAGTTATTTTAGAGGCTTTAAATATTAATTTGTCTATCCCAAAATCTAACATATTTTTTTCCCTAAAAATGAAAATCTCAAATTAGGTTCTTATTTTAATTTTTTGTTAATTCATGAAATAGAGAGAAAATCATGTATGCAAGTGTAATTTGAATTTGTATTAAAATTGATATAAAAATAAATTTCACTTAGATTTTGAATGACGGAGGTAATAGAGTATATTATGAGTCACAATTAGTGTGTTAATTATTATGATACTAATCATTCTATGCCAAATTCATTATTTTTAAAAAAGTTAGGGACTCATAACCTCAACTTTCTATAATAATGTCAAGTGTGTTTGTGTAAAAATGTTGACTAGAATTGACACACATGATCCAATGATAGATGCTAAATACATGGGATGATCAATGCACTTCCCCATTTTATTCATTTTATCACAACTTTATAAAGACTAGAGACTTCTTTTTATTCTTATGAAACATTTTCTGTCTTTTCGTTAACATCAATTGTATTATGAAACATTTTCTGTCTTTTCGCTAACATCAGTTGTATTATTTCTTCTTATCATTTAATACTCGCTTCATCACTAAATAATTGTGATGTATTCCTAAAATAGAAATCATTTTTTATGTTCTTGTTTAGAGTAATTTAAGTGGAAGGAAAAGTAAATTGTTAAACGATGCATTTAAAATTTTCTTAAAATATATGTAAAAGTAAACATCCTATTAGAGGGGTGGAGGGAACATGTGATATGTGTACATCATGGGATCATAAGATATTAGATCAATTTTCTCAGGAGAAAGTGAACCTTCTATTTGGGATTTGGCGTTTAGTCTTGCCCACCCACAAAAAAATGCAGAACCCATAATATCCAAATACTATTATGACCCCAAATTTGTACTGCCAACATCAATTAAGTATTCGTGTTATTAACATTAATATCCAAATAATATTATGACCCAAAATTCATACTGCCAACATCAATTAAGTATTAATGTTGTTAACATAAGGTTGGCACTTTTCTGCTCATTCAAATTCGAACACATTCGATTCGGATTGGTGTAGCTCTCAGAATTCATAAAGCTTCAGATTAGACTAATTAAACAAATTTAGTTTTCTTGCTTATTCTTCCTTCCTTCTTAAGTGTTGAATGTCAGATTGTTCTCCATTTTATTGGAGATTTCTGGACTCTGCTGGTACTCTAATGAGTGAAAACTAATTTAAATACGATGATATAGTTTTGTTTATTGCAAATCAAGTCTTCCAATCAATTGAAAATAATGAGATAGTAATATAGTATACTCAGTGTTTCAAGGATACTAGCTGGTTCTTGGACAAGTGATGATCAAAACATGTATGCAATGCAAACTTTTGAGAAGTGCACCAATAATGTGTCTAGCTAGATCCTTTGTAATTGTTCTTAATAAGTTGTGATTATCGTCTAAACTAATCACTCAAACCTAAGCAATCAACGTTAACGACATAAGTAAATTGCGAAAATAATACAAGTGCTCCCTCAACGCGAAATGACATCATTGAGCAAGTTGCATCCACTAAAAACCAAACCTAAGTATTGTTACAATTACCTATCAAGTTAACACTCAATCGAAGACACTTTATAACTTAGTATTCTTTAATAACAGTTTCTCACAATATTATTGACGATTCAATAATATTCTCTACAAGTAGTTTGGGGATGTTAATTTCATGATGTATAAAACCATGTAAACATCATATATTTATAGTAACAAAACCTATCAAGTGCCAGTCTTTTCTGCCTAAGACGTCAAACCCGGCTTAAAAACGAAGTCTTCCGGAACTCCGGGAAGGAGTGTGTCGACATAGGTCATTCCCGACCCATCTTCTGACCTCTACTGTTTCCAAAATAGGTCTCGAGGTCGGGACTTGGGCCGAGACCTAGTAAGCACTTCACCTTGCTCCCGACCTCTACTGTTTTGCCCGTTAAATTTGGTCTTCAATTCCAACAATAACTACTCTCAACCATCAACATTAATTACTCTTCTTCCAGTTGCAACACATCATTTTTTACCAGCTCATTGCCTGACATGATACATATACAATATACTACCATACATTTTTATATGTGATATATGGGTTGTACTATATATACTTTATCTATAATTGTATATATTCAAGATATCGTTTTATCTATATATATCATATTATATTTACTTTTTAGTAGGATAAGTAGAACATGTAAGACGATCCATCCAACCCCACTACACCTAGACTTTGGTATAACAAGTTTTCCACACTTGGTAGTCAATTGCATGATGCAATAGTCCCATATATTTTATCTTAATCACTATGTTGTTTAAAGAGTTGAGCATGCAGCAGAACTGCACTAGGATCACCTACCGATTATACCCATTGAATTATTAGCTATTCGGGTAAGTAGCTACCGGTTAGCATCATTCTTTTGTGACATCAATTCAATTATTTTAATTTAATACTACGGAGTATTATACATACATACTCCGCTTCATTACCAAAAAGTGTTTAGTTTTGATTTTTAATTGTCCAAATTAACTAACATTGTTGCAAATATCTTTAATTTGAATCATGTTAATAATAAATACATTAAGTATATTAGCATTTGTTATATTTTTCATCACAAAATACGATCCAAAGACGTGTTATGAGTATGACAATCTAACATTAATGGGAGATTTCACAAACATGCCGGTTTTAGATGGGCTTATTGCTTTATTGCATAATACTACTTAAAGCTGCCCCACTTTTCTAAATAAATTAAAAAAATTATGCAAAGATACAAATGTATTAACCAAGAAAAAATTTGCATATACAACCAAAAGTATTTCTCAAGTTTTGTGTGATTCATACGAACAACAAAGCATATGAACAACCAAAAGTATTTATTAAGTTTTAAATTTCCACCTCCTCTTATTAATTTGATAAGCTCCTCAATCCTCATGTAATTACTTGTTATGTTTTTCTCTTCCAATTAATATTTGCCTCACAGACAATAGTCAATTCTCATATATTACCTAATTACATTTCTATTTTTTGTTAGATTCTTTGTACTAATCTTCATAACGCACTTACGAGTAATGGTCAATCGAGCATTGTGGAGATGAATCATGGGGTGGAGTTAAAATTGCTGAGAATTATTACCTCAAGGAAAGATTGACCATTTGACATCTTAAATTTTTTGAAACAATTAGATTGTTTGCCTAATGCTACGATTTTTATGTATCATTATTGGATTATTCTTGTTACTTCAAGTAGAATCCGCAGAACGGAGCTTTTCAAAACTGCTTGTCAAGTCCTACCCGTGTTCATCAATGTCCCGAAAGCACTTAATGGGTCAAGTATAGCAATCGAGAATAGTTTTTTGGAGAAAATTAAATACGAAGAAATATCATTTATTTTGGCTTCAAAGAACGCGCTAATTTCACTTTTCAAATAAATTATTTTCCATTTCGCTAATAAAACTTTTGAATGAATAGTCTATATAACTGATTTTTATATTTTATATGATTACTTTATTTTTATTGTTATTAAAAAGGGTCTCATTTTATATTTAACATAGGACCCTATTATTTGTGAAATGGTGCTGTCCACAAACACTAATATGTTATTCCCTCCGTGTCAATTTAAGTGATCATCTAACAAAAAATTTCATTCTCACTATAATTGATTGTTTTAATTACCAATGCAGCTTTTTTCCATTGAAGTTTGTTTTGTCTTCTAATATTCTTTTTTATATTGGTTGATAACCTTTTTATTTGTAGGTAGTGAAAATTTAATTAATTTTAATTCATAAAATTCATTTTTATGGATTTATTACTTTAATTAATTTTCAACCTATCACACGATTACACGTGTTGATTGGGAAGTTCAAATTTCGAGATTTCGAATTAAATTCAAGTTGGGGAGAAAATAATAAAAATTCCGGATTCAAGCGACCTAATATTAATTTTGGTGCTAAAATTAGTGTTTTACATTAAATAACTAATTTTAAACCTAGAATAAATAAGCTTCCAAAGATACGGGGCTTAAATGAATGCAACAAGAAAATGTCGGGATCAATAAATAAGTTCATTTTTTACCTAAAAGGACACCAAATAGGAGCCCAACTCCTTTTCTTGGAGGATAAGTTAGCAAAATATTATCTCGATCATCTAGATTAAACGCTGTGAACAATCATAAGAATGATCCACCTAAAATGGATCAACTAATCGTAATCAAGCCCGAAGCCTATAACAATTTCCTATATTTTCAAAATAATCATGTTAAAGTGGAAGAAAAGCTAACCCAAAAAAGGTGGAAAGGTAAAGCTCACAGTGCCAGCATCAACAAGAACACAATAAACATCTCCTGTGACTTGGAAGATTCAAAGAAAGTTAAGCGCTGTAACACCCGAAGCACTCCAAATAGGCGCTAAAACACACCAAGAAGGCGGGCAATCCCGAATCTCCAACATCAAGGCGGACAATCCCGAATCTCCGACAAGAAGCGGAGTTGTCCATCCCCAACAAGCTGCAGGAAACACGCTGCTAAGGCCCCTGCACCAAATCAAGTCATTGATAGGATCAACCTGCTGAAGCCCATATCTTCTACACCAAATAGGCGCTTGGAACATACCAAGAGGAAAGGCGGACGATCCCAGAAGATGATGAGAAGTTGAGCTCCCACCCAACACCTAAATCAAGTTGTAGGAGACACGTTGCTAAGGCCCCTGCAACAAGTCAAATTAGAGCTAGGATCAAGCTGCTGAAGCCTATGCTCTATATCCAGCACCAGACACAAGGAAGCTGCTAAGGCCCCTACTACTGAAGGAACCCAACCCTGAAGCTACACGGTTCATCTAGTCCAGCCACACGGAGACAAGCTGCTGAAGCATCCCGGCGAGGACACATATCCAAGACATCAAGTCCCACTACAAGGACATATCCAAGTCATAAAGGGTCAATCGTCCAACCATCCCACATAGCATCCAGCCAACCCATATATCCATCCAAGCGGAGGGATCCAAGTCCCACCATCCAGCCCACATCTCAAGGATCCAAGTCCAAAACAAAGATCACGTCCACACAATCACACGGGATCAAGGTCTCAAGCACCCCGATTTGGACCATATCCAACGTCGGAGACCAAGTCCTCGGCCCAGGCCCTGTTCAGGACGCATATCCAACTCAATACCTAAGCTCAACCAGCTCTAGTCCATATCAAGTCAAGCCATACTGTAGACGTCAGCATACGTAGGAGAGTACTGGACTGATAGCCGAACCTCAACCGTTTGATAGGGTTTTATTATTTCGGAACGCATATAAATAATAAAATCTTTCTTCGAGATACACTATTTCTTTAAAAATTATATAATCAATGATTTTCTCAATAAAATACTTTTCTTCTAAACAATCATATAAATTGAGTGGGAGGGTACATAAATATTCCACATAATAGATTCTCCATAGTCCATAAGATATAATGACATCATATATGCAAGTATGCACCCTTGGTTAATTCATCTTATAGTGGGTGGGTTTGATTTGGGCCTAACCCATTATGTTCTTGACTTGACTTCTTGGCTCACAAAAACCTGTGTTTGGATTCTTCCGGTCAGCCCACGTGGTCCTAACTTCTTCATAAGAAAGCCCGAAATATGACACAATCAATGCAGGTCCGATATGGTCTGAGTTCTATAAGGATCCTACTATTAATGGACAGGACTTGGCTTAGAAAAGGTCTGAGTACACTAATTACCACTCCCTCCAAGTTAACTTGAAATTTTAAATGGTGTTTACGGTTTTTAAGGTGATGTTTTGATCCATCACTAATATTTTTTATTTCCCACTCTAATAAATATAAAATTATAGTATCATTAAATCCATTTTTTGAAATATTTTCTTGTAATTTTTTATAATGTAATTATAAAGTTAGTCATAGACAACATTTAAAAAAGGGCAAAAGGCAGGGATGATCACTTATGTTTGGGTTATGGTGCCGGTCGATCACTTATGTTTCAAAAGGTCTCAGTCGATCACTTATGTTTTCAAATCGATCTCAGTATGTACTTTCTCATAATTTTCTCTTAAGCCTCCGTTAATTGGGTCACGTGGGCATCACATGACACTTTTCGAGGGGCATTTTAGTCATTTCATACCTAAGTTTTAAACTAAAAGAGCAAAAGGCAGGGGTATCACTTATGTTTGGGTTATGGTCCCGGTCGATCACCTATGTTTCAAAAGGTCTCGGTCGATCACTTATGTTTCAAAATCGATCTCAGTTGGTACTTTCGCCTAATTTCCTGTTAAGTCTCCGTTAATTGGGTCACGTGGGCATCACGTGACACTTTCTGAGGGGCATTTCAAAATCGATCTATCACTTATTTTTATCAAAACGTTTTGATAAAGATATTCCAATTTAATTTTAAATTTTTTTCCCGAAAACTTAGCTATGAAATGACTAAAATTCTCCAAAAAAAGTGTCACGTGATGCTCATGTGACTCAATTAGAGGGGACTTAATAGGAAATTAGGCGAAAGTACCAATTGAGATTGATTTTGAAACATAAGTGATCGATCGGGACCTTTTGAAACATAAGTGATCGACCGAGACCATAACCCAAACATATGTGATCCTCCTTGCCTTTTGCTATTTCTTAAAAAAAAACATAGATATGAAATGACTAAAATGCCCCTCAGAAAGTGTCACATGATGTCCACGTGACCCAATTAACGGAGACTTAACAGAAAATTAGGCGAAAGTACCAACTGAGATCGATTTTGAAACATAAGTGATCGACTGGAACCTTTTGAAACATAAGTAATCGATCGAGACCATAACCCAAACATAAGTGATCATTCCTGCATTTTTCCCTTTAAAAAATATGATACATTCACAAACAAAAATTTAAATTTTGGATTTATACTTTTTAAAAATTTACTTGATTATTCAAGACCCTCAATAAATTTTGTGCACTAGGAGTAGGTCAAGAACATCCCAAGGCACATGAGGTGAATTTGACCAATTGAAAATAAATTTGTTCATGAGCAGAAGGCAGCAGGTTACAAACACCAATTTAGGGGAGTGATATAGTGAATGATTGGTGTGGGTAGGTTTACACATAATATTTTGGGAAAATTGTGGTCAGACTGGATCAAAACCATAAATGTCCTATATGGTAACATTATTTGTCTTCTTGAATACAAGTATATGCATGAGATGAGAGAGAGGTCGATTCATTTATGAGTACACAGAGGAATTAATTGGAAGACAAATAGGATGTGGTCCATTTTTTGCATGGATCGAATTGAATTTATTCATTCCTTACCTTTCATGCATACAGAGAGGCCGCATAAATGCAACGAAATCATTACATGTTTCAGGAATTTCTGTGATGAAAGCAACTACTCATAGCATATGGTCAACCAAAAAAAAGGAGTGAAAAAATTAATGGGTTGAAAGAAGAAAGAGTTAAGATAAGGGGTCAGGTACGTCGTAGCATTTTGCCAGTTGGTAACATAAAATAGTTACATGGGTATATTAGATTGTGGTAATATATCGATTTTATATTTTTATTTATCATATTTAACCGTAGTGTTATTATTATTAGTATCAGTATTGATTTTTGATTTTGTACTAAAATAAAAAAGTATCTAGTTCGGCTACAATTATAAGAGAAAACTTCATTTGAGTTTATTATTATTAGTGCATCATGAATATGGAATTAAATTAAAAAGTAGTACAATTCTTAAATGCCAAAATCGAAGCTAACATGCATGTAAGATTGTAGAATGCAAAGATGAATAAGTTTATACTTTTCTAGCAAAATTACCAGCTAGTTTTAAAAGTGTCGGAATAATTTTATGGTTGTTGGAATTAAAATAGTAGAATGCAAAGATGACAACTTAAACAAAAAAATTATTAGAATCGACAACTAAAACCAGAGTGAAAGATATTTAATTAATTAAATCGAGTAATAATTAATTATGTGCGACGTTAGCTAGCTATGGGTAATGCTTATTAATCGATTTTTAAATTGAAGATAGTACACGCATTTTCGAAAAGCTCGTTATCAAAAACGCAACTCGCGGCCTATTGAAAGGTCAACATGTGCCTATTCAACGATTGCTATTGTTACCATTAAATTAGCCTAATGTTTATTAATCTTCATAAGTATTCAATTTTAATGTAAAAATGGTACAAATCATTAAAATATATGTAGACAGTCGAAAATTAATTAAATAAGTTTAATTAAATTGAATTTATTTTAATAAAAGAAATCGATTAAATAAAATCGATCACACGAGCCTACACTATTACCCACAAGTAGATTCAAATTCTCATGAAAATCAAACACCATAAATAATAAGCGCTTTCTTAATTCAGTTCTAAATTAATCAAAATCTAAATTGTGGTTTTATACATTAATTAAACTCAAATTTTAACTCAAACTATGTCTCCTTTAGAAATACCAAATAAATGTCAATTAAAATTCAATAAAATTATAGGGCCGAAATCCCCAATTCTATTACATTAATTTCACTATTTCGCCTACAATGAAGTTCAAACCGCGCTTAAAACGGTAAGACTTTAAAGCAACGCGCTTAAACGAAGACTAAATGCCACATTAACGTTAAGCCACCTAAAAAGTTAATCCTAACCTTCCTCGCTTCATCATAATAGCGCCTCTTTTGTCTTAGAGCATGACAAAAGTGAATTCCATAAAATTTCACAAATGTATCTTCTGCTTCATGACAACCAAATCGTAAGAAAGTTCCCAAAAGTTCTATATAACCTCCCCCTATTCATCTCGAAATTATCATCCTCGAAATACAACGAAAATACAACAAAAAGCTCCTTGTGGTAATTTAACATAAAACAATCCAATGATTTCTTCATAAAATCTCCAAGATCAAGTATTTTTTAGAGAAAATATCAAATCTTCAACCTTATGCTCCCAACAGAGCCTAAATCAAAGAACGGCTAGTTAACACAAAAATTATTAATCTCCATCACCAACATGTGCGCCCAAAACAAGCGCAAGATAATAATTACTACACAAACGCAAGAATTTGCAATTTATCAAGCATTAAACTCCGATTTAACTGATCGCTCGTATTCATAAATCAAATCACTACACGACAAGTCAAGGGCGTCATGTAGTAAATCCGCATGTAATATGTTCTCGCATACCTATCTATCTCGCTGAACACGCAGACGCTAATAAAGCATCCTCTTGATAAGACAAACATATCTAATGATAAAGACTCAAGTCAGTATAAGTTCGCTAAAGACCGAACTCGCCTCACTGCATAAAGACGTTCAAGTAAAGTTCTCTCGCTGTACACATATCCAAGTCTAGTCTCAAAAGACCAAAGTTTCAAAGCACTCAAGACGTTCAAACAACCATACGCAAGATATCGCCGCTAGCGCTTCCTCAAATGACCATATCCAAAGTTTCAAAGACAAAGTTCAAGACTCAAGCTTCCCATCCACTCTGTAGATCACATACGTCTGCATCTACTATCTACCTGTGATCATATAACTGCCTAAGACAAATTCAAGTCCAAATACGATCACACAACGACGAACACACCAAAATTTCACACAAATAGGCGCTCAAATCGAGACCTCAAGCTCCAAGACTACATCAAATCCAACTAAAGATCTCAAGAGAGTCGCCAACTGCTTAGAGAAAGAATGACTGATACTGACCTCCATCGCTTCGATAAATCTTCTTTCACTCCAACAGTGCTGTTATTGATCAGACGATATATTATAAATAATAAATCTATCTGGGCTAGCTTACAATATACTATCATTCTAAGCATTGCACAAAAACGCACTAAAATTACTCTACGCACTTCGACAATCGCCAGAATATAATTCGGCTGAACAAATCGCACAAATTACGAAAGCTTAAAAACAAAGCTTTATATAATCGACATTAACGATTTTTTCGATAAAAACGATAATGATTACCTAAACGATCTATCAAACGAAAGTTAAAAAATATATTCTTATAATATAAAAAAATTTAATCAATCGTAACTTTCCACGCACCCAATTCTTATGAAAATTTAAATTCAAATAAACATGTTATTTATTCTTTTATTTTTCACTTACGTTTAAGAATATAGCAAAATATTCTACAGAAGATGATTGAATCAAAATTCAATTATAAATTGAAGACAAAATTAATAATCTCTTTCGTTTCAACAGGCAATCAATTACTCTAGCTAATTGTGTTTCTGTTTTCTCTATGAGATGAACATATCTAAAGTTATGAGCCAATGACGAAGAACAACATTGTCAAAAGAAAGTAATGTGGTCAAAAGAGAATTCATGATGAATGTTTGATAAATTGTTAAAAAGATCAATTAAGGAGCCAAAATTAAGGTGATTATACTATGAAGAAATTACAAAAAGTTTGACGGCATCTTAGAAGACCACACCCCACACATGCTCTTGTGCCCTAGCCAACGCTTGTATTTCCCACCACATGATGTTTTTAACAATTTGGAAGAAACTCATTAATAAAATATTTAGGAGACCAACATTGATAAGATCTAGTATTTCATTTTTCTTTATGTGCTTTGAGGTCATGAAATGCAATTACCAAGATGTTTTCTTTAATTTGTCCCTATTTCTTTTCCCAAGCAGGTTCTCTTTCTAAAGCCCTAAAATTTGCTGCTTGATTAATTCAAGGTAAAAACTAGTAGTACTTTACTTAATTAAACCGAAGTTGTGGACCAGTTATACTTCATTGCTTAGCTTCTATGGTTAGATTATTTATGCTCTTCCCTCACGGAATTCATGGTCCCTTCCCTCTATTCCAGAGTCCACTCTATATGTTTTTTGTTTGTAGCTAGGTTTCTTGCAAATCTTACATACATTTCAAGCAACTATTGTGCAACGTAAAAGCAATTAGTATAGTAGAAGAGAGTATATAGCAGTATATATATATATATATATATATATATATATATATATATATATATATATATATATATATATATATGAAAGTGAGATAATTGATGATTTGGTTCCAATAAGTATAATAAAATTATATATTGGTTTCACTAAGTTTCAACGAAGACAACATCCCTAAAAGAGATTCAAGTTGTTAATTTCAGGTCTTTATTTAACATCTCCTTTAATATTTAACATTTCACTTGATTAAACCTTAGTTTTGGGGCAAAATACAATTTTTGAGATTTAAGTTTTCTAATTTTTGAAATGTATTTTTTATTGATTTTGATTGTGTAATTAGTGTAATATTAGGAACTTAATGGAGCCAAATCTCACAAGTTATATTTTGACCCCAAAACTAAGCCTTTTAATCGCTAAACGTTAAATACACCGATGCGTTAAACGGATCAAATCAGAATAAGCGCCAGACACTTTCACCACCATGCTTACGTCACACTTCTTTAATTAATGCGCAACTCTCATATACTTGGGTGTATAGTTTGTTAAACCCGATTAATCACTTAAAATTAATTAATTAACACTTAATTTATTATTATTATTACTATTATAAAATAATAATAATAAAACAAATAATAATAATAAATAAAAATAAAAAAATAATAATAATAAATATAATAATAATATAAAAAAATAATAAAAAATGATAATAATAATAATAATAATAAAAATAATGAAAATAATAATAATATTAATAAATATAAAATAATAAAAATAATAAAGTGATAATAATAAAATAATAATTATAATAATAATAGTAATAAAATAGTAATAATAAAAATAAAATAAAAATAAAAATGAAATAATAATAAGAAAAATGATGATAATAATAATAATAATAATAATAATAATAAACAAAATAATAATAAAATAAAAATAATAAGAATAATAAAACAATAATAATAATAACAAATAATAATAATAAGAATAATAAATAATAATAATAAAACTAATAAAAATAATTAATTAATGAGTATAACAATAAAATAATAATAATAAACAAAATAAAAATAAAATAATAATAATAGTAAATAAAATAATAACAAAGGAAAAAATAATTATAATTATTATTTATAAATAATAATAATTAATGATAATAATAACTATAATAATTAATAAATAATAATTAACAATATTTTAGTAATCACATTTATTTTTTCATATTAATAATATTTATTATTTATTTAATATGTGATGCATATATATTAAATGAAATGTAAAATGCAGAAAGTCAGTCAATACAACCTGACCTAAGTTTTTCTTTTCAACTATTATCAAACACCTAAATATTTTTGGGTGATTCGCATTCAATTATAATTTAGCCAAAGAATTTTGGCTTTTGGGCTTTGTACTTCGCCAGATTTTCACTCTTGATTTAACAAATGCATTAATTCTCATCGTACTAAATCATCAATTAACTTTATATGGTGTTGTCAAACTTTTTGAGTAATATAATGTAATCTTGAAATGTGATTTTTTTTTTAAATATAATAATAAAATTGATACAGTACTATGCAAAATTTTAAAATGTAATGGGTAAAGTGTAGAGTTAATTGGCAACTGCAAGGGATTTTTGGAGGGAGGCCCCTGCCTCCATTGATCTGTCTAAATATATAATAGACACAAAACCGTACGGCCATTTAATACTAGTATATACTAATATTTGTATTCATGTTTGAATTATTTGATTTCACAGGCTTTTTGAAAAAAATCATTGAGAACTAACAAAAGTTGACAAGGTCTACGGAGATGTTCACAAAGTAAAGTGATGTTCACAAAGTAAATATATTGACTTAAATATGTTGGCATAGTTGCATTCAGTTTAACGTGATTCTCTAAAACCAATAATTTAGTACTCGGCCGGCACTCTTTTGGCCAGAATAAAACAGTTTGCAAGGCAAACATGGAGGCAAGATAAAAAAGGCATCTAACTAATTGACGACGAGAAATCATCTAACATATAATCTTATTTCTTCTCTTGAAATTTAAGAATATCGTCGTGATGTGCATTTCATATACATAAAAGATGAAAAACATATAAATAGACTTGACATAGCTCTTTGACTTTTCTTTTCTTTTTCTTATTTTGTTTTCTATATTTACACTGTCATTTACCTAAACAAAAATATACTCACCACACTTAGTGAAATCATATATGTAAATAACTCTATTATGATCAAGGTCTTACCTTAGTTACATATGAACAATAAGATACAACCTAAATAATATTCCATCTCTTCGATTTTTTTTACTGGACATTTTGAAGAATTTCATTAGTTAAATAATATTTCAGCTCTAATCTAATATTTCATTAATTTTTCCTTGTGCTCTAAGAAATATATATTCAAAGCTTATATTTATTAATTGTTGTTTTAGGGGCTACTGACAGCGATATATAATATTTATTCTTAATTTCTTTTTAATTAACGTGGAAAACGCCAGTACAATAAGTGAAAAACCTGAACAAGTAATAAAGCCTTTTAATTATTACTCAATATTAACTACTCCGTATTTATTATTCAAATATCAATCTCTAATATTAAGTGAATCAAGACTCTTAACTTAATAATTATCATCTCAAGCCTCCATATAAAGAGTGCTCTCTTTGAAGAAGGCCTTTATAAAACATTCTCCTTTAAAAATAAAAAAAAAGAAAAAATCAATCTCATTATTAGTGGTTGAAAATATTTCATGGTTTTTGGATCATTATTTTAAGGTCCATCTCACTAGCCCACATTTTCACACTATTTCCCCTTCATATAAGCCCATACAAACCCTCTCAATCTCTCATATCTTCATTCTTTCCTTCTCTCTATCTCTCCCCCTCTCTCTCATCATACTCAAAAGAGTGTGGAAACTGTGCTCTTTATGGGGGTTAGAGAAAACAAATATTTTGAAGCAGAAAGGGAGACTGAAGACTCCTCTCAAGGTATGAAAACCTAGTATAGCATGTCAAATTAATACTTTCTATGCTCTTTATTAGTAAATTATATTTGTCCACTTTTCTCTATCTAATGTTTTTATTATAGATCTTTTTTCATATTTGATTGTTACAATCTCATGTTATATAATACACTTTTGCTTTTAATTTATTGAGCTAGTTGACCACTTTACTTCTACAAATATTTTCCAACTATTTGCAAAAAGATAGTAAAGCTTTAAGTATTCATGCAGTTAGTCTTCTTGAACTCAGCTACATGTATGGATCAGTCATCATCATCACCACTACCATGCAAGATGCTTGGAAGAAATGGAGATCAAGGGCAAACGGACTGCCAAGGTGATCATAAAGCCAATGATTGCTTCCAGGGTTCCACTTTAATGGTGGATTTGTCACCTTAAATTTGGCGCTATCCTACCTGAGCTTATCCATCATCTTTTCTTCAATCTTCAATTTTTTATTGTGTTTTTATTATTTTTTGATTTGTTGCCTTTTGTTAGTGTTTTTAATTAAGTTTTCTTGACCTTGTAAGACCTTTTCTTGACCTTGTAAGACCCTATCCCATTTTTTGTTTTTTCGTGTTTTATTTTTCGTTATACCTTACATTACAAATTCGTAATGTAAGTCTCCTTCAACCCCCTTTTTCGTTCCCGTACAACTCACCTTCTCCTTCCTTGTCTATCCCTCTTGAGCTTCTTGAGCTATTTGAACAATAAGACATCTTGATTAACAAAATAATGATGATGAATTATTCTCATCACACGAAGATCCTAGCTAGAAATTGATGTATTCTAGGACAAGAATTGCACACTACTTCTCTGTAATTTCTTGTTATGGTATGCTATGTTTAATAATGTACATAATTTGATAATTAGATTTCAATTGAGATCTCTTTGTATGTTTCTTTATTACTCTCCACTAGTAAGGGAACATGATTATTATTTCATGTGTTCCTTATACTCATTTTCATTTATTAGTCAAAATCTTTATGTTGAATAATTACTTTTTGACTTGGAAAAGAAAGATGTTATGATATTGAACATGAGTGAATGTCAAACATACATTATCGAGAGAGCATGGGCATGTTGTTTTCAGGAGTAGGTTTCGTTTTTTTGTGTTGAGAGAAGTATGAGAATAAATATTCTTGCAGATGAGTGAAAGATAGTTTCCTCGTGACTGCTCTAATGGTACTACTAGGGAACTTTATATCCACTGTATTATTGGAGCGAGACTTTTCTTAGTCCCACAATACATTGCCCATACTTCAACATTTCCCCTTTTTCACCAATGATCTCATCTCAACCTCATTACAATTTTGAGGTGTAGGGAATGCCAACCCAGCTTTCTTACACATCAAAACTTTTCTATGGAGTGTCAATATGAAAAAACAATGGAAAAATTAAAGAAAGTAAATTATCCTAGTCATTTCAATTTTGATATAGTAATGATGATTCGGTTGATCTAAAATTTCTCCAGTTGTCTTACCGTTTGTATCTTTTAATAAAAAATAAAGGATTTAAATGTGAAAATGTACGATGTTATAGTATATGTTGAACGGGTGACTGAAAAATTATGTTGCCTGTATTACCTACATTTGTAGATTTTCGCTACTTATATGGTATGAAGTCTTTCGTTCCTTCTATATAAAAATCATCATTTCAACAATTACACCATGTTTTGATATGAATAAAAAAGGTTGAAAAGACTACTGAAGCTAGACTTTGGCCACAGCAGGGAGATTTCTTCATTATTGCTTCTCTTCCAACTACACACCAAACAAGGTTTTAGTGATTTCAAAGGCTAATTAGATACGCCTTTCTGAGGTTGAGCCCATTTTTTCTAGTACAAAATGATGATGTCCACAAGTGGGTAAAGAAAAGCGAAGTGCCTTTTATCTGTATCCAACCTTTGCCATTTTCTTGCATCCTCTGCATCTATCCTTCTCACACACACATGCACATGCACATCTACACTCCTATGGCTCTCAAGATCAGTCTGCTATAAGATACATATATAAATAGTTGGCCAGGGATTTTGATTCACAATCACAAAAATTGCTAGTCAATGATGGATGTACCACATGCGAGGTCCATTTCACATTTCTTGAAATTTATCATAGATCATAAATCATTCATTTTCTCTTACTACAATTATTTCAAAACTGATACCAACTAATATGTGATCAATTAACCCTACTTTAGAAAAGATCAGTTGTTTCAAATATTATGAATGTTACTATGATCAATGACCTCTTCTTTTATGCTGATGGCTCAATAGCTTTTTGACACCTGACGTAAGCTTTTACAAGGAGGTCTTTAGTTAGTAATTTTTGTATGTAATGTAATTTGCAATATTATGTAATCATACTCTTCATCGCTAATTTTTTTTTTTAAAAATGAACCCTTCTTTACAATTATCTACAAAATATTGGTCATTTATTACTCTCTTCAAATGTTCAAAATATAAGAAACAATCGTAAAATATTTTATTGTTTCGAACAAAAATTATTTTCTTATTATCTTTATACTATTGTCCGAATAAATTTTCGTTTCTCATTAGGATTGTTTCTCATTAGGATTGTTTTTCTTCCTGTACATCATTTTCGTCTCATTTCAACACGATCGAATTAATAGTTGAAGTTGCTTATATACATATTAATATGTAACGGTTTATTAAAACCAAGAACTACAATAATATTCATGTTACTTCGAAGAATAATATGCGCCAACTTTAAGGATTGAGCCATAACTGTTATCAAATTTTGTGGACTATTTGGACAATTATCTCATACAATAGCAATATACTCCATCTAATATCTTCATCTAATTTGTCTCGAGTACATTTAGTTGTAAAGTTGTAGAGGGAATTGTTGGAAATCAAAGTATTTTAATTTCTATAATTATGCATGTTAGATAATTTTGTAATAATTTATTTACTAGTTTTAGTTAAATGAGATTACTCGAACTAAGCGTTGATAAATAGTAATTGTAAATTAAATAAAACTCAAATAATATCGAGAGTCATTGCGATTCTTTAGATAAAATGCGTAATCGATATAATAATCGTATTAGTCAATTATATTATTATACAGTAATATTATCTGAGCTCGAATTCTTGCATCTGATAGCGTTAGTCGTATTTCGTATATGGAGCTAAATAAATCGATTATTAAATTGGGAATTGATTAAAATCAACGAAGATACCCAATTTGAGAGTTTTACATTGATAATGTAAAATATATACGTGGACAAAACGAATCAATTAAGCTTGCTTAGTTCAATTGTGGTTTGAGGGAAGCTCATTAGTAACTTGTTAAGTTACTTATTCGTTTAGTAATAAATTAGTTAGCGGGCAACAAGTTGGAGCATTTATCCAAGCAATTATTGTCGGGTGAAGCGAAGGTATATAAGGAAAGAGATGAAATGAAAACCTAAGTTTTCGTTTAAATCCTCTTCTAACCCGCCGCCCACTCGCCGTTACTAACTTTTCGCATTTGAGTCGAGTTTTGACTCATTTTGTTCAATCGATTCTTTCGTAAGATTCGAAAATCCAATCGCGAGATCTTGGTATTAGACTAGCTGGAGGCATTTCGCTTGAGGTGCTAAAGAAGGATTGACGAAGGATTAAATTGAGGTTGAAAGTTAAATGGCGATTCGGCTAGCATTATTGTAAGTACTCTTGCGTTCATACGTGTATAAATATATATATATATGTTTTGTAATTAGATTTTATACATTTATTCGATCTTGGTTGCGTTGTTTTATTTTTATGAACAAGTTGTGTAATTTTCCAACGGAGATTGCCGATATGGCCCGAAGAGTGGGTGCACATTTGCGGTTGGTACCCCGATGGTGGCTTGACGTTCTTATTTAATCTCGTGATTACCACTTGTTTTGCGGCTTTGGTACGAACTGAGCGTGACCGAGGACCCATTCTTGAGGTTAAATTATTGTGAACAAAATTTTAGGATACTTATTTATTAAATTATATTATTGCCCAACTTTCGTCGTCGCCATAGTCACCGTTAAACCCCACTCCCGTAGGGCTTCCATCGAATTGATTGATTCGGTTTTGGGCATTTTTGGAACGAACCCGACTTTGGTCGGTCGGATTGAGATGGAGCAGCCGGTTCGGATTTCGGTCGGTTCGATTAAATCGGTTCCGATCGGTTCGGTTCTCGGTTATTTTCGGTTCCGGTCGGTTCGGTTTTTTTGATTTTTTCGGTTATTTTCGGTTCGGTTCTCGGTTATTTCGGTTATATATATATATATAATATTTTTATTTTTTTTTAATTAAAAATTCAATCGGTTCGGTTCGGTTCCCGAACCGATCGGTTCTCGGGAAAACCCGAACTGACCATTCGATTTTATTTTTTCGAACGAAATCAGTTGCAGTTCAATCGGTTCCTCAATTTGATTTATTTTCGGTTCAGTTCGGGTCGGTTCGGTTGGTTGTATTTGTTGGAAGCTTACCCTCCCTTGTCATCGCCCGTAAAAGCTCTTCCCGCCTCGCTTCTTAATCATTTATATCACCGTTCCACTTCCCTCCCTACTTTCGTTCTTAAAATGCCTTTTAAATTGACCCGATTCTTGATATCACATAAAAACAAAAAGTTCATATTTACACGATTTAGATTTAAAAGATGTTACATTCTTTAAAACTTGAGATACGGAATATGCAAAAAATAAGCGAAAAATACGGAAGAAAAAAAGGCTTCAGCCATAAGAAATCTTAACTTAAATACATTTGGTAATGGCGTTACTTAAATTCTTAGAGTTTTTCATCTTTAAGTTGGGGTGGTGATTGTGCAATGTTGGAAGGTGGGCGCCGTTTGCCCGATTAAGGAAGGCCTCGTCAAATGTGTAAATTTAGGAGGGGTATCAGAAATTAGGGATGTTTGTTAGGGCCAAATGAATAAAGCCTTAATGACTACACCTCAAAGTTCATAAAATTATAATTTTGGCCCGAACTTGGCGTTAAAACTCATTTAGGCGTGCTTTTAACATTTAAGATTACGTTGGGGATAAGTACAACGGACGCCCCACTTTATGGGACCATATCGGCAATTCCCTCTAAAATTGTAATCGCATAATTATATAAAGCAATAGTGAGAACCTAAAGGACCAGAGAGGCAGATGGGCTCCTCCCAAGTCCCAATACATAAGGACATAAGGTGATAAGCCATTGTTACTTGTTACTTGTTAGCCTATGTTAGATCAAAGGTACTGTTTGGCGCGATATAGAGGGGCTACCAGGCCGGTCGCCCGTTAACACTTGTCCTGATATAGAGCAGGTCAAACATTAACATGCAGGAGTTGACGTGTCTAATTAACGAATCGAGCCCAGGTCGTGGCCGCTATTAACGTAGTACCCGTTTATATTAAACGTTACCACGTTAATACAAAAGTAATGCCATAATTTGGTATTAACGTGATGCAGATTCCAATAATAAGCGGTACCACGTTTATAGCAGAGAAAAAAATAGCATAAACTGCAGAGGCCACAAAGCACTTTTACCATTGTTTTTCCTAACACATTAAAACCACCGATTCGACAACACTTTCAAGCCTGACATAAATTAACATTAAAACACCGCTTAAAAACATTCCTGACACTTAACAAACTATTTGAGCAATTCTATATTAAAATATCGACAAACATAGTTAAAACATAACAATAGTAATATAAACATTGTTCCAATGCGACAAACTAAACTTAGATGAAACTCACAAAGTGCAAACACTTAACCACAGTAAATACGTTCAAAACATCAAAGTACATAAATGAAAATATTGTTCAATAACGATACATGATACGTGAAAACATAAACCACGTTCATTCGTATCTTTAGCCGTTTCTTCTTGATAGAACTGTGGCCGGTGGAGGTGGAGCATTATCCGAGTGCCGATGGAGGCTGGCGGCGGTGGTGAAGTGGAGCTAAATGTAAACCATATGGATCTTTCATCCTTGGTCATCTGGATTCCGGCTTATCTTGCTCCTTGTCCTTAAATGGCGTCGACATCCGTCGTAACTGAGTTATCTCCGTCTTCATCCCGTTCACCTCATTCTTCAATAATATGTTCTCGTCAAGCAACTTCTTCAAAGTATCAACTTCTTCAATAATATGTACCACCCCCACACCGCCATCATTAGTGATTTTATGACCTAATAAGTGTCTAGTAAGATGACCGTTTCCTCCTTTACCCCCATCCGTTTTCCATGATAAAATTTTCCTACAAGTTAAACAAGTTGCTTTTTAATTTACATTGTCGGCCTCAAAATGTTGCGAAATCTATAGAAAAAATTTCCTTTAGGGTGGTAGTATCATAGCTAGATTAGAGTTAATAGCAGTCTGCCGTCCACGTACGATTATCATCCTCACAAATTAACATAATCATTAGCCATACCTAGCACTAACGAACTCACTTTGAGCATTTTTTGCAAGACTACGTTTGATGCCGTGTATATAGAAGAACAAATATCACAATTTAAAAAGTTGATAGATAATGCAGGCAGGAGATGGAGCAAGGTAAGATTGTACATTCTGTGAAACAAGCCCCGCGACTTGAGAAGAATCCTTAGACTTCGATTGAATCCTTGGAACTTCAATAAAATTCTTAGACTTAAAAAAAGTATTGTGATTGGTTTAGAAAGTGATTGTTATTGATTTGAGATTGCTAACACAAATGATTGTGAGAAATGAAGGAAAGTATTGCCTTATTTTATAGAAGCTACTCCCATGATGGTACCGTTGGATTGAAGGAAGAGATGAAGGAATATTGCTTAAAATCACATTTAACGCAGGGATACAGCGTGACAACTTTGTTTGGATTAAATGGTACGGCGTTTGAGTATTTTCAAAAATGGTCGATGGCTGGCAGATTTGGGACTAAGCGTGGTACGTTTCCTCAAAAGCGGTACCATAATGATCATAAAGTAACCATAAATTCATAAAAAGTTAGTTGTTGGGAAACTAGCATTAGTAACATTGTCGAAATGTAACCACGTTTATGAAAAACTTATCCATAGATTAGCCATTAGAAATTAACGTGGTACGTTTAGAAGGAGCGGAGATCACGGATTTATAAGCGAGAGAAAAAAGTGGAGAAAAGCTTTTCTCTTGATCTAAAAAATAGAGCATTTTTCATGTTTAATAATCCGCAAGTTCACAACTATCAACAGCATATTGTTATGTCTCGAAGAGAAAGAATTCGGAGGAGTGCGGGTGTAAGAGGTTTTTCAAAGGTTATCGTGAAATCCATCCTCACGAAGGCTCGGTACCTCCGCCTTTGCTTCCCGAAGGTGTCTGACTTTTTTTGTAATAGGTGAGGTGTAAGCTAGGTATGGATGGCCGAGCTTCATGATGTAAAATTGAAAATGGAAGGCTCGGGGATGGTGGCGAAACACATCATATTTTTCCTTCACGGATGGGTGGCGTGGTGTGGGCTTGTCGCAACATAAGATGTGACTTTGTCACTTCAGTTCGCGTAGAAAGGTGAGCATTATTATCGTATGTGTTGTCCATTTTATGCGGTATTATTAGTGGTTGCGAGAAAATGCATGTATCTTAAACTACCTATTTGAACAATTAATAAAAAGTTAATTCATTAAAAGCGTTATTTATTGATTAAATTAAATGATGTTCGGAAATTTTTGGTAATAAGCGATTTGCAGATTAAATATAAAAGTGGAGGCGTTTAATGAAAAAACACAGCAAATGGGATAAGCGTGGTACCATTTAGCGGTACCACGTCGACCCCCGATACGGGCTTGAACCAAATAGAGGGGCCAATAATTCCTTAGCGGGCTACAGCTGGCCCGGTTTGTTAAATAACCTGGAGCCCTAGACTTTGTGACACGGGCCGGCCCGGTTCGATAGACACGTCTAATGAGAAGCATTTATTACTAAGAGACCTGAGGAGTCTCGGACCAAATACTCAAGGAACCCAAATCCGGACTGGGCCTGACCTAGGGCCTAATATATGAGCCCCAATTTGACTCACTACTTGATGGACTGCGGTCCCTTTGTGGGCCTGGTGGACAGGCCGGATCCACATACCGTTTGATCGGCCATGTTATATATGTTAGAGAAGTCTATGGGGTTGCGAATTGATATTTATTCTCCATCCAATTCAAATTAATTACGGACTAATTTTTAGACTATTGATCTAAAACTTCAATCAAGAATAAATCTTTGATTATCTCAAAAAAATTAAAATTGATTTCATTAAATTTATTTTATAATAATATTTTAATATAATTTTTAATAATACAATATAATTAACAAGTATATTATTCATGATTAAAATAAATCTCAAAAACTTAAAAAGGTTAATTAAATTGAAGGTAGTATGATTCTTTCTTTCCTTTTTGACGGTGATATGCCAATCATAAATAATTTCTCATAATGTTATACCTTTTTACATTAAGACTTAAGATATGAAATTCTAATGTGATTGTGGGGTTTAAGCTGATAATAAAGAAATTCATTTCTTTATGAAGTATGTTATATCAACATATTTTTATTTAAGTATTACACTAAATTCATATGATTGCTAAAACTTTTCAATGTTGACAGGGGCTGAAACTTGAAAAGCAAGGTTGAAATCGAAAAAGTGGGACGAATACATGTATATTATATTGGAACATATCATATACTTCTTGAAACATGCTCGTGTCATGATATATCACCAAGCTACAAAATTATTGGTCAGCATGATCGATTCAATAGAAGTTTTTTTTAATTACTCGGAGTATGTATTATCTAACTTCCATACATTATAACAAGCAGAAACAATTTAGGCAGGCAACAAATTGATCACTTCCAATATTATGAATCATCACTTCCAATATTATGAATCATTGCATGCAGGCACGGATGTACTTAGTTAACAGCAATTCAATCGAACATCCAAAAAAATTAAAAATAATAAAAGATTACAATAATAATGGTTATTTTAATGTTACTTTTATGCATATTTTATGGTTACTAGTAAAGAAGACGTACGATATATGATATGTAATTGATTTCTCTCAAATATTTAATATATTTTTTATATTTAATTCAAAATTATTCTAAAACTATGTAAAACACTACTAGAAAGCGGGGGCAAAGGTGTGTGACGACGCCCTACCGATATAAGGGTTTAGTGTCGATTCGGTGTCGGTACTCGACCCGACGCCTAATCAGCGACACTAAATTCGTACACGTCTGAACCGAGACTACATAGAATATTACGAAGCCCGTTTAGGTTGGGTCTTTACCGGCCTTAACCCGACACCATTAAACATTTAATTTCTTTTGATTTATTTTATTCACAGAGCGCTTTTACCGACTGCTGTTAATTAATTTTATTTTTGATTTATTTTATTACCGTACCGTCTGAAACTGGCTATTTAATTAATTTAATTTTTGATTTATTTATTAAACACTCTACCGATACTTGTATTTAATTAATTTTATTTTAATTTATTTTATACCCCGACCTTCTCTGAAGCATACATAATTTATATCACAAATGATATATTTGAAAATCGACACAAAGCCGACACCACATATATCTGCGCTAAACCCGGCGCTACCCGACGCCCCGACCGGCGCCGTTTGGTAAATTTTAGAAAAAAATTCTACAGCGACACAGGCGTACCGAACGCCAAATGGCGCTTAAGTAACACGCTGGGCCTTTAGGCCAAGCGCCCGTACAGACCCTCGGCAGCAGCCAAATGGCCCCGACGCCTCCCAGACCCTCGACCTTGTAGGCTATACCGACACGATTTTGCGGAATCGAGATGACAAAACATCAATTTTATACAACCTATAAAAACAAATTAAACCATAAACGAAATCAAACTATAAACAGCATGCTTATAAACATCAAATGTTTATTTCACCAAATTCTATGAACATATACTAATGAGAAAGTTGGTGATTAACTTTCAAATGTTTATAGATTCGCTGCTTGATGAGTCTAAATAAAAACATAAAACACAAATCAAACCATAAAACAAAATATCCATAAATAATTAAACAAAATAATTAAATAAAAATATCCATATCTGACCGCGTGTCTTTCATTTGGGGCTATTTAATGTAGCAGGGGAGTGCGTGTGGGGATTGGGGCTCATTCTTGGGGGTGCAGGTGGGAGGCTAGGTAGGCGGGATGGAGGCTGGGGGTCTTTGCGACTGCGGAGTCATGACTCTGGTGAGGATGAGGGGGGTGAATGGGCATAAGCAGGTCTGGATGAGTCACTGCGGATAGGCGGGGGGCACGAAATCCGGCCCATCGCGGCCGAGCTCACGTATAACCACTGGAGCATCGCGTACGGTTGGGCCGCTTTGATTGAGGCCGCCCGATCTCCTCGGCGTCTTGTTAGCCGCACCGGACTCAGGCAACCGGCCTGCACATCTGATGGCCGGGCCGGATTCCAGATGGACCGGCGTCCATCAACATCTCGGTGCGGGTATAACCCGGCTCCAACATCTGGCGCTTTACCAAAGCCCACGGCGCCAGTGATGCGTCCAGCGATCCACTTGTCCTTGGAGCCTTTAATGGATCAGTCGACTAGTACTTCTGGAGTGGAACAAGACCCGGCGTACTAAATCCTGCCGAGTTATAGAAACATAAGAATGAAATATAAATAACGTATAAAAAATAACATTTAAATTTAATGTATAAATAATTTAAACTTACAAAAGCAGTCTCCAGCCTCGGGTTGTAGAATTCCCCGTCGGTTAAATCGGTCGCCTTGTGCTTCTTGTTAAGATCGAGCGAATATTATTCAGCGGCGAAGGGCGCTTTCCGATCCTCAAACACACGAAGCCAATTAAAACACATAATTAATAGCGCGTAAATAGTAATTAAAATTTAATAGTAAAAATCCACAACACCTGCGTCGTGGGCCTGCAATGACCGCTTTCTCCCCGTGGAATTGCTTGAGAAGGAGCTCCGTGAGGCCATGACATGAGTCATGCGGTTGCAGCCGGTTCTTTTGGGAGATCGACGGGTAAATCCCCGGCAGGTGACGTGCTTGCTCGAGCGAGGTCCTGGATCCAGTGGGACCACGAGTCCCGAGGAGAAGAGACGGATCGTCGTCACCTCGCGCCCGCGGCGCATTTGTCTTCCCCGCCCGTAGAAGATCTCGCCGCTTTCTTCTTGTTGAAGCCTCCCAAAGGCTGCCCTAGCGTATGCAGCTCCCTCCCCGAATCTCGTATCGATCCACAGGAAATAAATATAAGAATAAGTTAGTCCTGAACCACAATTGAAAATCCCAAAACTTTTATATTTAAATACTTACCAAAAGGCATTCCATATACCATCTTCCTTTGATCACTCTTTTATAGTGTACGAATCTTCCCTGCGGCGGTTCCTTATTTAAGATTCGAAGACACTTTTCACACTACCCAATGAGTCTAACATAAAAGCAAGCAGTTTAGATTTAAGATGCAATGATAAATGTAAATATTAGCAAACTCAATAAATAAAATGCAACTTGCGGCTCCGCCAGCATGTGGCGACTATATTTCCACGGCCCCGGCGAGCGAGATGGCGATGAACTGTCGGTCACGCGTGCCCGGCCATTCTTCTAGGGACCACATCCCATGAGTCGTCGTCATTTCGACCTGACCGTCAATTTGTATCTCCGGTCGTCGTGATAATAGCGACGAGTCTTGACGCTATCGTCGAGTAAGTAGTAGTCGCGAATACGCGCCTAGGCAGTCGGCGTCTTTAGCGGATATGGACGGCGTGCTTTCGCGGTATTGTCTTGGGGTCCGGCTGGTGAATGCACTTGCTTTATGTCGAGGCGTGGGCCCCGATCGGTAGCTCGTCATGGTCCGGATGGGTACCCAGGCCTCTTCGGCGACCGTCCGCTCTCACTTGCTCCTCTGTGTTACACTTAGCCCCGTCCAGAGTTTTACCGCCCACGAGGAGCCATTACAACTGCGTTTTAAAATTCAAATTCTATCAATTAAAAACAATATCATTCAAATCCAATTCAATTCAATTCGAATCCAAATCCAGTCAATCCGCACAAACAACGATTCAAATAAATTTCTGATTTAATCTCGAATATAATTCAAATCAAATCAAATTCAAACTTAATCCAAATTCAATTCAAAATTCAATTCGGTCTAAATCAAACTCAAATCTAATATAATTCAAACTCGATCAATTCAATTCATCAACAACAATTAAATTGCAATTCGATCAATTAAAAACAAATTAAATCGAATAAATCCAACATTCGATTCCCGATTCAATCCCAAAAATTAATTAAGCGAATTACAAATGAGTTAAACTTATAACTATACAAATTAACAAATTAAAACGAATAAATCCAAAATAATTAATTAAACAACGAATTAAATTTATAATTAAGCCTACTTTTCTGATTAAACGAATTATACAACAGTAATTAAAAATAATAAACAAAAAAACGAATTAAAAGAAATTAGATCATAATTAAACATATAATAACAAACAATTAAACATACAAGTAATTATAAAAACAAACAATTAAAAACATTAAACGAAAAAAAAACAAAAAAAAGCAAAAAACCGCACCTTTTTCCGGTGGGTGCGGTGGGGAGACTGATGTGGTGGGGCGGTGGCGGTGTGGTGGGGTCGGGCGGTGGCGTCATTCTTGGCGTCGATCGGCGTCGAGGGTGGGATCAGTAGGGTTGGGGGGCGTGATGTGGAAACGTATTTTTTTTAATATATAGGTCGTATACGTCGGTTTGGTGTTGGTCGATAATTAATTTTGAATTTTTTTTTAAATTAGAAAGGTCCCAGACACACTTCCGACACCAAGCCAGGTACTTAAAAACTTAAATAAAAAAGCAGCAGTACTTGTAGAAGCAGATACCGAGCCGGAGCAACTATCTGAAGCGCCATGGGGTATCGGTCGTTTAAAACACCGTAGGTCTATTTCTAGTAGTGAAAGCTTACACTCCTTTGATTTTTTTCTATTTAATATTTTTATTTTTTGAAGGGATACTTTGATCACAAATAATTCTTTAAATATAATGTAAAAAATTATAATAAAATACGATGTACATAGAGAGATACTATACGAAACTGAGATGTCTATAGAGAGATACAAATATTACTTTAATAATTTGATGTCCTTTGACTAAATATATTGACGAATTGATCATCAATATAGTATCATCGAATTATTTGCTTTTATGTCGGTTAAATTGATATGATTTAAAAGTATAATTTAAATTTTTGTGAATCGATATATAAAATTCTTATACACGTGGAATTAAATAATAATAATAATAATAATTCTCTTAAAGCATATGGTTATTTAACTTCTTCTATTATGATAATAATAACAATAGTTCTACATAATAATAAATAATAAATAATAATAATTCTACAAAAAATATATGATTATTTAACTAACACCTTTTATAATAATAACAATAATAATAGTTTTACATAAAATATATAATTATTTAACTAACACCAATTATTAAAGATTGGAAAATGATATATGCTGAGAAAACCATATTGATGAAAGGAGTAATAAATTTAATAATATATAATATATGAGACATAAAATAATTATGGTATTCAATGCATACCTTTGAATCGTTAAGCATTAACCACAGAGATAAATAAAGCAGAAGTTAATTAAAAGTGGGATACTACAATTATAAAGTATATATATGTGAATGTATGTATAAATATGGCAAATGCGTATTTGATGATTACTGCTTAGGTCATGTCTTATGTATAATGCCAAAGTAAGTGGAAAGTTGCATTTCATTAAGCTTTTTATTCATGAATGGTTCATTAATAATAAAAAATATCAATGATATAATTTTATAATTTATTTTCTTCTTCTTTTGGTAGATTTTAGGTAATACATATCATTTCCTCAAAAAAACTAAACCAATAATGTCAATTATATAAGCTTATATTTAACTTTTAGCAAATTTGTACGATTTGTTCAGCGTATTTTAATTACGCGCAATAATTAACGTGCATTGAATAACTTTAAATTACAGTTTTTTTGAATTTTTTAAATTGTATAATCTTAGATTGACATATTTTAATGCAAGGTGAATCATTTTATAATGAGAGTGGTACATATGGTGATTAAATAAGCATTAATGAAGCCATATCGTTAATGAAGCTAGCCAGGTAGTTTCTAAAAGTATAATGAATATTAACCCTACTTTCGTATTTTATTTGGCGTTTTCGTATATCGAGGTAAAACTTTTGACAATTAATTACTAATAACTTAGTATTTTAATAAACTATATTTATATCGTTAGATTAAGTATTTTGAAAATTATTTCATAATATTATTTTCCTTTACACAAATTTTTAACATATAGTTCCAGAATAATTGATAGTCAGTTCAAATCAGAATATCTGGGCGTCAATAGAACTCAACTTTTAAATTTTTTAGAGAATGGTAATTTAGTAATTGATAATGTGAAAATGGAAGAAAGCATAGCCAGATTATTAACACTTTTATATATGTTAATGATAAAAATTAAATTTTATGAAGGTCGATCGAACATCTGACTTATAAAGTGTGAGTTGTGTTTATTAAAACTTTTCATTAGTAGCTACTATATTACCCTTATTATAATATTTTATATCGGTGGAAAAATATGTTTCTAAGATTTTAAAAGGACCCATGTGATTGATAATTAGCCAAGTCCTAAATTTTGCACAAGGAATTCTATAACAATTCAAAGGAATGGTTGGAGTTATCTACTTTCTCTTATAATTTTTACCCACTTTTCATTACATATGTTAATTACCGTATGTTTCATGATCAGCATATCTTGATACTGATTATATAAAAATACTTTCAGCTTGTCTTTCTTAACAGATAGAAGTGTTGATATAATATTTCATTTTTTAATTTTTTTAATTTTATCATATGATAAGTAAATTCTATTTTAATGCAATAAATTGTCTACTCATACTAAATTTTTTGTATAATAATTATTCAATTATAAATTAAAATAATTTTTTTAATCCAAAATTACTATTAAAAATATATCCCAAATTATTATAGAAAAAAGAATTTTTGTATTACATTTCAACAATTGAAATAAAAAAGTGTCAAGTTACATATCTAATACTCTCTTCATCCCCAATAGATTGTCGAGGTTCAAATTTGGATTTTTCACAGATTAATTGTTAAATTTGTTGTATAATATTTGGTGAAAATGATCAAATAATAATATTTTTGATGTACTTTAATATTGAAATTAAATTTTATTCAAATCAAAATTATAATCGATGAATCGTAAAGAATTTTGTCGATTTGAACTAACTTAAATCATGCGTGGCAATCGTTTAGTATGGAAAGGAGTATGGAATTTGAACCTATTTTATTTAATAAATTTAAGTTTTATTATTATAATATACATAACATGTTAGTTTTGATGCTTAAATAAAAATATATTTATCTATAAACTATAGTTGCAATAATTAATTAGAGTTGAATTTAATATATAAAAGAAAATTAAAAATAAAATTCAATCTTTCCTATTTAATACTCCATTGATTAGTAATTAGTAAAGTAAATAAGTGTATATTATCATAATAATACTTATATTAGTTTTCACTCTATATGAAATATAATTCATGTCGATATTATGGTATAAAAAATTCCATCCCATGAATATGTATACTATGGGTATATAATCGGCTTTATTGATGAGCATTCGATTAATACAATTAGCGCCCCCTCATATTCTATTTGAATGGCTTATTGTGACCTTTTATATTAAGTTGTTATTTATGTCAAAATTTTAAAAGTTTTCATATCGAAGTAATATTAATCACATACTTATATAATATTGAGGTTTAGCTTTTTTATTAAAAAATTATTATGAAGATATAGTTTTTAAAAGAGGTATGTCGTTTTATTTCCATTGAAGTTTTAGTATAATTCATTTGGAGCGTTTGACATTCCAACAAGGACATCTAATGTGTGGCCTCTTTGATTGTTTGCGTGGTTAAAAGTGGAAGAATTTCATAAAAAATATTGATATCATTCAATTTTTTACAAATATTATTGATTCAATCATCAATTAAAATATGTTAAAATGAATACATAAAATAAAATTGAATAGTAGAACTATGAATCATTTATACTACTAATTAAATGAGAAGTGATGTTTGCTAACAATAAATAAAATAACATAAGATACATTTTTATTAAAAGAGAAAAGTGATATTTTCCAACAATAAATAAAATTACATAATGTGCATCTTTTTAATTAAATCTTGAAAATGAAGAGTAATATGGTAACAAAACTTTTAAATCCTATTATTAAAATTATATTATTAAAAATTTATAAGAATCATATAAGCTATGAACAAAATAAATTATAATATAAATCGAAATTATTTGATTTAAATGTTTAAAGTATAAATACTAACGTTTTACTAGTTCATTATAAATGTTACAGCTGAATCTGCCGCTGATTGTACATATCTGTCTGATTAATTATGAAGCCCTCGATATAATAGAGAATCCATGTAATTGTTGAAGATATTTGTCCTAGTGGTTTAACTAGTAACATATAATTGATAAGTCATGTGATCGATTAGCATTAGGCTAAGTAATAAAACTTTGGTCTATATTAGTAAGTTGGTGATGTATGTAGAGCATTATAGTGTCCCAGTGATATATCACTCTTATCGACTCCGGTGAAATGAGGTGTAGGGGTAAAATGCTACTTGATTAATTCCGTCGTTATAAAAAGTTTAAATATCTTGGATTTAGTCTGCAGGGGCATAGTGTAACTTGTAAAGAAGCCAAGAGTGATAATATCGATCACACTGCTTACTCTTTATGCAGGTGTGGGTTTAAGTCACACAAGTGGAAGAATACCGTATTGAAGTGGTTTAAATGAATCTCGTCTCATGACAAGTTGAAATACTGTGCATGTTCAGTTACGTAGAATCTCGGAGCAATGGATCTCGAATGACTGTAGTATGATATTTAAGCTTAGAATCCCATGTAATTGTAGAAAGTGACACCCATTTACGCAGTTGACAATAATACTATTCCATATTTCCATAATCACATCATGGATTTCGACATCCATACTCCTATAATTAATTAATTACTTGTACGTGATAGTGATACGGATGAAGTGATGGGTACCTTATACTCAATTAATTCAGAAACAATATTTAAGAACATAGTGGAAATGAATTTTTCCTCTTTCGCTTAAACCAAATTTTATTTATTTATTTACTTGTTGGATTGCCTACTCCATATCTCTTTCTATAATTAGGATTTAGCGTGATAAATTTAATTACAGGCAACCTATTCCCAGCCACCAAGTGCGAACATACCTTTGAAAAGCACATTTAACCGGTTGATTAGACAATTGGTTCGTCTAATCTCTTTCAGATTTCTTCGTGTGATCAAATTTCCCTTTTAGTTTGCTTTGAACTTGACTATAATAATGAAGTGAAAGCGAAATTCAATTATATGATTGTGATTGAATGAAATAATCTGTCAAATGCATGCATGCTTTCAAAGTCATGATATCGAATCTGATATTATTTTAATCACAAAAAATAAACATTAAACAATAAACAATATTATGCTACATCCATTATTACATTTACTAGTACAGAACAATAAATTTTATATAATAATAATTAAATTAATGTAACAGTTAGAAAGATTTTATTATTTATAATGTATGCGTTCCGTCTGATAAAATCGCTTTTGAAGAAACTATTTAGAAATCTGAAGATTTATCGAGCTTGATTGAGGTGCATTATCACGATCCCAGTAGTGCCACAAGCAGTTCTTGGCGATTGAGATGTTGAACTTTGGAGCGATATAGTCTTGGAGCGATGATTTGGACTTGAGGTCTTGATTTGGGCGCTTTATTTGTGCATGTAGCTTCGTTGTCTGAATCGTTATGTGATCTTGTAGTGGATTTAGATTTGTGTTTGAATGGGTTATGTGATCCTAAAATTTGGATTTATTTATGCGCCGGTTTGGATGTGAGACACATAGAATGCGGATCGAGTGATCTGGGCCGGATAGAGGAAACTTGATGCTTGAGACTTGGTCGTTGGCTGGATATGGTTCGGTAGGGAAGCGCGCGATGTATACCGTATGGTTGTCTGGATTTGATCTTGGTCTTTAGACTTGAGTCGTGGGACTTGGACTTTATTTGGTTATATATGTCTATTTGGGGTGCATATGAACGCTGATCGTCTGACAAGGCGGAGTTCGGTCTTGTGGGTTACTCTGAGAACTTCGGTCTTTATCCTTTTATGTGGATATGCTTGTTCTTGTCGAGAGGATGCTTTTGGCGAACTGCTCCGTATTTCTTGGCACGGGGGCATGGGTATCACTAGCATATAACTGCGCATGATTTCTGCACATTGGGCTTTTGAGGCTTAATCACGTAGTTTATTTAATTTATGAGATACGAATAATTAGATTCTCGTAGGTTTTTGGATGTTAATCCCACGAAATTACTATGTTTGTGCGGTCATTCAACTCGTCTCTTAATATTAGGTGCTATTTTTGTCTTGGAGTTGAAGATTTTGTGTTTTTCACTCAATTTCCGATTTAAAAAGCGCCTGTATTGGAAACGTATGTTGAAAGATTTTGTGTTTACGGTGGTTTGTGGTGTTTTTTCACCTGAGAAAGCAACAATCTTAAGAGGTTTTCTATGAATAAATACCTACAGAGTTGTTTTTATGCTAAATTCTCTTAGGATATTTTTGTTGTATTTTTTGAGGATGGAGGTTGTGAATGTGATGGAATTTCGAACCATGAGGGGGGTTTATATAGGCTTTTAAGGCTCTCTTACGATTGGTTGATTCATGTCGTCTGGATTTTGATCTTCTGCATTTGAATTTTAAAGGCGAATCGTAGTATTTATGGAATTAATTTGTCGTACTCGACATATGGAAATTTATTTTGATGAATACGAGAGGGTTTAGGATTCGTTTTTAGGTTTAAGCATTTTAAATAGTAGCTGACTACCAAGTGCCGTTTTTAAACCACAGTTCTTTCAGAGTGCTATTTTAAGCTAGAAGCTTCGAAACTTCCATTTTAAGCCAAATAGCCGAAACTATTGCAGCAAAATTGGGGAACAGGCCCTAATTTTGTTGACATTTAATTGAGGCTATTATCTGGGAACCCTCGTTTGAATTAAATTCTAATGTTAGTGTCTTATAAAACCCTAATTTAGAAACGATTAATGTCGGGGCTTAATTCCCAGAGAAAACTTTATTATTTCTGGCGACTGTTCGATTGTCATTAGATTTTGAGTCGAAGCCAATGCGATGTAACTTTTAGATCACTTTTTATTTAATCGATTTAAACCGATTAAAATAAAATCGAATAATTAAAATTATTTAGGTAATTTTAGTTATCTAGTAATACTAGATAATTTTTTTATCAAATAAAGTTTATAATAGAGGGATGATACCCAGCTCAGAGACGAGGGTATCTTTGTAATCTGAATAAACTTTATTATTTATCTTGCTTTGTATATAATAAATTCTTTTAGGGGAAATATTTTTGGAGTGAAAGAAATTTATCAATTAGATTGAAATTACATAATATGACTTGATTTGATATGGACTCGAGCTGATTTGAGCTTGGGTCTTGATTTGGATATGTGTCTGGGCCCGATCACACAGGGGCCAGTGCTGAGTGCTTGACTTGGATATGGTCGAGCCGGGTGCCTTAGCGACCTTGATGCCGATGTGGTTTTTATGGACTTGATCTTTTTTCTTTGACTTTGACCCTTATGATATGGGGCATTGAGTATAGACTTCTTGAACCTTCTTTGGATTTGGGTAGGTTGGTGTTGATCACGAACACACTTGGTTGCAGAGGCGGTGGTGATGACTTAAGCCTTCTGGATAGGGCAGGTTGGTGGTGACTTGGACCTTCCTGGATATGGACAAGTTGGTGTTGATTTGGATATAGTGCTTAACATGGATCTTGACGAGCTTGACTCCGATATGGTGAAGACATTCGGGGAGCTTTAGCGTAATGCTTAAACTTGATGAACCTTATAGCTTTAGGGTTGGATTCTATCGATAAGCGAGGGCCACAGAAGCTTCCTTGTACACAGTGATGTAGAGTAAGGGCCTCGACAACTTATTGTCGTTGGTTTCGCATAGGGGCGCCCAACAGCATGTTCACTGTAGTTTGACTTGGATATTTAAGCTAAGAGCTGGTATTCATCGGCTTCAGCCAGCAGAGGGCATTAGCAATTTTCTTGTACTAGTCTTTGGATATAAGAAATCAGGGGCTCAGCGGTTGATCTTTTACCGCGATTTCACTGCGAAGCCGCGGTGTGTTTCATGTAGCTTGATTTGAGTGTTTGAGCTAAGAGCATGTGTTGTTAAATCGGCTCAGCCAGCGAACCATAAGCGGTATCCTTGTGCCCAGTGCTTTGGATATGAGTAGAGGCTTCAACGAGTTTATTCCTACCGCAATTTATTGTAGGGGCATAGCGTCATCTTTTTTGCCGAACTTGATTTGAGTGTTTGAGCTAAGAGATTAGTTGTCCGTAAACAGGTCGCGGTCACGGCCATTACCGCTTGTGATTAACTTCGAGGCCGCTGGTGTAACCCATTTACCGCTAACTTTGGATGTGTGAGCTAGGCTCGGTTGCCCGTCAATTTTGGGATGGTTTTTGTGCGACCCATTGCCTTGTAGTATTTTGGGGCCACTTTTGGTGCGGCCAGTACCATACTTGTAGTATTTCGGTGCCGGGTGATCCCGCTTCCTTTGAAATTTAATCTTTTCGAGGGTGCTTACAACGTGATTATTCTCAAAGCTTTATGACTTTACCTCACTCACTGTGCTTTTATAGCTTTTCTTGATACTTTCACCATAAGAATCTCAAAAATATAGGGGGTATTTATGCTGGAAAGTCGTAGCATTCATAACAAAATAAAAAAAATGCAACCCAAGATCGAATAAATGTATAATAGCAATTACGAAAGACATATACAATGCGATTCATACACGTATGAATACGAGTACTTACAAACACAAGCGAGAAATGATGAACTTTCAATCTCGAATCCTCCGTTGAATCCCTCGGCGCATGAGGTAAATGCCTGGATTAGTCCGCTGAAAGCGGTTGAATCAGGCGATTAGACTTTACTAGAATCTACAAACAATTAGACAAAGAATTTGAGTCAAAACTTTGACTCAAAAATCCAAAGGGATGAGAGGAGAGGGGCGGCCGAGTTCTTTGGGGAGAAGATGAAATGAAATTCTTAGGTTTTTCATTTCATCTTTTTCCTTATATAGTCCATTTGTTTTCAATGTAAAACTTCGATTGAGTATCTCGTTGATTTCAATCGACTCTCAATTTAACAATCTGGAATTAAATTTACCATGTACATGGAATATAACTTTCAACGTCGATGTATGTGTGTGACCTTAAGGATCGAATAATATTAACCCGTATAATAATATAGTGGCCTTCTGATTATTATACTCGGTTATACATGAATCTGCATGTCTGGCATAACAATATTATCGTGAGTTCGATTCACGATTATTTACAATTACTATTTATTGAACACTTAATTTGAGTACTCGTTTAACTAAAACTAGTAAATGAATTATTCTGACAATTGTCATGGCAGGCACAATTATATAAATCAAGATACTACGATTTCCCACAATTTATAAACTTCGAGCTTTCTTCCTAATTAGTTGATTCGTTCTTGAGGGTGGGTCCTTTGTCGAGCCGTTGTAAAATAAATTGTTAAGGCATGATGGGCGAGTCGGTTTGAATTTAATATTATAATAATATTATAATTACACCGACTTTGCATTCTGGAGAATGCACTGCCGCCACTTTATTACTAGGGTATATTTACCTATTTTTTATTGGGCCGCCATTTTGAGCGTGTTTGTCCGAGAAGATCTATTTTTATTCGGTTATCTCCTTTAATTTATTATTTAAATCCATAAATTTAAGAGGAACACTATTTAAATACCCGCGTCGTCATACGGTATAAAATTAGGTTTAATTTAATAGTAAACCCTAATTTTACCTAATCAATTAATTTCACGTTACTAAAATGTCGGGAACCCGCTTAATTTGCGTGTCGGTCTTGAGTGGGGCTAAGTAGAGAACCTAGTATCGCAATGTAATTGTTGATGGCATTTTATATGCATAACCAGGTAAAATAATCAAATATACACGCCAAACATTATCACTTTAATTTATATATTTCGGATCTTGACATATGAATAAACGAGAAACACATACGGTCTGCGACCGGGGAAGTCTTACGAACAATTCTTTTCTTGGCCGCCTGGCAATCCAATCCACCAAGCCGATTCGATTGGTAGTGCCTGGATTAGTCCTTGTGAGGAGGGTTGAATTCCTTGAGTTTCTTAGAACTAGATGAGTTGGATGACAAAATCAAACAAGAAACTTGTTGCTTTGTTAGCGATTTCATTGACTCCCGAGTGAAGGGAGGTGCCGAATTGAGCTTTTTGGAGGCAAGGGTTTTGTGTTTTAGTTGCTTAGAGTTTTTGCATGTGAAGCCTAATATTTATAGAGCTCAAATAAAAAACCTAACCCATTAACTCTAAGCAGAGCCCATTAAGCAAAACGTTTATTTAATTGGTCTTATCGAGCCAATTAAAATGAACCTTCGTTAATATTTAACTCGTTATTTAATTGAGCCTAACAAGTCCAATTAAATAAAACTCATGAAACTTGACTCGTTAATTAATCTTATCCAAGTTTGGTGACAAGTTCAATTAACAAGTTAATTACTTGAATTATGAAGTCAATTAATTCAAGCTCATCCAATCTATTTACATCGCTCGTGTAAATGTAATTATCGATTCGAATCGTTGATTGCGTCAAGCTTCTCGAATTAGCATGTGTAAGTTTAATTTTATACGTAAGAAATATAACTTCCAGCGTCGTTGTATGTGTGTGACATACATTTCGAGATAATAGCAGGTTGTATAATAATATAATTATTGTGATATTACATTATACTTGATTTATCACGTAAGGATCTAGCAATACAGCGTAACTTTTGTATTATCATAAGAACTTCGACTAGTAATTACAATTACTATGGTTAGAATGTTACATTTAATATATCACGTTAGTAAGCAAAGTAAATGAATTATTCTGACGATTATTAAGTAATAAGCGTAAAAATGAAATGCGATAGCGTGATTTCCAATAAGCGTGTGTGATTGATTGTGAATTAATTAAATTAATAAACTAATATAAAATGAAGTTTATTAATTTAAATTAACAAATTTTATTTGTCTAATACCTTGAACTCTTTTGGAAGGTGCTTAGGGAGGTTGCTTCTGAGAACTCCTCCGAGGCCAGTGGTGAACTTGTTGTAAGCTGACTCTTTTGTCGTTTTACGATTAAAGCTGGTAGAAATTCCTTTATTGGGTTATATGGAAATATTTTTTGAATGAATAAATAATAAAATTTGATTTTTCAAAAAATAGAATATTGTCCTCGTCATTTATGAAAAGTTAGGGTTTTACAGAGTATTTTATTTGTATATTTCTTTAGAGCATCTTATTTTGTATGTTTACATAAATTTGATGGTCTATTTTTGTACTTTTCATAAATTTTATATTATATTTTTGTAGTTTACACAAATATGTTGCTATATTTTTGAAACATTCGATAGATTATTATATACTTTAAAAATTAATATCAAACAACTAAAATTATTGAATACAATTTGAGATAATTGATAGATTTTAGTATGTATCTACACCCACAATTAAAAGAATACGCAAATCTAATAGCATGTTTTATGCTTTTGCTAAATCCAGATTTCATATTTTTGTACTTTGAAAATATCTGAGAAAAATCAATTGAAAATGATCTTCCTACTGAGAGATAGTAGTAGGTCTCAACTCTATATTCAAACCAACTAACCATCCTTCCTACCCCTCTCCTCTCCCTCCCCACACTACCCCTTCCACCCTACTTATATCAATTTCACTATCATCTGTCAAAGCCTATCGTTTGGAATATTATATTCTGTGGCAGCAGGGTTAATAGCTTGATCTTTTTAGTATGCCCATTTCCATGCATGTCTTCAAATGGCCAAAAAGAAGTATTTCTATCTTTCTTCCTCCACGAGTAAAAGGTTTATTTCCAGATGATTGGCACATGCAGAAGGCCCCAAAGAAAGAAGTATTAATTCTTTTTATGTACTAGGATGGAACATATATTGATCCTGATTCTAGATAAGATTAAGATCTACCTCTAGTTAAGCTTGCATGTAGATAGTCCATATATATCTCAATGTCAAATTCAAAACCTACTTGGAAAGCAAGAGTTTGAATTAATAAACATAAAGTGTTTTATGAATTAAAAATGTATTCAAGCAACTTTTCATATAATTAAATATTATGACACACTAATTAATATGTTAATATTTATCACAATTCATTGAATTATTGATTACTTATTATATATACTAATCTGAATATAAATACTCCATAATATAAACTTAGAGGGCAGTTATAAAAAAAATTCTTTAATTTATTTGTTCATGACGCTTGACCGATAATGTCCTTGATTTCATCAATTATAGTACAATGAAAAATTGTTGCCCCATTCACATTCCAATAATGCACCAAATTTTATTAGTAGAAAGTTGCGTAGGGATGGCCTATATATTATTAAAACACTCTTATGACCCTTACTTATGTAATCACACACGTTTCTGTATGATTAAGGAATTAAGTCCTTTCTTTCTTTTCTTCGTCTCAGATTTCACACGACAATAATGTCGACCAGATCACCATGCATTTGTGAAAATAATAAATCATCATCGAACAATAATTTCTAATTATAATAATAATTGATGATGATTAGAATAATTATTGATGCACTCCAAACATTTGATCTAATTATGTGTAAAATAATAATACTTACCTTGCAACTGATCTGCAAGTTGAGAAAGCTTATGAAATGTTAAAAGCGAAGGCCGATACGAAAGTGCTTTAAAAAACGAGAATGAAATAATATCAGACTTTTTACGTGGTATCTAAAACAAATATTTGTTTGGACTAATCCGCAGGTAGGGAATACATAGCATGTTCGTTATAATGGAGGAACAAATTACGGTGAAAGTAGCTTGGCTCTCGCGTGAATAATGAATCGCGATGAATAGAATCGCGGCCTGCAGCTGATACCACCCAGAATAGAATTCTGAGAGCTTCCATTTATTTTGGACCCTTTACAACAACTTATTCTGTGACCCAGCCCAGAAGATCACAGAATGGATATTTCACTCACAAGATATCACTGTCACCTGGATCAATACAATAGACTTAATAAAGGTAAATCGCGAGATCCACAGAAATTTCTTATATCTATTTGGTAGTATTAAATTTTAAATGAATAGTTGAGGAGTAATCTTGAAATTACATCGAGCTTGATAAGCTATTAGGACGAGAATAACCAAGATCTTAAGAGCTTTTTATAGGACCAAACATTGAGAATTTTATCTCAAACTTTTGATGTGGGACTTATTAGAAATTCAGCCTTGAGTGCCAAATTGAGCGTTTATGCAGAGAAATTTATGTAGTTGGAAATAAAAATAAACGATGGAAAAACATAGTCCTGCGGATCCTACGTGACACTTTGTGAGGCACTGCACATCTTCTTTGTTCTGGCTCGTTTTTTAATTATATATGATCGCGATGTGACATACACATGTTTATTTATTTATTTTTACAAGTAATTTATAAGCATCTGACTTAGCGTATCGTAATGCATATAGTCACAGAATGATGGACGAGGATTATATGGGGTATTCATTTTATCATTTAAATTATAAAATTTATATGAGTATTCATTCTAGAGAGAATAGAAAAGAACAAAAGCAAAATAAATGCATGGGTCAAAAGTTTTGAACTAAGAATCGTCTATAATGAGTTAGTTAAAGTATTAACCATTTGAATTATTTTTTTTATTGTAGGATATCTACTATCTAGGTCCGTCCACCCCAATATAGTGTAGCGTAAAATATCGAAGTGTCGTATAATGCAGCAACAAAAATTCAATTTCAAAAGAAATATACAAATATTTTTAAAACAGAACGCATCGTTAACCACTATTAAATTTACATTTCCAAATTATTACTCCGCTTATAATATACAGTGTATATGACTAAAAAATACAAAGAAAAATTGATACGACCCCCCTAACAGCAAAACGTAACTAATTATAGTAACATGTCTCAAACGACGTTTACCTCTCTAGTTCGGTCCCTTTCTTTAATTTTGAGAGAATTCCACAATTAAAAGAGTTGTTGAATGATTCAGGAAAAAGATAGGTGAAATTCATTATCAAGGAGATTAATAATTTTTTATTTCATAGAATATGTATGTGTTCATACTTTTACTCGGAACAAATTAGGACTCAAAACAATATTTGAAATAACATTCCGATCTCATCCTCAACAGACGTCGCATAAGGCTTAACAAATAACACTAATGCTTTTAGCTTGTTAAAAGGCGCTCTAGAATTCATTCTTGATATAACTACTCTCGATTTAAGTGATAAATTAGCGAAATTTATCTTCGTTAGAAATGTCGTTTACGTTTATCGATATAAGCTTTTTACGTTAAAGTTTATATTATGCCCTGTAATGCTTTGTTATTGATTAATATCTTTTTCTATTCGCTTGAAAATTGTCACAACTGATGATTTTCTTAATAAAGTAATTTCTTACTTGATCGAATAAATTGAGGCAGACCGAAACATATATTTAGCATATATAGAATATGAATATAAAAGGAAAATTGCGTTTTCTTTACAATTCATATAATTGTTCTAACTCTTACTATATGAATAGATTATTCCCAAATGAACTATAACGAAACAAATTGTAACTTGTATTTCAATTCTTTACTTTCCTACAAAATGAACAGCTGAAGCATACCACGGAACTTGAATTATATCACATTTGATTAAACTGCTATTTAGAGGTCATGTATGTTCATATCGGAGACTTATTTGTTTTTTCAAATATGGAATTTTTTTTTTCACATTTGAAGATTTCGGTTTTTTAATTGCACTTAGCCATGCAATAAAACTGTCTATTCCGTAACATATAAATAATTGAGCTGTACTTTGACATTAAGGCATATGTCATGGATGATATTACAAGTCATTGATTTTGAAACACACAAGAACATTTTCCTTGATTTTATGAATTCCTAAAAGTATTATATGCATAATAAAGAAAGGTTACATCGCATCGGAATGGGAGAAAAGGAAAATAAATCACAATCAAACCCGATTAGATAGAGGATGTGTTGTAGATGCAAAGTTGTGGTCTTGTGGATATAATTTATTTCATTAGGTTCAGACCAAAGGTCAACCCCACACACCAAATTAAAGTCACTGTCCTAGCTAGTTTCTTGTTTGACAAATAAGAAAATAATAATACTCCACCCATTTTCATGAATTGACCGAAGAATAAATACTCCAAGCATATTTTCTGATCTAGGGGTAAAATAATTAAAATACAAGTTAATCCCAAAGTTCAGAAAATATAATTAAAAGGTTTCATATTTAATCACAACTCAAAAAATCTAAGTAGCTATTAGAACAAAGAAGGGATTACTTAAATTTATGAAAACTTTGTACATTAGGTGATGACCGAATTCGATTTGTTAGTAGGCCCGGATGAAAGCCAAGTCTTGAAGTTGTCCTTGTCTGTACTCCGGCTCAAATGGAAATGCATGGAAAACAAATCACAGGTTGGCCAAGTAGAAAGCAATTTCGATGATTAAGTTAGTAATGGATCGAGAGAGAGTTTAGTTTATATAAGATTATGGACTGGCCCGTTACCTTCTTGTTGAGTTCTTGATTGCTCCAATTAATATCGAGTAGTAACGGTTTTTTGCTCGTGGGTGATGGATAATTATAATTTTGATACGCCTCATAAGTATCTCTTTAATTGGTCTTTAATCCGTTGTAATCTAACGGATCCTTCCTCACCAGACCGAAATTTGGGCCAGGCTCGCCCCAGCCAAAAATTTAGGCCTAGTACTTTTTAAGTAATACGGATCCATTTATTTGGTGGTCTTTGTTGGTGTTTTTAACGTATAACAATAGTTCCTAAATCTATTGAATCACGAATCGGGGAAATACTATAAGTTATACAAAATAATAAATCATTGGATTACGAGTTGGCCAATAAACTTGGTCGAAAATAATTACAGGTTAGCGGAATTGAATTGCTCCGCAATACCCAAATAAGAGTATCTCCAAGATAGTCGCAAGCCAGTTGACGAACCCTTCCGTGCGTTTCTTAGAATGATTAAAAATTGGCCCAAGATAAAAAGTGGAAAAAGAAATAATTCTCTTCCCACGAGAGAAATTAGGCCGAACAAGAAGAGAGTAAAATGAGATTTTATTTCTTGCAAATAAAATGTAAGCATTAACCTTTCCCAAATCAAATTAGTGCCATATATGAGCTTAAAGTTTGAGGAGAGTTCCAATAGTAAAAAAAACTCTTCAAATCTTTATCGTTGTACAAATAGAATGTTGCGGAACCGTCTACATCAAATAGAATGTTTCGAGAACAATAAACCTAAATCGTTCTGGCACAAGTCAATTCCTATGTCAGGATTCGATTTTCGTCCCGTCGTTTCACTTCATGTTTCGCTTTATACTTTCGGAAGTTTAATAATATTATTTATTATATAGTTCGGTTTCTTGTTTGTGTGCTGACTGCTTGGGGCCGGGCGACAATACTAATATATTAACGATAACCGACTATTGTAGTAATATATAGATTACGAAGCGGACCTAATAAGCCATTCGCCAACCACAATGTTGATGCTAGTAAGTCCTAAATATAATTGTCCGGCACAATAATATATAGTGAACTTATATAGATGGATACATATAAATCGGATATGCAATCTAGAATTGTTAATGAGCGTTTATGAATCGATTATCTGCATGTTCGCTTACTTCCACTTACCTTTGGGCCGATTTATGATATAGTATCAACAGGTTTTGATATAGCATCCACGATTCTTTCGATGCTCGATTTCCAGCAGTCAAATTTTGGTAAGATATGTGTCACTAAACTCTTGCACCCGCATTTCTCTTGGTTAATGGATAGGTTAATATGATATCCGGCGCTCATAGCTGGTGGCGGCCATCCAAATCACCACTTTAACTCTCGAGATTACAATCTACCGATTTATCCGGTTGTATGAACCCCCTATTATACCCAATTTCCATTTATACTCTCTTGTAGCGTACCCGGAGCCATTTTGCCATTATAATGCTCTGTTATAGGGGCGTTTGACGAATCGAAAGCATATTACTCGATACCCATGAAAAAGCGTCACTTTCGAAAGTCTAAAATGCGTCCTTCAACATAAGTTACTGAGAGATTCTTCTTGGGACATACAGAATAATTACCTTCGAGTTCATGGCGGTAAATGGTCGATTACTACGACTTATTTGTTTGATAACTCGTACGCCCGTGTGATTGATTAGAGTATCCATACTCCGCGATCGAAAAATTGATCAGCACAATCAAACACATACTAGTCGTTTGGTATTTGAATTTCGATGGTGAACACCTAACTAGGGAACGAACAATCTGATTATTCTCTTAACTTGCTAAGAGGTTTTTCTTTTTTTTGGATCACGTATCGAGAGACTTCTTTAGAATAACATAGATTGTTGGTGAAATCAAAGTTTTGTCGGTTATAGTAGCGTGGTGTATACATTTGCCTTGCTTCCGTCATTACTTATAATGATATAGTCTCGAATCTTGAAGTTGATTCAAGAGCATTGTCGCACGTGGTGGTTTATGACATTTAGATAAATTACTAGCTCCGGCTAATGCAGCACCACTTGAGCGTGAGAGAAGAACATTACTTAACTGCTTGGTATGCTTATCTTAGTGTGGTTGATTAGGCTGAGTGTCTGCGATAAGTAATTCTTTGACTTCACCGATTCTATGTAGGTGTGTACTTTTTTATATTCAACTTATTGCATGATATCACTTTCTTAGTGCATGTTGGTCCGATAATGAGATCTTGATTCTCTAGCCCGGTAAGCTATTAGAGATAACCATCTTTATCATGACACCAATCTAGGCAACTTTCAAGATCGGCTTATCGGTGTTATGTCAGACTTCTTCTTATTCACAACTTCTCATATTATGGCTTGTTCATTAACTTATGTGTGCATCAACTGTTGTGGATCCGGATGATTTAAAATATTTGTGATTAATTGATAATTTCTCCAGTATAAGAATCACCTTGACTTGGATAAATTTTGTTTATCAGTCCGGTATTGTAAATATGGACATTTTCATTTAATTAATCATTTGTATTGTGATAGTTATCTATTTCTTAATAACCTGGTTATCTTGGATTAAATATGCTTTTATTCAAATCAAGATTTGGTATATTAAACTATCTCCGGATCCTAAATCATCATCTGTGTTGTTCACGATTGTATTCTTCAAAGCATCACCTTTTATTAGGATTACCATTGTAGCAACAAGTTCAAGTTCATCTTATAATTTGTCAATTTCTTGACTTGGGGTGAAAGTTTTATAAGATTTCTGAACTCGACTATTATGGAGCAGTTCCATATCACATTGTGATGTCCTAGATGTTGATTAGTTGATTTACACATATTTGTCAATATGTGAGCTGGGATGAAGTGGATATGTAATATGGTTCTATTAGATAAACCTAGTTTTATCTAGAAATTAGAGAATATTAAATGTTCATTCAAGTCGACTCTCAATCATTTGAACTATTCAAATGTTGTTCATATATTTCTAAAATAAACTACTAAATACATACGTTTGTATGTCACTAAATTATTATACTAGCAATGAGAGTTTTTGTATTCTCATAAATCTTGATTTATGGTTCTCAACAAATATGTTTCTTTTGACATTTAATTTTAAGTCTACGAAAGATTACGGGATTATGAATTTTAAGTGTTGTTCACATTTTGATCATATTATTCAAAACATATGATTTCTAAAGATTCCGTCTGTACGATCTTTCATTAATGGGATTATACTCTTACCATTCATATTGCGTTAGGAGATGAGAATTCAAGTTACTTTACTTGAATTCTTGTGGGCATACATACTATGATAAATTCATGTTGGTCTAACTAACATAATGGAGATATTATATTATTTGTAGCTTTTATGTAAGGATTAATAAACAACGAATTGAATTAATCTCAATGCATAAAATAAAACATCCATGTTCAAAAACATAAACGAAAATGTCATTCCTGATCAAAATAGGATGATAACTAGACAATACGTGTAATAAAATAGTAGTCTAACTAAAAACGATAAAAGTTGGTCCTCTGGTGTCGTCTCATAACGCTCCAGGTGGTCTGCACCATCTCCAGCAGTCTTCTACTCTGACCTGCACATTTCAAGAAAAGTGTCAGTATAGCGATTAATGTCAACAACATTATCGTATCAGAAGTGAAGTATCTCAAGTCATAATATGACAGTACCTCTCAAGACGGATCTGTGATAGTATCACGTCTCAATCCAGGTGGAAAAGTCCTCCTGGCAGCCTTCCTTCGATGACCGAAGTAGTTGAAGTAGCCATTCTTCTGTCTCCTTTTTCCTTTGTTCTTCCTGCTGCAGTTTGTAACCAAAACTACAGGACTGGAAGTCTCAGGAGGCATCTCCTCATCCTCGCATATCAACTCATAAAATGAAGCCAATGCATTCTTCGTATCTAGTTTGTTGTTTCCAATAACATTATTGGGTGCTCGTAAGGGTAAGTACACAAGATTGTATTCATGGCCAGTTCTGGAGAGATAGGGATTCCAGAGTACCAGAGTAGCTCTATCAATCTCATCATCTCCCTGATGTGATCCTCTTTAGCTTTCATGCTGACCAAGGTTTGGAGCATCTGCATCCTATCCTTTTTCAGCCTCTGCATGAAAGAGAATCTCAACTCAGCATAGATCAAATCCACTCTTACATCGTGGTACTTAACCTTGATGTGATACGACATCGAAGATATCATGAGGCTCTTAACCTCAGCTGCATCAGTCAGGTACTGATCAAAGTGCCTCTTGTCTTCAACCGAATCCGAGTCCTTTAGGGTAACCGGAGGCTCATTCAGTATTACATATTCCATATTCTCATGAGCTAGAACCTTCCTCAAAAATCTTGACCATATGTCGAAGTTATGGTCGTCCAGCATACATCTCTCGAGGTCTGATCGAAAAACACTCGCAGGGGAGAGAGGACTCATAATGAACTACAGTAGAAAGTCCATAAAAGAAAAACTTAATTTATATCTCATAAAATATTCTATAGCCCAAAAATAGAATAACTATACTAGTGTTTACAATCCCACTAAACACACAAAGTATACCAAGAACTCACATAACATAAATCGGACGGCAGCACTACATCACATTCCGATTTAAGCCATGTAAGCAAGTGTACTATCACACAATTACGACTCGTCATAATCTTGGGATTACCAAGAGTTCATCCTAGACTGTGTTGGCAATCTCTTATGTCAACGGGCCCACGTCGTACATTGGAAATCACCGTAAAGCAGACCAAACATACTGAACGTAAATTCAGAATGAATAGTGTAAGTTCAGGTTCTAGAACAATTAACTTAGACTATTCCATCGGAATGGCATCCCAAATGCAACACGTCTGCCATACTAGCAGGTCCATGCACATAAGTGATTCTATCCCGACTTTATGTTTGGTATGACATTAACTGCTTATTTATCAGATGGGATTTGTTATATTTTATTTGACTCTGATGACCATGTCCAGTATATCAATCAAACAAGCTAAAAGAATACACTCATGAGGTATAAGGAAATATAACATGTTATTGAAAATCGTGATATAATGGTTAATGGAAAATATTTCCAAACTATATATATAGTTTCGTAAATAATTTTTCCATTGGCATATCCGCTAAGGTAGATCAATATCTAGTAATTAATTATCTCAAGTTTTATTGCATTCTTAAGAATAGAAAACTACTACACCTTAAGTAAGTATCTACATGTCATATATACGTATATATAATACATAGCATTATATCATAAAGTCCATAACATCCATCATATATAGCATAATATATATGCATGATAGGTAATCAAATATTAAACTAAACATACATAGCATGGATGAAGCATAAAGTAGGCACACTCATTACATGTCAAGAATAATCAACAAATAAACCGTTTAATTATCTAAGTGTAAAGTTACTAATAATCTAATTATAGTCTCCGTTTAATTTCTAATATTAAATAATGATTAGCATTTCCAAAATTACTCATTTTACACTTATGATAATTAATTGCTAAATTATGTTATAATTTGAAACTCTAATTATACAATAATCATAGGTCTCAACTCTAATAAAATCTAATTCGAAATTCATTTTATTAAATTTTAACCGAAATTAAAATTTAATCAAACTATATTTATTAGCTTTAATTGATTTCAAGGAACAATTAATATTTAATTTAATCTAATCAGAACCAATTATAATGTGAATAATATAATTGATTAAAATAATTTTCATCGAGATATTAAATTAGTTCAATTCAATTGATGTCCAATAAATCAATTTAGGCAAAAATCCATCAAAAATTGAGTTTGGTTCAAACCAAAACTCAATTGACCCACTTAGAAAATCAAATGGACCGAAAACAGCAGCCCAAACGCGTGGCCCAGGAAGCACGCCCACCATAGCCCAATCGTGCAAGTCACACGCTGGACTAGGAACTCGGACGTCTGGCCCAAACGTCCAAACCAACACCTCTGCCACGTCATTGTTGACGTGGCACGTCACGTCATTGATGGCGTGGCATGTGGTTGACGTGGTTGTCACATGGATGACACGTGGCACTGCCACGTGTCAATCTAATCTGGACCGGGTCCGAGTCGAGTCAGGTCAAATGGGTCGGATCGGGTCAGGTCAGATCGGGTTTGACCTGAGCCAACTCGGTTGACTTCGAGTGGGATGACGCCACTGCAGTCAATCCGTTGACCTTTTCTGTTTGATACAATTCGGAATAGAATCGATGGTTTTTACTCGTTTCAATTAACATAAAAATTAATTCGGAAAAATCCGAAAAAATTCTTAAAAATCAAAAAAATTATTTGAAAATTTTTCACATTGATAGATTTCGAAAATAATTAACTTTTAATTAAATTTAATTATTTTATTGACATAATTCATTAGATATTTAAACATATTTAAATCCATTCAAACATGGAAAACAGTCCAAAAAAATCAGTAAAACAGTTTTTACATAATATTTACATAATTGTAATCACATAACTTGAGCTCTGAGGCCACTGTTGGTGTTTTAAAAGTATAACAATAGTTCTAACCTATTAAATACGAATAACAGAATACTATGGATTACACAAAAATAATAAATCATTGAACTAAGAGTTGTGTACCTTTTGGTCGAAAATAATTACCAGTTGGCGGTGGAATTGAAGATAATCCACACCAGCAAGTTGACGAACTCTTCCGTATGTTTTACTAGAACGATTAAAGCTAAACTAGGAATAAAAGATGGAAGAGAATTACAAGAGAGGGGGTCGGCCGAACAAGAAGTGAAGAAAGAGGAGATTTTATTTCTAAGCATTAACCTTTTCCAAATCAAATTAGTCTCCTTATATAGACAAAGTTTGAGGAGAGTTCCAATAGGAAAATAACTCCTCAAATCCTATCATTGTCTAAATAGAATGTTCTAGAACCATCTCTATCAAATAGAATGTTCCAGAACAATTCCATCCTCATCCATTCTACACGCCTCACACGTCCCATCCCTATGTCCCGGGATTCGATTTTTCGTCCCGATCGTTTCCTTCATGTTTCACTTTATACTCGGGAAGTTTAATAATACTATTTATTTTATAGTTTGGTTTACTATTTGTGTGTGACCTCTTAGGACGGAACGACAATAGTAATATATTAAACAATGATAACGTTGTGTATTAATATAGATTCTGACGGGCTGTGTGTAACCTCTAATGTCGATATGGGGTAAGTCCTAAAATATTAATTGTCAGCCGCAATAATATATAGTGAACTTATGTAGATGGATATATAAATTGGATGTATAATAAAATTGTTCAATGAAACGTTTTATGACGTCGATTATCTCGTATTTCGATAATCTTCCAACGATCCCCAGCCGTTCACGAATTAATCAATTTTTTTGGATTGATCTTAGGCAGGCCATTACTCGTAAAATTATCATTAGGGATTTACACTAATTGATTAGGGATCGAGACCCTGTATAACTAAAAACAAAAGAAAGTAAGTAACAATTGGTTACAAAGTAAGTGAAATTGATGTTTACCATATTACTCCGTATAATTAATGGCCAAAGCACATCCTATACTATATATTATGTCTAAGAACATTCACATTAAGTTTCCTTAAAGTTATTTTAAGGGATTAAAATTATGCAAAAAATAAAAATAAAAAAATGGGCTTCACGTAGAACATAACTTGAACAGGTAGGTATTCATACAACCTATTGTTTCTCCACTCATTTTTTTTCTTTTTTTGAGCCTATAAAAAATAAAAATTAAAAAAAATATTTTCGGCATACAAATACTCTAAATTAAAAAGATAATATTTCATTAAGATCCATATTTAAATATTATTTAATTTTTAAAAGAAATTAATTTTATCTTAAATTTCTATTGATGTATTCGATTTTTTGATTTTTTAGGTGTGAATAATAAAGGAAGGTAAAGAGCATGTAAAAAGTGAATCACAAAATAAAAGGAGGCTATGGCGGTTGAGGAGGTGAATTTTTAGAAGAATTATAGGGAAGTTGATGTAAATGATCGAGGGTTACATTGATGATTCACCAGAGTGAAGTCGAATTTTAATATTTACATTTTTCACGCTTCAGTAACTAATGTTCAAGAAATTAAATAACTCTTTGCGGGCTCATATAAGCGAGTCCATTTGAGGTCTCCAATACCGTATTCAACTCGATTCATTGTTAACAATACTTACATGCAAATGAATTGTGGTCGTGTTTTTAATGTTACAATTACTATTCCATTAAATTAGTGATCAAATTGCAACCATCCGTAAAACAAAGGGAATTGAAACCATGCTTATTTATCATTGGAGATTATTATAGCCGGGTTCGTGAATCATGCTTATTCGACATTATGATTTTGCGGACTCGTTAAATTGCGAATCATACTACAATAATTATTTATAGTCACGGTACATACTATTTATTTATTTATGGATTTTTTGCCCAAGATACTCTAAACTTCATTATAATACAGATTTATTGTTTTATGCAGACGAAATTATATCTTATTTTCTTTATGCTGTGTACGGCTGCTAGGCACAATTTTACTACTTAAAATATATAAATAAAATGTACCATAGCTTAATCTGGGTGAAATAACTATTTTATTTCTACGTTATATCATAAGAACAAAATATTAAATGACTATATTATCCTTATATGATTATTTTGTCACCTTTCTTCTTAATTATAGAAACTAAAGTATAAAGGCAGCATTTAAATATTTTACGTAATTAAAATAAGCCGCCATAATTTCTTAACTTTAAGCACTCTGTCATTTCTTGCAATAACATTTAGCCTTTCACACTGCCAATGCCCTTTACCCCCTTCCCCCATATAGCCTCTGCCCCCGCCCTTTGTAACCCCATACATTACCGTACAGCAAATCATTGTGCCATACGTCCAGTACCGCGTAGGTGGTACCCGCCCCCAAATTTATAATCCAGCAACTCCACCATTTTAATTTGTTTAAAAAACTTGATACCAAGAAATTGATATGGATTCAATAATATCACTCACTCCCTTAAATCCATGTTCATCAATTTTCCATAATCAAACTATTAAACCCATTCTCCATATCAATTTCAATCGAATCAATTCTCCTCATTTTTCCCCAAAAATAATCCTTGACAAAAGCTGACAACCCGATCATTTTTTAAACCGAACCGGAGTTTTAATCGGAAATTATTATCGAGATGATTTTAAAGTCAACGAAGATGATGATGACGTGGATGATGACGTGGATGATGCCGTGGATGATGACGGAGCTTGGATTTTTTGTGAGGTTTTTGGAAAATATTTTCAAAAAGATATCTAGAAAAGCTAGGAAAGATGTCAAATCGGTTTTGCCTTTCAACATTTCTTCTAAATTGGTACTGTGTGACAAAAGGAATTCTATATGACAAATTCATTTTTTTTCTTTTTGTTCAAGAAGTAGCAACAAGCTTTTGGGGATGATAGTGGGGTAGGAGTAGAGATAATGTGTTAAAAAATAAAAAGGGATAGGGTTTATTTTAATTATGTAAAAATATTTTAAAGTATAACTCTGATACTGACCTTAGTGTTAAGATAAAATAATTATTTTAATGACACAAAAGTGAAAAAAATTAGGTCTGAGATAATAAATCGGATAAAAATAATAGTTCGAGGGGTGATATGAGATAAAAGGAAAGTACAAGGGCTGTCGAATAAGTAGATAAGTTAGCTACATACAAAAATTATGCAATAGTTTAGAGGATGTCGGCTAAACTTTATTTATTGGGGAGTACCGACTATGATATGGACTTTTTTAGTAATTCGTTATTGAAATCGATGATGACCTGTATATTGCACATTAATATTGACCAGTACTGGCTACCTAACAAATGCATAAATCAATCAAGACAATATAAATTGATTGACGTGATTATTAGTGGTAAAAGTTTGATATGAATGCAAATCTTTATCATTGACCTGGTATACATATTCTCTGTTTCTTTTTAATTATCTTTCTAATCATTTATATACAAATTAAGAAAAATAAAAGCGGTAAAAATACGTTGTGATATAAAATATTAATTAATTAAAATTATAGGTGATTGTTTGATAATTTAATAATAAAAATGTCAAAAAATATTAAAATATAAAAATATAATTTTTTATGCTAAAAAAATAAGTATTTTAAAACACAAAATTAAAACTAAAAAGATAATTAAAGAATAACATACGGAGTACTTATGAAAGGTGTGTGAAAACCAGGCCTTGATGAGAGACATTGATGAATGTGATAAATATACAGTAGACAATTAATTAATTTCACCGTAGCAATAAACTAATGAAAAAATCGCCAATAAAGTCAAAAAGTTTATTGGTTAAGTGAAAATGTGCAACTCTTGTTGGAAAAAGTGGTGAATAGCTAAGAGGCAACTAACGTGAAACAAATATAGTACTCCAGTAGTATTTATTTATGGTTACCAATAAAGAATTCAATATCATGTTAATAGAATAAGAAATTTCAGTGAATTTATAATGCCTTCCTAAGTTTTTATGATCGATTGACTTCATAGTGAAATTTCATGAATTCTCACCATTATTCATGTAATTTATGCATCAAAATCAATATGTAATTTGAATATTATATTTTGTAGTAATATTGGCCCACGTTGACTAGAAAGTGTCAATCGATCGTGTGTGACAACTGACGAGGATACGCCATTCGGATTCTCTAGTTTGAGAAGAGTTGTAATTCCTTGGCTTAAGTATGGTTCATTGGATAAGATATTAGGAGATAATAACAAATTCTCTATACAAAAAATATGATGAATGTATCTGATGTCACCTTTTATATAAATAATTAGGTAAATATTTTATTTCATTGTTTGATTAAATTCTAACTACTTAAAGACATCTACCATAATTAGACATAAATCCTAACTCCTTTGTGGTTTTTTAACTAATAAATCCCTAAATCGTATGTAATTATCTCAAACATTAAAATCAATGACGTCAAACCTTTGAGTAATTATGACAACGGATCAACAATAGAAGATCCCCATATATTAATTATGATAATTTTTGTAAACTATTTTTTATTTTTGAGACATTAAGCATAAATTGAATCACATTTATGTGCTATTATAATATTTCTTTGATGTTAATAGTTAGTATTGATTTTATATTTATATGGGTTTTAATTATTCGTGAATATGTGGTTTTTTTATATTTTTTTATAAAGATTTTGAAGGTTTTATATGCAATATTATGCAGTAAAAAGTCAACTATATAATTCAAATGTCGAGTCTTAGGGTAGCATATATCACATATGCTCCTTTGGTATGATGGCATATCAAATTTATGAGTTATTGAGTAGCTTATAATGAGTTATTGTGATCAATTTCCTTGTCAAACTTATTGTGATCGAATTAGTTTGTTAATATAGATATGTATTGAACACAATTGTTAATGTTGACGTAATGGGCATACTAACTGACATTTAAAATTAACAGAGTTGCTTGAATAGTATTGCTCGATTGTATCGAATGAATCCGTTAATATAATTATATGTATTGAGTAGTAACATCATTTATATAGAGCAACATACAGTAAATAGCTCTTTGTCGAAATTACGTATAATGTGTTTAGAATTCTGCAAATGGTATACGTTTCAAGAAAGGCACTTACGAAAATGCTATAGTTTATTTTGCATATTTCAAATGCGGAGAAAATAGGATAACAATATGTAACTTCTATTATTTGTAGAATAATAGTTGAGCAGGTTGGCATACTTAGCGCATAAATATACTAAGATCGATCCTTCAACTTTCAAAATGATGCGAAAGATCAATCATTCAACTTACAGCTTAATCCAAAAGATTAATCCATTCAACTTAAAAAAGTAAACTAAAAAGTCTATCGAGTTATTAAAATTAAAAGAAATTAAAGGAAGATGAGTTAAGATAGCATCTACATTCTAGGAAATGAAAAATGAACAAATAAGAAATTGCAAGTATATAGCTCAATATCGACTCACGATAAATCAGCCAGCTAGGTCCTCCCGGCTTATGAAATTCATAATGTGAGACAACTTCCTCAGCTATTAGATGCAGGCCCAAATTATTTCCATTCGGTCTTGACTTTCTCTATGTGCCATGATAGCTCGGCCTTGTCTGCGGGCATTTGAAATACGAAATCTTAATTATTACAGTCAATTGTTCTATGACATAATAATTTTAAATAAGGTGTCTAAATTACCTATCAACTTGATGCTTTCTTTGTCCTTCGTCAGTATCTATTAAATTAAACATGAAAATATAATATGCTTAAATTAGTGATACACATGCAATATACTTCATGATTTAGCCTAAATAACAACGATACGAAACATAAAAAATTTTGTGATGTTGATATAAAGATTCATAGACATTAAATGTGATAAGTAAATGCGCCTCGAGTTGTTCTTAAATTTATTATCTTATTTTGCTCCATGCTCCCCATTTGTTATAAGCCCCGTACCAGCTCTATATTAACCATCCTTACAATTAAATACAAATAGGCCGGTGTTTAACAAAAGCGTGCAAATGAATTTTATCGATCATACTTTCGATGATTTTGCAATTTTCTTTATAAATCCTTGAAAATCACATTCGGATGTTTAAAGGAAAGAATAGAAAAAAAATTACTAAATAATAGTCTATCTATCAATATAAATGAGTACTAAACCCATGTCACACTAATTATTACGATGATGTTATGGTGGATGTGAAGCTACTCAATGCTGAAGCTGATATTTTACTTTGTGTTTGATACAAATTTGGAGAGATTAATTAGTGTTTTGAGTTTAGGGTTTTTTGAGAGAGTTTTGAAATTTTAATCGATTCTGTAGAAAAATGATGGTTGATTTATGTTTTATGAGGCGAAAATATGCAGTAGTGTAGAGAGTTTTTTGTTTGGTGCTAAGTATTTCCCTAACAATAATCTATACTATATATAATGTCTAATTTGACCCACAAATGAAATTAATTAATGCTTATTTTTCAGATTTTATCTTACATTGAATTTTTAATTTTTATTTTATTTTAATAGTAAGCTTTTTCGTAGATTGTAGCAAGCACAACGTGATAATTTTTACATAAACTCTTTCTTACAATCTTATACACTGTGATAATTGTCGCGAAGAAAATAAAAAAGAAGTTGTTTTAGTGATTCACTTATCTTTTATTTTACATGTAATTAAAACTTTTTTCATTTATTTCTTTTAGTTTTCTTTAAATTTATTTTTTTCATTATAATTCTTTTATAAAAATAATGAAATAATTTTAAGAGGAAAAAGCGTACGCATCTCTTGGAAAAAGCTGTGCATGCTAGTAAATATTAATAATAGTAAATGAAAAGATTTTACAAAACTATTAGTCATTATTCAATCAACGAATCTATAAATGTTAATTTATATTTGCTCAATCACTCAAAATATTTACTATCATTTTGATCGTATATACCATAATAATTAGTACAATTGATTCTTATTTCTACTCGTGTAAAATAAAATTTATTTGAAATATAAGTAGTTGATCTTTAATTTATGGCTTTTTGACCGAAATCCTCCTGAACTATCGTGTAATTTTTTAAGTGGTCTCTCAACTTTCTATCTTGCACCTCCTCTACTTTTCCTGGGCAGTCTCTTGAACTTTTCTTTTTGTCTAGGCAGCCCTGCCCCCTTAGATCTAATTTTCCATTATAAAATCGAACAATTTAATATCGTAAAAAAAGTTAATTTGAGTCCACACAATAGACAATTTCATATTTTATCTGAAGTTCACATAATTATTAAAATTTAACGAGTGAGGTATGAATCTACAAAACAGGTCCTAAAGATTGAAGACGATTGAAACCTGTAAAAAGGTATGAAATTTTTTCCGATCAAAAACCTCTAGAATCTGTGATCAGATATTACTATGTTATTAAGCCATGTAAGTTTTAGTAAGCAATATATATGAAATATATATGACAGTGTAGCATACATGTTACAGGTGGAGAGTTGGTTATACATGTTACAGGTGGAGAGTTGGTTTTTGGTGTAGTATCTAATACTTTATAATTTCAATGAAACCAGATTTATCATATTCGCTTTAGATATCTCAATAAATCATCGGTATTTAGCTGCCTACTTTTCCTTTTCGATGAAAGCTAAAAAATAGTTATATTTCTTCTTGGATAGTGTTGATAGGCTTTGCATAAAATTAATTGAGTCTTGATACTTTCCGTATTAGGGTGTGTACGAATCGGTTCGGTTCGATTTGGTTTTTGGCCGAAATTAGAAGCTGACTTTATTCAATTCTGAAAATTAGAAACTTCATCGGTTCGATTCACAATCAGGTTTGGTTAAGTTTGATTTTAAAACGATTTTTTAACTGTCATTATACAATTAAGCCATAAAAAACTATATACAATTAAAATTGTAATTTCAATGAAGCTTTCGCTTTTAAGATTAATTATATAATCTACATTACACATTCAATACATAATAATACTCTTATTACATATTTTGTATTTCACTGTATTAGTTTTAGAAAGGTTATATATATCTTATATTTCGTTATCACACGATAATGAACAAAGTTAAATCTAAATTACCATTGCTAAAATTAATACCAATCACAATCTTCTAGTCGTAGAAAATGATAATAAATGAAAATTGAAATCTACATAAAATTTAGAAATCGGTCGATTCGGTTCGGTCCGGTTATTTAGTAGAGCACAAGTAGTTCAGTTTTTCTCAGGAAGCCTTAGAAGAGCACCGCAGTTCGATCGGTTCCAAAAAATTCGGTTATTTTCGGTCGGTCCAGGTCGGTTTCGGATTTTGTGCATACTAGTCCATTACTATATATGGCGAAGTAGTGTCATTAATAGAGTTTGAGCAAAGTCAAAGTATTAGTGATATTATTAGATATTATATTGATATTATTGTACTAGATTTATTATTGTAAGTTGATATTATGATGATTTGATGAAATTATATTATTAGTTACCTAAAATAGGTGATACATATTAATTGACATAAAAAATATGATTTATTCTAGATAACTAATAATATATTCATTATAATTCGTAATCGTAATAATATCAATTATATTATCTCTAATATGATAGTATTAATACATAAGATTCGATTCGAAACAGTTCAAACCAAGTCAACGTTTCTTTAAACTCGATCAAATTCAAGTGAAATCCTCGACTTGGAGTATATTATTTATAAATACTTATAATCTTTATTATTAATAACATGAATGAACACATGAAAAATTTAATTCTTTCAAAAAAAATACTTAAATCAAGCTTAATCTAGTTGAACCTTATTTTTAAGGTTTTTGTCAACATTCAAGTTGAATCAAAGTATACTAAATGTATAGGTAAGCCTAGCAAAGTTGGTGGAGTAAGGTGAGCTTTGTATTAGAAAGGTCATGAGTTCGTCGATTCGCCACATAAATATTTAATTTCGGCGCATGCTTGCAAGTAGTGTGGTTCTTGGCGGGGCGTGTTGCATTCTATTACGCTCGGTTAGAAGTGCAAATACACTCGATGAGCGGTGGAAGCGATTGCCCCGTTATCAAAGAAATGCGCCCCAAGCAATAGCGAGTCGAATTCGGAACTCAAATTCTATAAGGTTCCATACAGTTCGACTCCTTTAATGCGAGTGGGACTAAAGACACATCGAAACAGTGTCAAAATTGTGTGAAATATCTATTTTGCCCTTAAATAAAATTTTTTCAAATATTATCTTTCTGAAATAGGAATTAAAATAGTAATTTCGCTTTTTTGCCTCTTTGGAATTAATAGATTTAACTCAAGTGCTTTTAATGCCTAGCTGGAGATGATCTTTTTCTTCTCAGTATGACAGCATAGCAATAGGTTTATTTGCATAGTACTATTTTATAGCCTATTTTATTTCACCAAACCAAACGAGGCACCTAGGTTTCAACAAGACCGCACCCTCTATTTTCCTATATATAAAGACTACTTAGAGAGTTGAGACATACAACCATAAATTCTCATATCTTTTCATCACCTTGTAAAGAACACTCCCCAACCCCCCAAAAAACTAGGAAAAATGGTTGTGGCAACAACACCCTCAATTCGAAGCGAAAAAATCCGACATATTGAACTACCCATCATTGACCTTAAAGCAGAAAGGTCACAGGTTGTAAAGGAAATTGTGAAAGCTAGTGAAGAGTTTGGGTTCTTTAAAGTAATAAATCATCCTATTTCTAATGATGTTATTTCAAGAATTGAACAAGAAGGTTTGGAATTCTTTGCTAAACCACTATGTGTAAAGCAACAAGCAGGACCTGCAAATCCTTATGGTTATGGAAGCAAATACATTGGTATGCATGGTGATAAAGGAGAAGTTGAATATATTCTTCTTCATACAAACCCTTTGTGCATTAGTGAAAAATCTCAAACCATATCCAGTGAACCAATAAAGTTCGGGTACTCATTCAATTCCTCTTCTTTTAGCTTAGCTCTTTAAAGTTATCACTGAAATTATATAATATGTAGTCTTCTATTATTATGTGATACTCCCTGGATAGTTTGTTTATTTGAATTTTTACATGTGATATTTTAATTTGGTGTGATTTTACATGCATGGTTATCATTATATTGTGTACGTATTATTTAAGAAATTTTCTTACATCATTTATTTGAACCATGCATCAAACTTTTTGTTACCATCTCGAAAGATTTGTCTATTGAATCACATAGGCACTAAAATGTATATTTATTTGATTATGTAGTTTTCTATTTGTTATAAAACAAATGAAAAAAAAAATCATTATTGGTACTTTGGGGAGCAGACATCTAAGAGTTGAGCTGTTTCTTGCTATCTAATTATAGGAACGTAGTTGACAAGTCATTTGAAGTTTGTTATCTTGGAGTCTTGGAGATGATTATAATTCTTGAAATAGATGTATCCAGCTGTAGCTTTGTTTAGCTTTATTTCAACAATTTTCGATAATCTCTACGGCTCCCAACAATAATATGTTTAATTTTGGTTTAAAATGCTATTATGTTCATGCAGTGTCGTTTTCGATTTTTTATGAAAAGTAGTCTCTTATATATTGAGCATGTTTTGTTACTGTATCGAGCATTATGAATAATTATAATTATGTGTTTTTGTACAGTATGCCATTGGTTCAATGCAACTATATGTTTCATGACTTGCACATATACATGAAATAAATTGTGGAACTTGCACTACTCATTTTTGGAAAAAGTAATTTTAGACTTAATGAATATTTATTAATTCAATTAATTCGTTCTATTTAAACAAGAGACTCAAAATATTTGCTACTATTAAGGCAACTGTTTGAATTAATACGTACTTACTGGTTTTGATTCATAACTAACTTTCAAATTTTTATTTTTTTCAAATTAAACAAGATTCAATCTATCAAATTTAATACTCCAATTCTTTTGTTTTATGATACCTTAATTATTTTCTAACATTTAAGTGATGAAGGTAGATATATATCAAATGGTATGTAAGGTATGTAGATTGCCAAATTTAAAAACGAATGGATGTCAGGTAGATTGCTACCACACGTAGATGCTTGGACCATGGTAACATGATTCTAGTACAATAATCTATTATGCTCCATTAATAAGCATCTCCTATCGTATTGTCCAATTTCTTGATGTACCAAAGGCTCCTTATATCATTTTCATATGTGGAGAAATGAGTATAATTTTACTTAGTTTCTCATTTTATTCTTGACATCCTCTTTTTCTTCTCTCTTTTATTAATTCGGTTTTGTCCTTGTAAGGATTTGATGTGAGCAAGATACATAATGTGGTCATCACTAGTTTAACTCTAGTGGTTTAGAATCCTAATTTTTAATTAGGAAAACCAATATTGTTAATATTTATAATAGTACAATTTATATATATATCAATTCTTTGAGTAAATTCACTATAGTCAATAAATATAACTGTTGGAGTGGATAAGAATGCATGCATGACTCATAATACCAATACGAAATCAGGTAGATATATATGAAAGTTCAACAAATGAACAAACACCATAAAGCTAGAATCAATGACAAGTCAGTTATACATCAAGAAGGTCTAATCAAATCAAGAAAAGTAGAAAGCTCCAAGATATGGGGAAAGCTAAGAAGTGACCTATTTTACCCAAACTAGTAAAATTCACAATTTACTATATCATCATTCCTAGAGACCATATGGGCAAAAGGCAAAATCCCAATTTGTTGTAAATGCTAATAATAAACTCATTATCCATACATTCACTCATCCAGAAAACATTCATCCGGTTACATGTGTATAGTCTAGTAATAAATGTTTGAGCACATAGAATCTCAAGAATTCAAGTTTGAATCTTGAAAGTTACAAACTTACAATATAAAAATTTCATGTAAGTGGATCTTTTGGTAACCGGGTGGTGGCCTTGATATATAGATCCTTAACAATGTACTCCTCGAAATGCTTAAAAGGCATTACATTTTTGAAACTTTCGCGATGCCAGCAGGGTTAAAAGCGTAAATAGGCTACAATTACACCTTGAAAAATTATAAAAATTGATATTTGAAAATATATATTGAAGCTTAGTCCCCAACAGATTACATTGGTATTATATTATTTCTTTATAAATCACAATAAAATTCATGAGTGAAAATTTAAAGTTTAATCCAAAATATTGAAATGGAACATCTTTTGAAATTGAGGGAGTAATATTGATTTTAAACTTTTCCACAAACTATCAGTCTGGATTTTGGAACGCTAAGGAATACTAACTCCTTTTGACCAAAGCAAACATTTCATCTCATTTTCTGTGTTCTTTGATATGTTGACAGATGTGCAGTGAGTACTTATATCAAAGAAGTTAGGGAGTTGGCATGTGACATATTGGAGCTGATGGAAGAAGGGTTGGGGGTCCCACTTGACACCTCGGCATTGAGCAAGCTAATCAGGGACGTTGAAAGTGACTCACTCTTAAGGCTCAATCACTATCCACCACTTAAAGATACTAATAAGGACACGTCACCTTCTTCAATTCACCATCAAATTCAGAATAGTTGTAGTAGTAACAGCAGTAATAACAATAGGGTTATTGGATTTGGAGAGCATACTGACCCTCAGATTGTGACACTCTTGAAATCTAATGATGTGGGTGGCCTTCAAATCTCACTTGAAGATGGTGTGTGGGTCCCTGTCTGCCCTCAACCCCCTTCATCATTCTGTGTTTTTGTTGGTGATATTTTGCAGGTACAATGTCCCTCCACTGTTTTTTACAATATGGTTATATCATATTTTCTTTCGAAACGGTTTCATTCTTTTCACACGAATAAAATTATATACAATGCTTATGGGAAGGAGGAAGTATCATTTTGGAGTATCTAGCTCTCTTAGAACTCTTTTACGAAGTCTATATAGAGACATTAAAACATGTTGGTATAGACGTTTTACGTTTATCATATTTTTACTAATATGATATCATTTCGAGTTCGAATACGAGTCAACCAAGTTGACAGTCTTTAAAAATTTTAATGAACATGTATTGAACATGAAATTAAGACATTTTATGAAGAACAAATTGATAAATAAAATAAAATCAGAACACCCTTTTAATCACATTGAATACATTTTAATGAGGGAGAAGAACCCTTTTAGTTTTTGTAACTATCTTGCAATAGTCTTTCAATGTAATCATAACCATGCATGTATCTTAATATATTGGTACTCGTATATGAATTGAGTTGACTGATTGAGAGTGGAGACCAAGTCAATCTGTTTCTTTATTTCTCTCATCAATAGCCAGATGATCAGATACGATGTAACTATGCATGTTTTCAGATACAGCTAGTGGATAGATAAATCAATAGATAGATGCCTCATGTATTTGCTGCAATATTTTCAGTCTGGTCTGATTTTATCTGAAAAAAAGTGGAACATGTTCAGCTTTATGTATTTGAACTAATAATTAATGTTTTCATTATCGATATAAAACTTTGACTATAAATGATTCATTCTGTTAACTTTATAAGCTCAATTAATTTTGATTTGTGTATTGATGAAGGCCATGACAAATGGAAGGTTTCCAAGTGTGAGACATAGAGCTATAGTGAACACATCTGATGCAAGAATGTCCATGGCCTACTTTGCAACCCCACCACTCACTGCTAAGATAAGTCCCATCCCAGAATTGGTGACTGGAGATAATAAAAAGCTCTACAGACCATTCACTTGGGCAGAATACAAGAAAACAACATATGCTCTCCGCCTTAGTGAGACTCGTCTTAGGCTTTTCTTGGTTGAAAAAGATGCATGAAGAAAAATAGAGTTATTATTCTCGAGAGTCTAATTAAATATTATTCGTAAGTCGCTTGATAACCTGGACCGGTAACTATATAATGTGATCGACAATAGTATTATTATTATATTATTATTGGAGAGGAGTATGAGTATAATCTTTTCTAATAGTTTTTATTTAATTTGTTTCTCGTCTTAATTTTGGTTCAAGAAAATGGAATTTAAGTATGTGTTATATATACATTATTAGTGCATGTTTTGTTCATCGGGTTCTGGTGGAAACAAGTCAAACAACAATGAAAATACTTTTATCATTCGATTATGATAATACAAGACATTTTCATTTATTGAGGAAACTTTTTAAGATATATACTAATGGTCTTGATTGTTTTTTTTCTGAAGATATATATACTCCGTAAATGCCAAGGTTTGAAATAAATGTTTTAGCACTGCTTATTAAAAAGGCTAACCAAATACATGATTCTTAAAACATAAAAAATTAAATTAAATACAACAACTGATGTAGTGCAAGAGGTGAAAATTAAAATATGATGCTATTGATATGCTATAAATGAAAATGGAAAAATGAAACCACGAAAAGATCTCCCGATTTGGCTAAAGCTTTTTTACTCGTTTAAAAGTAGTGGAAAAAAATGGTTTTCATGTTTTGTTACAAATTGAATTTACAAATATTTGAAAATAAGTAATCGAATGACATCGAAGTGCAACCAATGATGCCATGTTTCACCTATATAACCTAAAGATCATAATTTGAGGCATGATCACGAAATAAGTCGTAAACTAATTTTAAAAATTGACTAAATTAATATTGATTTGAAATGATATGTAGCTTAGTAGCTCACCATTGGAAAATCATCATTTAGATGTGCTAATCAAGTTAACAAAGCTTAAACAATCGATCAACTCAAAAGTGATTATATATAAGTATATCCTCAGTAACTAAAAACATAAAATATAATCCTAGCCAAACAGGTCCATAGTAAATCAAATAATGATTTTTACACTCTATTTATTGATATGATTATCACACTCCAATCATTTGCTACTTTTTATCCACTCTTGCACTAAAAATGAAGTGTCATTATCACACATTGGAGTGTAAAAAATCAATCACGTCCAAGTTCGTAGTTTGAGCTCGAGTATTCTTCAGCTGAATAAAAAAACTATAAAAGAAAAAGCTACAAGTATTGTAGTTCAATATAAGAATAATAGGAGAATCAAAGAAAGAACTCTCCAGTTTCTTTAGACTATGTATAAGAGGAGATTATATGAAAAATGCAACTGATTCTTGCTGGCCATCTGCTGGAACTTTGGGGTCAACACTGATATTTTAGCAACAAATACAATAAATCTAAGTGTGGTGACTAGTCTATGTCTCTACGACAGATCAAGAAAATGGATCATGAACTATCAACTGTAGGAATATCACGCAAATCTAGACCGGTGGAAGGCGAGTCAGAAGTGAGTGAGCCAAGTATTCCGTCAGAACTCAAAGTCGATCCACTCTGCAGAAACACGAGCATATAGTGAAACTCAATGGACAGATTAGATTAGAAGAAGACCATGGCATGATGCTTTCCTATTGGAGTTAAGATTATGTTAATGTGAACACTCGTGTTTAGTTGATTCATTATGCCGAACATTTCTTAAAATTCTAGTAAGCGTATATGATATATGAGCCTTCAACTTCCATATAGAATTAACCAAAGAAAGTGGGAGAAAGTGAAAGCACCTCTGGCTGGAACCTTACCAAGTCCGCTCTAGCCATAGCTTCCGCTTGAGCAATTCTTTGCCTGAATGCCAGAGCCATCTCCTCTGCCTGATGGCAATAATATTATATGATTATGATCTATTCAGAGTAAGAGGGAAGACTGGAAATAATATTTCTGTCTCATCTCTTAGAAAATGGCTCTATTAACTAGTGTCGGATAAAGCATTTGGCTTGGGGTAGGGACGGTGGGGGCTTAGATACGACACTGCTTCTAACATTCAAATGGGAAATATTCCTAATCTTCGCGTCTCTCAAGCTTGTTCTAGAGGTTGTTCAGTGATGATTCTCTTAGAATAGCTTTTCTGTCAAAGATCAGACAGGAGCTCCTCAAGTTCAATTTTTTCTTGATGCGTGACTGCTCGGCACCTCAGAAATCTCCCATAAATGTCTCAAGTAAGCTATAATAGATAGCAGCCACTGAAAAATAAGCCACTAAAAAATAAGAAAGCATGGTGGAAAGTAGGAGGCGTTACCTTTTCAAAGACAAGCTTTGGGTTATGAATCATGTCACCTGGAGTGGGCTCAAGCTTCTTGGTAGATAGGCTCACACGACCTCTCTCACGGTCATGTCTCAATATCATGACCTACGACAAGATAGAATATCAACAAGGACATTTTATAATAAATTACTCCATACTTGTCATCCTAAACTTTTACACACTAATTAAGAATTATTAGAGTTTTATATTTAACCCTTAATTAATTAATAGATAAATACTTGCCAATAGAATGATTCTAAGATGACTAGAGAATTTGTGTATTGGGAATGATAAAGAATGAGTCAAGAAAACTAAGAGAATTGAGAAAACAAACTAAATACAGGTGGCATGCAATGTTATATTGTTAATGAGGACATACAGGAAATTTTTTGCTAAAAATGCATAGAAATTGTAGAACGCAAGTAATAAAAAAACAACTCTCCTAGGCAAGGATGACAAGTATTAACAAGAGGAGGGATTATAAAGGAACTCTTGCAGGTCATATGATCATATTCACCTTAAGAATATCCCCAGGTTGAAGCACTCTTTCCATGTCAGAAACACGTGCATGACTGATCTGGCTAATGTGCAAAAGACCATTGATCCCACCAATGTCAATGAAGGCACCATATGGTTTCATGATCTGGACAGTTCCTAGAACAACAGAACCAATACCAAGCTGTGCCTGACTATCAGCCATGGCCTTGCGGTTGCTGAGCACAAGCTTGGACTGTTCTTCATCAACCTCCACAAACTTTAGAGGAAGCTCCTTCTCCAGAAGATCCTCCGCACTTAATTTCTGATTACCGAAGGAAATTTAAAATGTACCTTCAGAAAGGAAAATATAGATTGCAGAGGAAAGACAAGACATGGTTTTCATATAGAGAGCCCCTGATAAAGTAATGCTCAAGTCATTTGTAACACTACATGGTAATCTTAATGTTTCTTAATAGGAAGAGAAACATATTTGGCATGAAAAGTAATGCACTCTATAAAATATCACTAGATTGTAAATAAAAGAAAATTATCTCACCACCACAGAACTTGAGACCTGGCGAAAGTTTCTGCGGTATACAAACTAAAGAGTCTTATTTTTTTCGTCTTCTTTGAACTTATAAGCTTCCAATTTCAAATAAATTTTCAATTTCACTTCTGAGAGTTATAATTCCAAAAGTGATTGTCGTTTCAAGCTCTAAGCACCATTTTTATGAACTGAGAAAGAGATTGGCAATTACTTTCATTGAGCTAGGGAAAGTACATACTGTACATATCTGGGAGAACGGAATAAACCCACGGAGACCCTCTATCACTGTCACTACTCCTCCGTTGTTTGCACTAACAACCTGCAGATGTAGATCATACCATAGAGTGACTTACAGCAGTTACAATGTAGATCTTGAACAAAATAAATGGTAAAATAGAGAAATGTCATCTAAAACAAAATAATATAAGATATAAGAAAATAAGTGTGAATTCGGGCGTGCAATACACAAGCATATACCTACCTTACCCTTCACAACTACATCCTCAGCTTGGAGTTGCCTACATCGTTCCCATGCGAGCTCATATTGGATTGTGCGTAAGCTCAAAACCAAACTATCATCCGACTCGTTAACACCAATAACTACGAACTCTTCACGGATACCAGGAACAATGCCAGCCTCTTCAACATGATTGATATCGTGAATGGACGCCTCCTGTAGCGGCAAGTATGCAGATGATTTAGCCATAATGTCAACTAATGCTCCGTTGTCATCTGTCCTAAAAACTGTTCCTTTAACCTAAAAATAAGGAGAAAATAAAGTCAGCTCAATCCTCACCAACAAAGCCACCTCCATATATTAACAGAATGATAGAACTGAAGTCTGAGGCCTTTCACGCAATCCAAATATAAAATAGCCATCCTATGTGTATCACTTGAAAGCCTTAAGCTAACTTCAGGTGTTAATTTGAAGGTGTTCAAAACCTTATAATGACTTATGTAAGCATATAATTAGACAAACTGCTAAAAGAGAAAACTCAATTAGATTCATCGGATAACACACATGCATGGTCATAAGAGAACTAAACATTAGGATTTAAGTCAACAACACATGGACTCAAGATACCTAGTCTGTATGTCCTCAATGATTTACAATTTCAAAAAATATATAGACATCTCGAATTTAATTGATAACTTGTTCAAGAATATGAAACGAGCAACAGTTCAACCACAGAATCCAATCTCTCTCTCCCCGCCTCCCCCCACACTACCAGAGCAACCTAAAATTAGATTGCAATAACTGATCATATCTCACAGATACGAGCCAACATCATATAGAACAAGTTTTGTTTTTACCTACTATGCATTCGTACATATACGACTACTACGAACGCTTGACAAGCATAACATGGAAAAATTAACACAAAACCATCCCTTCCTAGCTAGAATACACAATCAAAATTACCAGTAAATATACAAAAACATACAAAAAACCCAATAAAAAGTTGTCATCTTTACACTGAACCTTAATGCCAACTTCATAATTCAATTCATATTTCCCAAAATCACCAATAAATATTCAAACACATACAATAAAACCAATAAAAGTTGTCATCTTTACACTATACCTAAGTGCCAACTTCATAATTGCAATCCAAATTAACAGTAAATATATCATATAAATACATACAAAAAATTAATAAAAGTCCCCATCTTTACACTATACCTTAGTACCAAGTTCATAATTAAAGTCATACTTCTCAAGGGCAGCATGGAAATCATGAAGAGTAAATGCTAAACCATCCATTGGAGTAGTATGGCATCTCTCATATGCATTTTTAAACATCTCTTTAAGCCTAGCTCTTTCAATTGTAGTGGGATCTTTCACTGCTGGAACACCTGGAATTATCACTGCTGATTTTATTGTCACTTTTCTTTTTTGTTGAATTCTTTTCTGCATTTTCTTGCTTGATTTTGTTGTGGAGATTTGAGGTGATATTAATCCACTAATTTGGTGGGATAAAGATGCCATTTTTTCAAGTTCTTGTGAGTTTGGTGTTGAAATGGAAGGGCACCAATATACACGAGGGAGCTAAATTCACACCAAAATAACGTTAAAAATGGTCAAATGATTATTTTGCCCCTCATTAAGGGTAGTGTTTGAGGAAGTTTTATTTAGGGGCAAATAGTTATTTCAATGATTTTTAATACTGTATTGGTGTGAATATAGTCGGACTCAATATACACACATCCAAACAGTAATTCGTTGAGTGGAAGTTACTGTTTTACCCTTGTAACGAACAAGCTGCATGCTTATAAGCTAACTAACGAACGGGTTGCAGGCTTATAAGCTAACGAACGCATTGTACATGCTAGTATAATTATAAACATAACTTAAGCTCGCAATGTATCCTCACGTTTATATGAAAACTAACATGACAATAATTCGTTACTTATCTTAAAAACGAATTCTTGACTTGTTAGTTTGCATATAAACACATTTGTTCTTATTTATTTCAAGAAAATGCAAAATTACGTAAGAATGAATTAAATAATTATGCAAATGAAAATTACAAAAGAATGAATTAAAAATAATGAAGAAAATGCAAATTACATAAGAATGAATTAAATAATGATGATGAAAAATGGCTAAACGTTGTTCGCATGCAACTTGATATTCTAGCGACGACGTGGTTCATATGTCCCAGAAATGTGTTGAATAAGTTAGACTTATCTTCTTATATCATTTCTAAACCTCAGCTGAAGATTCGCTCATTTTTTAATACAACGTTATCTTATAATAGGATGATCAAGTGTTGGTCATGTGTAGCTACAATTAAAATTTGACCAACGAAAATTCATAATTTGAGAGACCTGATCTTTAAACAATATAAAATGATTCCTCCGCTTCATTCCCCAAAAACCAAATGCTTTTGATGTCGGTCCCTTGATCCAAGATAGTGAAGGCAAAAGTGTTCCCCGCAACGTTAGTAAGTGCCTCAAATATGACATTGTAGCCACGACAGTCTATTCTGCAATGTCATCCATTTATCTATTGTAAGTCGGGCCCCATGTCGAGATATCCTGAACAAGGTCACAACTGTGCTGGTCTGCTAGAGTTCTTAAATTTCTCTTACCTCTCTTATCCCTAAAATTACGGCATGTTTGTGGTTAAGAAGAATATTCTAGAATTATGCTTTAGGGACAATTTTAAATTCTCACCCCATTTCCTCTTGGTCACTACATCAAACGGGAAGGTTCTAGAATTTTCTCATTTCTTATTCCTAAAATAAAGGCACATAAAAAGCTAAGTAAAATATTAAATAATGATTCTACAAAAGAAATTTCGAAGCTTTCTCCCATATTTTGGTCGAGCATGGGTATAATTTCAATTGGAATTTTGCCCCAAAGTTCTACATGTTCCATTTTAAAACCCCTAAAGTTATAATTAAATTAGCGACTAGCCATTAGAAGTTGGACTTATTAGGCTCGATTGACAAAGGTCATGTACTAAATAATGTTAACCGAGCATTACATATTAGTACATTGATTATGAGCGACCTTGTGCCCATCATGCTCTTAACGTCATCTCGAGTATCCTATCATCAATATCGCATAATCTAACGTGATATATTTAACTTAAACTTAAATGAGTTAATCGGTTGTACAATCAAATTGTTCAACGGGCACTATTTCAAATATCTCATATTTCTAACACTTTACTTGCTCCTTGACGACATTTGTATCAAATGATTCCTTCGCATCGGGTTTTCCAACAATGAAATTTAAGGTAAGATTATTGTCACCAAACTCTCACAACGATTATTGTCACTAAATCCTCAACCGTAGTTTCCCCTGCTCACCTAATTAACGCGACATCCAAAGACCAAGTTGAGATGGCCATCACATCGCCATTAATCCACCAAGATTGTAGAAAACTACCGATATATCAGTTATACAAATCCCGTGATGATTATAGGACTTCCACCCTACATTTGTAGCATACCCAACATAGTGTCGCGAGTCTTCCACTGACAAAGACAAAAGCACACTACTTTGTAAAACGAATCCTGCCACGCATGTCTAAGAATCGCCATTTAACCATAAGTTCTGTGAGAATTTTCTTAGACATGATATGTTATCTTCTAAGTTTCTCACGGCGGTCATGTCCAACTGCACTACATCGCTTCCACATGTATACCCATGTAATTGATTAGAACATACTTTTATCTAAGAAATGTGATCGAACAACCAATCACACACTAGTCGCTTGTGCCTGATTCCAACTCGGGCTGGAACACTCTTAATTAGTGGACAAATAACTTTAATGCTCTCTAAGTCGACAGGATCTTGTTCGATCATGTATCCGAAGACCTCTCTGGGAGAACTTTAGATTGTTGTGGAATCAATTTATTATTTGGGCAATCATATACATATATAAGTAATTAATATATAAACAAGGTAAATATATTTTATGAATTTAGAAGTTAAAATTCACATTGTCTTGACAATTGAAACAATTATAAATAAAACTGGCTCCCACTAAACCTAACACCACTACATACATATCTCAATCCAAAGATTAAGTATGTGCTTATCATGTTTGATTTGAGTTAGGGGTTTGGTTAAGGGGTCCGCTAAATTATCGTTTGTATCTACTTTACATACGACTACGTCTCCCCTTTCGGCTATGTCCCGAATGCATGGCATTTCATACCGCTGATCAAGCGATGTGATCTTAGTTCTTAGTTGAGCAATTACACCAACAAGTTGTCGCATAATACGCACCGATTCTCAATGCTAGTACCACCCAAGTTCACTCACGAACTTGATCCAAAGATGCTTCCAAACTTGTTTAGTCCCACACGTACCTGCTTCGTTAACGCATTCTCCAAGAAACGCTCGCCAGTAATAATACAACTGTGATCGGTATCTAAAATCATTCTTGTTTGTTTGAAACCGGCATTGGTGTAGCCTTCATCAAGAACTCATCTTCAACCCAAATGCCATTATATTATAGTTGAATATCCAAAGACACATCCTCGTTCTTCTTAAGTATTTAAGGATAGCCTTTGTATCAGTCAGTCTAATGTACATTATCTCAAGACATGATTGCACCACTGCTACACTCAAAGCGCAAGAAACGCCACATGATGGATCCTATGGCCGAGGCATATGGAACCTTACTCATACCCCGCTTCCGTATGGGACTATCGTATCCACCAGAGATAATCCATGTCTCATGGGAAGATTACCCTTCTTGGAGTCTTCCATGTGGAATCTATGCAGAAACTTATCGATGTAGCGGGCCTGCCTCAAATTCAATGAGCTTTGAACTATTCCTATGGATTCTCAAGAATAGTATCGCCTTCTAAATCCCTTCATTGAGAAATATTTACACAACCACGGTTGACCGATTCGAGTATTAGGTATCGCTATTTCAACTCATAGTATGTCGTCCACATACAGACCAAATGCAATATGGGTTCCCACTAACCTTCTTGTATACACAAGCAATCTTCTTTCTATTTCAGCAAACCAAAAATTTTGATCGGTCAATAAACGGCATTCCAACTTCGGATGTCGCTTCACCTCTATAAATGATGGCGCGTAGTCAATAATCTTCTAGGTCCTTTCGACATGTAAACCTCGAGGTTGTGTCATGTACACGCCCTCTTCTAGATTTCCATTCGTGAATGTCGCTTACGCCCATCCGCTTATTCTGCATCGCATTATGCAACAATGGCGCAGAATCAATGATTTAAACTTCAACCGTGAAAAGGTTTCATCATAGTCTATCTCCATGAATCATGACATATATTCGCTACTAGTCTAGCCTTATAAATGTGGACATTTCCGCCTTTGTCCAGCTTTGGCGCTTAAATACCACTTGCACTGGCTGGGTTCGCACTGGCAAGTCGACAACGCCCATACTTCGTTGCGTACATCGAGTCGATTTGATTTCATGGCTAAAAGCCATTCCTTCTATCAGCTTCTTCAGAGGTGTAAGGCTCATCACTTTCAACTAAGAAAGCTCGCACCATCCGTCGGGTTCTTTGACGAGTTCTATTGGGATCGCCTTGGCTGCTTCAGTCTGTAATTGGCCCACTCTTTTCCTCATGATCGAGCTGAACCCTTCTATGTAAGAGGATCCACTTCCCGAGGGATTAAAGGTTAAAGAATCTTCCTCCCATTCTTGAACTAGTTCAAGATTATTTTTCCCTATCCGTTTTTTCCATGAATTCATGAAGACCCACATTTGTGAAACAAAGATTTTTTTCTCGCTTAATAGAAATAATAATTTCACGCCTTTAGGGTATTCAATGCAGCATTTATCGGATTTGGGTCTTAGCGTGTCTTTAACCTTCAACATAGACTTCACGTCTCAAATCCTCATATACTATCTGGGAGGCTGAACTGCACCCCATGGAGTTAAGGGAGTTGACTTGTTGGAACTTTATTTAGTGTATGCATTGCAGTTTGCAACGCATATCCCCATAGATTGGCTGGTAGTATTGAAGTACTCATCATCGATCGAACCATGTCTAAAAGGGTTCGATTTCTCCTTTTAGATATACCGTTGTGTCAGGGTGTTCGGCAGGAGTAAAGTTCTCGCGATATTATACCGCTAGCCTCTCGTATGCGATTCAAAGTCATACCAAGTATTCTATTGATCGGAGAACCTTGGTTGTTTTGTTGAGTCGTTCTCAACTTCCTTCCGAAACTCTTCGAATACTTCAAAGGCTTCATAAGTTTATGCTTCAAAGCAGATATATGTAAACATATCCGGGCCGTAGTCATCGCGGTTGCTTATAAATATGGTAAACACTTTGCAAGCGCTGCAGTTCACTGGTCCATACATCGGTGTGTATGATTCCAACAAACTGGCCGCCTTTCACCGTTCCAAAGAAAGTATACTTAGTCATCTTCGCCATCAAGCATGAATCGCATAAATAAAACATTCAATTCATCCAACCGTAGAATTCTATGTACTTTCGCCTTTTCATGCGCTTTGTCAACGATGTGACCAAGCCTCGCAATGCCACTGTGTATGTTGATTCAACTCATTCGATTCTCTCCTTTTTAATATTCACATTATAAGTCTCGCTTTTGTGCTCCAACATGTACGTACTATTATCAAGCCGTAGCAAGCATTCATAAATCATCTCATTTCTAGAAATAAAACAAATATCTGCCCATTTATAGAAATCGGTAAAGCCCTCCATAATTAAACAAGAAATGGAATAGACCCAAGTTGTTCGTAGAGCATCAATCTAGTTTTGGAATGGTACTAGTTCCATTCTTCCTATCAACCAAATACTTACGCCCGCTTCTAGTACCCCACAATGATGACACTCTAGCCTAGATTCAACCTTAGAGTGGGGGGGGCGAAGTTTAATGCTAAATTATTCCCTTTTTTGAGTTTTAATTTAACAACGCGAATTACAAAACAATAAGAATATGTTCTAAATGTGATAACCCGATAAATCTAAGCTCAGAATGATTAACAATAAACAACAAGATGATTAGTAATAATATAATGATGACTTAAAGTAAAGAGTGCGAAAGTTAAGAAATACAATACACGAGATATTAGCGAGCTTCGGTTCCTCTATTTCACCGCCGGCTTCTCTCCAACCTCGGATTTTGGCAAAGATAACTAGCACTTGAAGAAATGTTTGATTACACACAAGCAACTTCTCTCAAGCCTATTATCAAACACTTACCTACACTAAATGACCTGCTACCCGCTAAGGATTTCAACTCCCAATCAACCTAGATCGGGGAACCCAAGAACACACTCTAGGGATTTCAAAGTACTACCTGAACCTGTAATAAACCTACGCTTCCCACACAAGGATTTCACCAAAAACAATAAATGTTTGGAGAAAGAATGAATTGTCACAATAACTAGGGAAACTCTCAATAAAGATTATGCAAGTAATAAATGTAGAGTTATGACTTTTGCCTTTGCTTATCAAAGAAATAAAATGCTCGTAAATTAGGGTTTCAAATAGTTGCAAAGTTCTTTAGGTTTGAAAAGAGGGGCTTATATAAGGCACAAATTTTGAGCTGAAAGTTGCTCGCATCGCGACCCCATCGGCACTGGGGCCCCGATGAGCCCCATGGACCAGGCAACGGCTATAAGCCCTCTCGCAGACCTTATCGAGTTCAGTGGTCTCGATCATCGGACCCTATCGCACCGGCCCGGCGGGTCTCATCATCGTGACCCGAGACCCTCTCAAGGGTCTCGGCGGTTCAGTGTCAATTCCCAAAATAACGATCGCTTTCGCCACCTTTAAACGAATGCCACACGCTCATTTGCATTTGAGACTTAACCACGAATCAATCTATACTTAAGATTTGAAACTACGGACCTTCGATTTTCAAACACAATCAAATAAAATGGCAAAAGTCTATACTCACAAATTTAAAACGACAAAATACTTAAGAGTAGAGTTTCCTTACAAACGCCTATTAATAAAGAAGAACACGAGCTCCTTGAAAGGTTTGGCGTTTGTTTGACTCATCACGAGCCTCCGAACTTCCTCGATCAACAATTTTAGCACTTGAACTTATTTAGAATAACCGAATACATGTTCACCGAAAACGGATTAATTATTAAATCAATTTGTTATCTTCAAAATAGGTTTGAATGGAATCCCCATTATTCAACAAACTCCCTTTTTGATGATAACAAATTGATTCTATGCTATGGGAAGAAAATGTAGCATATAAAGCGACGCCCTCAACATAAGATTCCCAATGTTTTCTTATGAACAAAATATCCATGGATCTATATAAGCAATGAAGTTTAATATAATAGTTACGGCACACTCCATAGATAATAAAACACCAACACAAGCTATTATAAAAAAGACATCCAACAATGTGCATAAGAAAACTAAACACTAAAAAAAAACCAACAAAAGCATAAGTCTAAACATTCTCCCCCTTTGAGATCATCACAAAAGGGGTATAAAACAAGTCAAGCAAGTCATAAACAATGTCATAAATAAGCATAAACAAGACAATTGGTCCAAGCCATCATAGTCCCTTCAATTTATCTTCGGACCTCCGCTTGGCTTGTCAAAGAAGGATCCCATACCATCCGCGTCCTCATCATCATCAAGGATGTAGTCTTCGATCCCAATCCCCGGAGAGGCACCACCGTGTGTACTCGGACCCGCAACGCCGGTCCTATCGCCCACCTCGGTCTCCTCATCATCCGAAGTAGCCAAATACTTTTTGTGGGCCTTCAACTTTTCATTACCATCGCCAAAACAAGAGAGGAATTTCATAATTCCTTTCACATAATCTTTAAGCTTCTTGTTTTCTTTGATGATAATCCCTTGATTCTCCTCAATGACTTGTTGCCTTCTAACAATGTCATTTAGTCTTGCCTCGTGGTCTTGAAATGTTTTACTCCTCACTTCCCGAGGAGCCTCATCGCCACCATCATCATCATCTCCCTCTACATCATCATCATCATCCTCGTCATCCTCGAAGTCCTCGTCGTCATCATCCTCATCATCCGAAAACACCGGATCCTCCAAGTCATCTACCTCCCTGAACCATTTCCTCCCCATAAGTGTTTGGATGGCCTTTCTATCTTCACGGTTCGCCATCTTAGCTTCCCACTTCCACCAAAGTCGATTATTGTGATATGCGATTGCAAACCGAAGTAGTCCTCGTGATTCGACGCTCCCCAATTCTGGTATACCCCTGGAAACCCTCTATCTCCTCCCCAAGATTCCATGATGTGTGTGATACATCCCAGAAGTAGGTGGTCACTGCCGCCAGACAATTTTACTCTAATGCCGCATATGGAAGGCAAATGTAAGAGTGGTAGATTTATCCGCTATGACGAAGAATTTGTAAGTCGTGGAGTTCACCAACCGACTGACTCCTATCCCGAGAACCCACGGAACCAATCGACTGACACAAAAAAGGTGTTCACAAACCTGGGGCCACCCGTATACAAATGTCAAGTAAAGCACTTAAGACAATCAACCACCCCTTCTTCCTAAATCCATTTCTAAACCTCGAATTATTCAACCACTCGGTCACATCTTCCGCCGACTCAATCTCCTCACTCGGAGGCCACATATCCACAAAGATAACTTGCAACTATTTCCGCATAACCCGAAATCATCTCTAAAATTTCTCAACTTATACTTAAAAGATCTACCACCAAACTCCAACTTAATGTTCAAATTGTTACTACTAGTGAATAACATGTTCATAAAAAGAAATAAACCCAATCCAAAGATATCGAGGACTTACAAAAGAACTTCTCCCATTTCTCGAAATTTCACCAATTCCCTTAACGGAGCGCCTCCAAATCTCCTCCATCATAGTAGCCATCATATTGGGTTTGGCTAAGTCTTCCACTTTTCCCTCCTCTAGAGGGTAATTGATTCACATTTTCTTACAAGCCTCAGGATTGGAGGAACTTCCACCTCGTATATCGACTGCTCAAGATTTTGGGCTCGGGGTCCTTGCCCCTCTTTTTGGGTTGTTTGGTGTGGTTAAGCCATTTTTTATGAGAAATTTGAATAAGGAATGGTGTTTAGGTTGATAGAAAGGCAATGTAGCAAATTTGAAGTGATGAATTTGTGAATTTTTGATGAATTGATGAAGGAAAGGGTTGAATGTGGTGGATTTGGTGAATTAGGGTTGAATAATTTTGGAATTGTGGTTGAAATGAAGTGAAAATCGGCTGAAATGGTATATATAGGCTCAGTTCATCGAGACCCATTCGAGACCTAGGGTCCTGGCGAGGTCTCGAATGCGCTTATCGGTGTGGTTATAACCTACTTCCAGACCCATTCGAGAGGGGGGTCTCATGGGGTCTGATCGTGACGGAAATGAAATTCGAGACCTCATCGGCACGGGGTCTCACGGGGTCTCACGGCCGCATCGGGAAGTCCTCAACTACCTCTGATCTGGGACCTCACCTGACCTGCGGGTCACGACGGGTCTCGATCCCACACACACAAAGTTAATTATCCATACATCCACAGCCCACACAAATCACCATCAAGCAAATCTCCACAAATAAACTCTCAAAAACAACCCGAAGCACATCCAATCAAAACAACCATCCATAATTCCATATCACCAATATCTTCAACAACGACACGCAACCATAATCCCTAATATCCACTTAGCATCCTCAACAATTCAATCCACAACCATTTTTGGACAATTTCATCATTTGGCTCATCATCCCAATAAAACAATATTGACATAATTTTAAGCACGAGTACGCAACAACATACAAGCATTTAAGATGGCACGATAAGATAAAAAATTACTTACTGTAAAGCATCAAGCATCCCTAGCTCACGCCTACGGCAAATTGATCCTCTCAGTGGTTTCATAAGATGTCCGCAGTTGACCATTTGTCCCTACCTAACTTGAGATCACGTTTCCTTTTTCGCACATGGTCCCGACGAATAGATGACGAATTTCAATGCTGGGCTGGGTCCTCGAAAGTGTCGCACCGGATTCTTGGCAATATTTATGCCACTTGTGTTGTCACATAACACCGAACTTGTTCATTTGATCCCGAATCCTCCAAGGTTTGTTTCATCCAAGCACTGGAGCAACACACCCCGACCGCCACATATTCGGCCTCCGCCGTTGACAATGCAACACTATTTTGCTTCTTGCTAGACCATGAGGTGAGGCTATGTCCTAAGAAGTGACATGTCCCACTTGTACTCTTCCTATCAAGTGTGCATCCCGCAAAATCCGCATCCGAGTATCCCACAAGTTCAAAGCTCTTGCTCATCGGATACCAAAGCCCATAGTCAATTGTCCCTTTCACGTACCGAAGGATCCTTTTAACCGCTTTAAGATGAGACTCTTTGGGACATGCTTGAAAACGAGCACACAAACACACGGCAAACATAATACTGGCCTGTGGCTGTAAGATAAAGAAGGCTACCAACTATACTCTACATATTTTGTCTCATCGACACTAGTACTGCTTCGCCCTCAGTTTAGCTTGCTGATGCTCTACATGGAGTTCCGATCACTTTTTGCATCTTCCATCCCTACTTTTATTCTTTCAGAACTTGCTTTGGCTTATGAATATGTCAGTCTTCACCATTTGTTTTTACTAAGTCCAGGAAGGAAATTCACCTCCCATCACGCCATCTCGAACTCACTTGTCATCATTTTAGCAAATTCTTCACACAACAAATCATTAGTAGAACCAAATAATATCATCACATAAATTTGAAACTACTATGAGATGTTTGCTCGTTTTAAGGAAAGCGTGGAATCAAGCTTTCCCTTCTTGAACCCATTCGCAACTAATTAACCTCTCATACTGTGTTTCAGTGCTTGTTTTAAACCGCAGTGTTGATCTATTGAAACTTGAATTATATAGTTAGATCATCAAAACCTCGAGGTTGTTTTACAAAAACTTCCTCATCCAAGAAAACCATTTAGAAACGCTTTGACATCCATTTGGGTGTAGTTTGAAATCTATGCAATGTAAGGCTGTAATAATACGAATGATTCCAACTTAGCCATCGAGTTAAAGTTTCATCAAAATCTAATTCTTCGACTTCATTTATAACTAACAAGCATCACTTTTTTATTTACTAAAACAACACCTAAGCCATTAAGTTTATTTCTAAAACCCACTTTAGTCCCAATAATGGTTTTGCACAGTATTTTTCACCAAATGCCAAACTTGCATCTTTCAAATTGTTCGTTCTTTTTGCATAAATAAATCCTAACCTGATCTTCTAGAGTTTCAAGAACACAAGAGGCACTACTGGTATACAAAAGCACCATGGAGACAAACATTATTTAGATTCTAGTAGTTACCCCTTTAAGATATTTCACCAAGAATGAGATCCGGGATGATTCTTGATGATTCTCGCCTCCTTAGGAAGACTTCAGTCCGCTCCAGGAGATAATCATCCACATCTTCGCGTCAACATGATTATTAGTTTGTTCTTACAATCACGCTTCCTCGCTTCGATGCTTCGGTTTCGAGGCTCATCAATTCTTTGAGAATTCTATCCAATATTAACACCACTGAATCATCCCTCATCTAATACAACTTTCTCAACAAACGGATTAGATTCATCAAAGTTAACATGAATAGATTCTGCACAATATTGATCCTTTTATTGTAGATTTATATATGCCTTACTGTTTAGAATAACCAAGAAAGATTGCCTCATTAGATTTAAATAAATTTACCCAATCTATCTTTGGTGTTTAGAATAAAGCATTTTACACCCAAAAAACTTTAAAGTAATCAATACTTAGGATCAAAAGAGTCTAACAGTCTTAGAAATAATTCTATTGACAAGTGTGAAGACAAGCGGTGTCCATCAAGATGTCCCCAAAGTACTTTTGGCAAGTTGTGCCTATTCAACATGGTATGATTCATTTCTTGAATAGTCTCATTCTTTCGCCCACGACTCCATTTTGTTGAGGTGTTCTTGAGGCCGGGGTGTTGCGCTGATTCCATACTCCCCACAAACACATCGAACTCCCTCATTTTCGAATCCTCACCCTCCCGTGACGCCTCCTTGCGGCCTTGAGACCCCAACAGCAAGACCACCACCCAAGCAACCCCGAGTAACGTCCACAATAACAAAACATATTTAGAGCCACCTAAACTCTCAATATCCATCTCACCAAACAAGTCCATATGTAGCAAATCAAGCACATTGAACATGAAAATGGCCTAAACCACTGATTTACCACCTTATATGCACGCAAAGTTTAACTTTTATAGACTAGGTGAGTTCCACGTGAGTTTTCTACGCAATTTAGATAACATTTCCAATACTAGCATAACATTCATTACCTATCAACCGAATCAAAATTAACATAATATTATCTACCTGATGAACCAACAACAAGTGAAGATGAAGCATTTGAAATAATATTACTTATGTTTTGAAAACTTAACTTCATAATCATTTTCACACAATTGGCTCACACTTAGCAATTCATCAACAAGTATTTTAAATTTGGAACAACCTTTTCTTACCAATATTCTTACTCTAGATTTGGTTGTTTCGTTGTTTGCGAACTTACGCTTTCCAACCCGCCTGTCAAGCTTTAAAAAAGAGCGAGGCATCTCCGTCATATGCCTTGAACATCCGCTATCCACCATCCAAATGTTTTCTTTTCTTGGATGAGCGGCCTCCTACAACACAAATTTCCCACTTTCATTCGAGGTACCCAATGTGATTCGGGTCCCGTGGTTGGGGTAAGAGGATGGATTTTCTTACGATCCATTTAGGTCTTAGACTGGGACATGCGTGCCCATTCTCACTAACCTTTGTACGACATTTTGAAGACTTATGATTTCCTTTTTCACAATAAGTGCAAGTGAAATGCGGTCTTACGAATTTAATACCGGATGATGAAGCGACATTAGAGTGATAGGAGTTATCGTTTGAATAGCCTAACCCCTTTTTGTTGGTTGGACAACGTTGAGCCTCAAGAATTTCATTTAACTTGTTTGTTCTCACGTGTATGAAGGAGAGATTTCTTGAGTTCAATATCTTCAACTCAATCTTTTAAGATTTTGTTTAAGCTCCAATTTTTCAAGAAACCGCTATTTTTCAAATTGGAATCAAGCTTTAACAAAGTAATTCTCAAGAGAGTTGTTTTTGGCGAGCAAGCTTTTATTAGTTTTTGAAAGTTCTTTATTCTTTTTAAGCAATTTTTCAAAGCTTTCTAATAACTCGTTATAATTGTTGCTTAGCTCGTCAAAATCACTACTTGATTTCTCATCATCACTAGTGAGGTCATCATCCGAGGGAGAACAGAGCAAGCAGGTACTCCATTGAGTCTTGTGCTACGAGACACACCACGCGGTAAGTTTCCACCCCGAGTCGGGACTTCCGGGATTGCCATCCCAAGTGCCTTATTGCCTCTGCCACCCTGAAACGTCCCACTGCCACATCCAGCCAACGCGGATCCCTGACTCCTCCGTCTCCCCGCCCTCCACACTCCCCGTGATTATCATATCTCTTGAAGCTTTTATGACCATGATCATTGTTGCTCTTTTTGAACTTGAGAAACCTTTTGAAGTCTCTAGCTAGCATGGCCATATCTTCATCATCTTCATCACTTTCTTTTCTCATGAACTTTTTGTACTTTGGCCGCTACAAGAGCCACTTTCTTCTTATCCCTTATTTGTACTGTTTCTTGCGATGACTTCCTCTTCCGCTTTCAAGGAACCAATGAGCTCGAAAGGGGAAGAATCTTGATATCTTTGGCTTCATTGATCGCACAAACCTTTCTTCCATTTACTTCTTCCAAGGAGAAAGTCTTCCCAGAGAATCTGCTGTCGATAACGGTATCAACCTCATATCTTTGATGGACTCTCCCGGACATTTCGGGTTTTGACATTCTCGTCAAAAGTCGCATTCCCTCGTGGTTTTCACTGACTAGAACCACTGCATGTGTTTCTAACAAGTCCCATATATTTCTCATTTACTGCATCCCTTTAACCTCGAGCATATTCTTCCATACACATCAGACGGTGGAGAACATGGATGGCCTTTGAATTTAACTCCACCTTTTGAGTTCCTCATCCCTAGTACTCCATCCTCTTCTTTTATCCACATCCTCCATTGAACTTCTATCAAGGCGGCGCCCAATTCTTGCATGTTGGCTCCTCTTTCCACTTTGGTCAAATTCCTACGAGTTCGCTCGAAGAATTTGATACTTCATTGGAACGAAGCGGACCCTGATTTATTATTCTCCATAATTTGTAGTCGATGCTTGCACATGATACTTGAACGCGTTGCACCAATAATCATAGTTTGATCCGTCACAAACGGCCTCAGACTGACCTGTCTTCAACACAAAAAGTTCTGAGCTACCAATATCTCATTACCCATGATCTTTTTCTACAGATTTTAAGCTTAATTAATGTGAGAACACGAGCTCGATACTCAATTGTTAGCCTAGATTCAACTCTGAGGGGGGTGAATAAGGTTTTACGCTCTTTTGAGTTTTAATTTAACAATGCGAATTACAAAATAATAAGAATATGTTCTAATGCGATAACCGATAACTCTAAGCTCGAGAATGATTAGTCAACAATAAAAACAACAAAGGATTAGTAATACTATAATGGATGACTTAAAGCAAAGAGTAAGGAAGAAAGAAATACAATACACAAGATATTAGCGAGCTTCGTTCCCTATCGTCACCGGCCGGCTTTCCAACCTCGATTTGGCAAGATAACTAGCGCTTGAAGAAATGTTTGATTACACACAAGCAACTTCTCTCAAGCCTATTAATATCAAACACTAGCCTGTACTAAATGACCCAAGCTACCCGCTAAGGATTTCAACTCCCCAATCAACCTAGATTGGGAACCCCAAGAACACACTCTTAGGATTTCAAAGCACATCAACCTTAGAATAGTAACCCTATGCTTCCCACACAGGATTTCTCTTACCTAAACAATAAACGTTGAGAAAAAGAATGAATCACACACAACTAGGAAACTCACTATAAAGATTATGAAGTATTAAATGTGAGAGTTATGACTTTTTGCCTTTGCTTGGTATCAAAGAAATAAATGCCTAAATTGGTTTCAAATAGTTGCAAAAGTTCTTTAGGGTTTTGAAAGTTATGGCTTATATACGCACAAATTTTGAGTCGAAAGCTCGCATCGTGACCCCATCGGCATCTCGGCCCTCGATGAGCCCTCGATGGACTGTGGCAACGGCTATAAGCTCCGCTTCCTCAAAGGTAATTTTATCAGGTTCAGGTCTCGACATCGATCTCTATCGGCACTGGGGTCTCGGCGGTCTCGATCATCGCGACCGAGACCCTCTCGAAGCGGGTCTCAATGGTTCATAGTGTCAATTCCAAAATAACGATCGTTTCAAGCTAATTCTCGAAACGAAATGCCACACAGTTATTTGTACGAGACTTAACTATGAATCAATCTATACTTAAGATTTGAAACTACGGACTGATTTTCAAACACAATTAAGTTTAAATGGCAAAAGTCTATACTCACAAATTTAAACGCACAAAATACTTAAAAAAAGAGTTTCCTTACAAACTTATAAAAAAGAAGAACACGAGCTCTCTTTGAAAGGTTTGGCGCTTTGTTTGACTCCATCAATGAGCCCGAACTTCCCATCAACAATTTTAGCACTCAACTTATTTAGAATAAACCCTCATCATTACGTTCACCGAAAAACTGGATTATTAGTTCGATTAAAACAATTTGTTATCTTCAAAAATAGGGTTTTGAATGGAATCCCATTATTCAACGTATTACCCTATCATTTTTCTTCTTGACATTATTCTTGACGCCTGGTGTTGCCTGGTCGGGGTTTATAAGACTCCATGGTCGCCTTTCATTCTTGTTCCGTAATTAATCGACAGAGTTAATGCCTTCTCCCTTCTTATGGTTCGCTCGCATTGGTGATCATACCATGCAACCGATAACTAATTTTATAGATTCCATACATGTTAAGTTCATCACAAAGTTGTTGAACGTAGTCAAGCAAATCCACTTAAGTACGACGTGTCCATCGCCAAATTCTCGAGACAAACAGCTGCTTAGCCAAGCCTATCGACCAGTCTTCTATCATCTTTGCGACATGGGACCTCACGAGGTTCTCCATTGCCCAACTTACAATAAATGAGGGCATAAACAAGCATCGCATTCTCATTGCATGCGCTTCGAATAGTTTCCAAATAAGGAGCACGCCTCAGAAGCGCTGACGCTGAATTGAATCAAGATTCCTCATACCATGTTGTTAGGGCACACATCGCTGGCATCGGCCCTTATGTCGTTGGTAAGAAGTCGTGCTCTCCTCATCACCTTTTTTAGGTTCTAAGGGAAGCTTCCTGGTTAGCACGTATTCGTTCTTTCGCACTCTGTAACTATTCTCAAGTTCCTGCCCACCTAGAAGTTGGTTATCTTTGCATTTTCCAATGCGGATCGGAGAGTTTTGAGTTATTAGTGTTGGATTCAGTTTTATTATATAAACAAAGTTCTAATACAAAATAATAGAACATTAATACTAGTGCTTACAATCCCACCGAAACACAAAGTATACCAAGACTCCATACAAATGGAACCTCGATCATATTGGTAGTGGGATCAAACATCAATTATGATAAACATAATTCTGGCGTCACTAAAAAGTTCAATACATTGTATTAGCACCTCTTTTGTCAATGGTCCGATGTTCAGACAACGCGGTACCCGCTAAGTAACCAAAACCACTTATGACAATTTCAAATGGACGTAGTCGCTCGACTTTAGACTCGAATCGCTCGCACTTCCCATCGAGAGCATCCCAGAGACGCAACGTATGTCATTCTAACATGTCCGTCCGCCCAAGTGACCTTACCCGACTTTAGAGTTTGGTGTGACAATATTACTTAACTTAATGGTGGGATTAGTTATACTTAGTCATACCACGACAGGCAGACATACATTTTATGAAGCAATTTTGTATCACATCAACGTAAGACTAAATATAACACTGAGATACATGTTATGACTTACTAGAAAAATACTCTGAACTTATTCTGGGCTTCTTAACTCGCATTAACTATTTTTTCGTTAACCTACTATCTAGTGGGTCTTCATTAATTATAATAATTCATCACATGTCATTCTCTTTTAAGCAAAACTATACAGTCGTATTTAAAATAATACAATGTCATATCATAAATCTCATAGCATCCATCAATATATCTAAACATATATTATACATGAATAAATTAATTATCTAAATTATATTTATACATATATAGCAGGATTTATTAATTGAACATGTACATATTCATCAATCGACTATATACTATTTGCTTAATTATTAAATAATATAAACAATTGTTTATTTAAAATTTAACTTCAAATTTTATGCTAATGTATATGAGTATTTAATTATCAAATAATATAATACTTATATCGAATAATTTCAAAATTATGTCTATTTTTCGATTATATTCATTTTTGACATATTAAAACAAATTCTTAATTTAATCTAAATATTTAATTGTAATAAATTAATTGAATACATTAATTCCTCGAGATGAAATTAATTTCAAACAATTTAATTTGATGTCCCAACATCTTAATGAGCCGAAAGTCCAACTCAATCCGATAAACGGGTCGAAAGCCGAACAGTCTCGAATATGAGTTCAAACACTAGGTTCGAAACCCTAGGTTCAAAACCATCCTCGACTCCTCGATGGGGCGGACATGTGATTTCACACGTTCCACCTCCCGGTGGGTGATGGTAATTTCGACTTTATATTTTTCTAATCTCATTCAATAATTTTCGATACAATAACAATTAGAAAACTATTTTAATATTACTAATATTATTAATTTCAAACCGAATAACTGTTAGTCACAGAGAGAGAATTTACCGGAATTTCCCACCTGATTCGACCAAAGAGAGAGAGAGAGAAGAGAGCTTTTGATTTCACAAAGTTACTATCAAAAACCGAATATAATTTTCTTCATGAAAAAACGGTTCATTTATGTATTCAAAATCCCTACTGCTTAGTCTTTTGAAGTGTTTAGCAAAAAAATTTACCATCTCCTTTTATGATGAAATAACTAAAAGAACCATAGTCCTGTAATTTTCAATTTCATTCCCTAAAATTAAAGACGCTTGAGGTTAAGAAGATATTCTAGAATTATGCTTTAGGACAATTTCCCCGAATTCTCATCTCCTACAACCTCTGGCTCCACTACTTTGAAGTGGGAAGGTTCTAGAATTTTCACTCTTATTCCTAAAATAAATGTACATAAAAGTCGAGTATAATATTCAAATAATGATTCTACAAAACAAAATTCGAAGTTTTCCCATATTGTTGGAACACGGGCATAATTCCTTAATTGGAATTTTGCCTCAATGTTCTTAAGATAGTTCCATTTAAGCTTCTTCTCATGACTCTTATTAACCTCATTAAGAATTATAATAAACTCTCATAATTCTAAAATAAGAATAAACCTCCCTATTCTAATTTACTCCAACCACCATTTGACGGTGGTGTTTCCACACACCGTAGAGAGTCATAACACTCATATATATAAACTATGGAGATCATAGGTCTAAAACTCGAACCTATCAGAAAACTAGCTAAAACCGCCTCGTAAATATCACTTCAAGATGCCTCGATCGTTCTCCAAAGAACCGAATCTGGGCCGATTGCAATAGTACTTGGGCCACAATCACTACCCGATCGCACCCTCACGTAAAACCGATGCAAAGGACAATCGCTTCATCGCCTCCAATCCGAGAAAAATGGCTCTTGAACCTCAACAAAAAGACACAAGAAAATATAAGGCTTCGCTCATTAATCCTAATTTTGGTGTCTGCTCATGGGTCAACATATCTAAACCTTTTGCCATTCCATTTCCTAAGCCTTCAACTACATATAAATATATACTACCTCCATCCCACAAAGATCGTCTAATTTTAAAATTTTTGTTCATCTCTTGAACTGACCTTAAATATATTTGTGTATCTTGATTCCGCCCCTGTGTCGGCCGCCCGAGGTGAGTCACAAACAAGGAACACTGCAGTCACCAAAACCGATGGATCTACTCGCTTAAAACACAATTGCTTCATCCAAAAAATGTGATCATAATTAAGTTTCCCAAATCAAAACAGCTTTAAAAATTTATAATCCATCACCGATATCGAAATGACCAACCCATATATATATACACAACATATCCTTAAAATAAAGTACGCCGGTATTACAAATGTGATGATACGCATCAGATCCCGACACAAAATGATTCACCGATAAGCAGATTTCAAAAGGAAATACAACAATGAAAAATGGTTGACAACACATCAAAATGAGACTGTGAGGATCTCACCACCCGATGCCTTCACCTAGCCACTGAACAAACTTCTCCAATGCCTCTTTGGCTCAATCCACACTGTCAACCTAGCACAAATGAAAATGCACCATAGCTTAAAAGGGGCGTAGTTCTCGCCTTAGTGAAACTTAACAGGGTGAACTTACTATACGGAACCAGATAGTCGAATTTAATAAATAAGTATGAATAATATACATATATCTGTGACTATCTAATCAGTCATACAAGGTTTCAAGAAGGTCTCTGTGCATAACATGTTAAGATATAATGGAAGGTCTCAATAAAGCACACAATCACCCAAAATGAAATCACAGAGACTCAACATCGACTATAACTCTAGTCATCACCTCTATCTCTCATATTCCACAAATATACTGCCTCTAATGCGCATATACTCAATCCGCCTACCAAGCAGGAATGGGATCAACCGCTAATAAATACCGCTCTTATAATCAAGTATAAGGCCAAACCGCACGCTATACCGTAGTATGGGGGTCACAACGACAATGTGTCATCAAAGAAAAGTGATCAAAGACTCATACCGCTCTTATACCGGTGAGCAGGCCAAATCGCACGCTATACCGTAGTATAGGCCACACCGACAATGCACACAAAGAAAGCGATCAAAAGAGAAGTCATACCGCCTTATACCGAAGTATAAGGCCAAACCGGCACGCTATACCGTAGTATAAAAATAATAGCCACATATCTCCGCAAGGAAGTGAGAGTCACCTAATCCCTAGTAATCCCAACCATGTGGTCACCCCCGATACCAAGGCCTCAAACTCATGCATAACCCAAACAATCCATCTAATCTCAAACAAGACATGTTATCACGCCTAAAACATCCCACAATCATAAATCAATCACAATCGCCGACAAAGCCACAACATATCAAAAGTGCCGACAAGACACATAATATAATAAATACGATTGCCGGCCACAGACTAAATATAAGTCGGGAGTTCAAGTCACATTTACCTCCAAAGAATCTCAGCCATATGTAAACACAATATTAACACAACAATTACATGTATATCATTCTCATAATCATAATACAATGGCATGTACATCATTCTCACATAATCACAATACAATAACATGTATATCAAGGAACTGCTGCAGCACGTAGCAACACCCGAGATAAGTACTCACCTCCTCCTCAAGAAGCTACCGTGAAACCTTCAAGGAAAGACAATCACATGTAATCGGCTCTTTTCCATTTATCAACACCTAACAAAATACCCGTAAAGTATGATCAAAACCTATTACTATACCGCATTCTAGAGGATACATAACCAATTCTTAGGAACCTTATTTCAGTATTAACCTTGGATGTATAAACTATCTAATTATAATCCCATCGACACAACCTTAATCGATCCCCTCCGCTTAAATTCCATCTTATCACTTTCAGCATAAATCAAATTGTAAGTCATTCTAATTAATCACCAAGTCCATAATTTCAATCTATACCTAAATACTAATTATAACTCAACTTGAATTTTCTACTTTTTCAACATAACACCCTTTTAATAAATTTTAAATCATCAATTTAACATCATAACAACGCACAAGGTCCCAATATAACCTCCTATAATACTTTTAAAGTTTTATAAAAATATTCACATAAAAGTCAACTGAACCCTAAAAGTCAACTTCATCATAACCCATCTAAATCACGAATCTATCACTTATATACGTCATGTAACCCATAACCAACTAAGATTTATCATAAAATTCAATTACGTAAAAGTCAACTAAAAGTTCAACTTGTCTAAAACCCAAGAAATATCTCGAAAGACTTAAAATTTCTTACCTTAACTCAAGAGAACATTGAACAATAGTATTCTGCCAAACGCCAGCTGAGCGACAATCAGTTATAAAATCTGAAAATACCAGTGGGGAGAGGAAGTATCGCCAAAACAAGAACAAGTGATGAAATGGCGGTTGCTTGATTTACTGGAGGATAAGCTCGCGAAGATATTTATAAAAATTCGAATCTGCTCGCTTTGCTAATTCTCCGCTTATCGCATTCTACCCCCAATTTAACCCGATTTCAAAGATAAAATTCTTCCATGGCAAATGACTACTAAATTATAAATAAATTGTGTCAAAAATTTTACTAAGAATATTTATCATCAAAAGAATTATACTATCCTCGGTCCCACTGCCGACCGAAAAATTAAAATTTTGTTTTCTTAAAACGCTGACGAAGACATAATTATTGTATGGGAGGAATATCATAAAAATATATCAAATGGAAGAATTTGAAATGTACTTTCATCGATATACCTTTCTTTAAATGCGCTATATAATACAAAACAAAAAGGTATCAAAGACAACAAAGTTTGCCACATAATCTTTTGTGGGATTTGAGGGAGTAACATTTCTAATATATGTACGACTCAAAGCATACTGTAATAAATAAATCAACCCCACACTTACGCATTAATTTATAAAAAGTAACATAAAAATTATAGTAGAAAATAAAATTATTTATCTAAAATATACTTTTATATATTTTAAAGAGTAGCAATTTCAGAAAGATCTTCTACATCCTTTATGCCAATCTTCGCGTGATCCATAAGATCAGATCTCATGTATTATGGAGATCATGTGTAGTTATACTAAACACTCCAACACATGATATATAATATTATGTGCCGAGGTGAGCATCTTCGCCTCCCAAATTCCCAAAACTATGAAATCGTAAAACTGATAATATTATTTTAAACTTTATTATCAGCAACACGTAACTGAACGAAGCACAATTGA